>JAZGUH010000975.1:0-120840 GCA_037893225.1 Hippasteria phrygiana | reverse complement strand
TAATATGCACACAGATGTTGGCCGGAAAGAAAATAAACATTGCGAGGTTTGAATTTTCTCCACAAGTTTTAACTCTAAGAAGCCGCCGATAATTGCAACATGTAGCGCCAGATCTAAGCTATCCATACATGTCACAATTACTGAATTTGGTTGATATTTCATGCAATTATGAATGAGTAAAGCAAGTCCATACCCCAGGGAATTTGACATGCATGGAGCAATAAATAGACGGTAACATGTACACAGATGTTGGCCGGAAAGAAAATAAACATTGCGAGGTTTGAATTTTCTCCACAAGTTTTAACTCTAAGAAGCCGCCGATAATTGCAACATGTAGCGCCAGATCTAAGCTATCCATACATGTCAAAATTACTGAATTTGGTTGATATTTCATGCAATTATGAATGAGTAAAGCAAGTCATACCCCAGGGAATTTGACAGGCATGGAGCAATAAATAGAAGGTAATATGCACACAGATGTTGGCCGGAAAGAAAATAAACATTGCGAGGTTTGAATTTTCTCCACAAGTTTTAACTCTAAGAAGCCGCCGATAATTGCAACATGTAGCGCCAGATCTAAGCTATCCATACATGTCAAAATTACTGAATTTGGTTGATATTTCATGCAATTATGAATGAGTAAAGCAAGTCCATACCCCAGGGAATTTGACAGGCATGGAGCAATAAATAGAAGGTAATATGCACACAGATGTTGGCCGGAAAGAAAATAAACATTGCGAGGTTTGAATTTTCTCCACAAGTTTTAACTCTAAGAAGCCGCCGATAATTGCAACATGTAGCGCCAGATCTAAGCTATCCATACATGTCAAAATTACTGAATTTGGTTGATATTTCATGCAATTATGAATGAGTAAAGCAAGTCATACCCTAGGGAATTTGACATGCATGGAGCAATAAATAGACGGTAACATGTACACAGATGTTGGCCGGAAAGAAAATAAACATTGCGAGGTTTGAATTTTCTCCAGAAGTTTTAACTCTAAGAAGCCGCCGATAATTGCAACATGTAGCGCCAGATCTAAGCTATCCATACATGTCAAAATTACTGAATTTGGTTGATATTTCATGCAATTATGAATGAGTAAAGCAAGTCCATACCCCAGGGAATTTGACATGCATGGAGCAATAAATAGACGGTAACATGTACACAGATGTTGGCCGGAAAGTAAATAAACATTGCGAGGTTTGAATTTTCTCCACAAGTTTTAACTCTAAGAAGCCGCCGATAATTGCAACATGTAGCGCCAGATCTAAGCTATCCATACATGTCAAAATTACTGAATTTGGTTGATATTTCATGCAATTATGAATGAGTAAAGCAAGTCATACCCTAGGGAATTTGACAGGCATGGAGCAATAAATAGAAAGTAATATGCACACAGATGTTGGCCGGAAAGAAAATAAACATTGCGAGGTTTGAATTTTCTCCACAAGTTTTAACTCTAAGAAGCCGCCGATAATTGCAACATGTAGCGCCAGATCTAAGCTATCCATACATGTCAAAATTACTGAATTTGGTTGATATTTCATGCAATTATGAATGAGTAAAGCAAGTCATACCCTAGGGAATTTGACAGGCATGGAGCAATAAATAGAAGGTAATATGCACACAGATGTTGGCCGGAAAGAAAATAAACATTGCGAGGTTTGAATTTTCTCCACAAGTTTTAACTCTAAGAAGCCGCCGATAATTGCAACATGTAGCGCCAGATCTAAGCTATCCATACATGTCAAAATTACTGATTTTGGTTGATATTTCATGCAATTATAAATGAGTAAAGCAAGTCCATACCCCAGGGAATTTGACATGCATGGAGCAATAAATAGACGGTAACATGTACACAGATGTTGGCCGGAAAGAAAATAAACATTGCGAGGTTTGAATTTTCTCCACAAGTTTTAACTCTAAGAAGCCGCCGATAATTGCAACATGTAGCGCCAGATCTAAGCTATCCATACATGTCAAAATTACTGAATTTGGTTGATATTTCATGCAATTATGAATGAGTAAAGCAAGTCATACCCTAGGGAATTTGACAGGCATGGAGCAATAAATAGAAGGTAATATGCACACAGATGTTGGCCGGAAAGAAAATAAACATTGCGAGGTTTGAATTTTCTCCACAAGTTTTAACTCTAAGAAGCCGCCGATAATTGCAACATGTAGCGCCAGATCTAAGCTATCCATACATGTCAAAATTACTGAATTTGGTTGATATTTCATGCAATTATGAATGAGTAAAGCAAGTCCATACCCCAGGGAATTTGACATGCATGGAGCAATAAATAGACGGTAACATGTACACAGATGTTGGCCGGAAAGAAAATAAACATTGCGAGGTTTGAATTTTCTCCAGAAGTTTTAACTCTAAGAAGCCGCCGATAATTGCAACATGTAGCGCCAGATCTAAGCTATCCATACATGTCAAAATTACTGAATTTGGTTGATATTTCATGCAATTATGAATGAGTAAAGCAAGTCCATACCCCAGGGAATTTGACATGCATGGAGCAATAAATAGACGGTAACATGTACACAGATGTTGGCCGGAAAGTAAATAAACATTGCGAGGTTTGAATTTTCTCCACAAGTTTTAACTCTAAGAAGCCGCCGATAATTGCAACATGTAGCGCCAGATCTAAGCTATCCATACATGTCAAAATTACTGAATTTGGTTGATATTTCATGCAATTATGAATGAGTAAAGCAAGTCATACCCTAGGGAATTTGACAGGCATGGAGCAATAAATAGAAAGTAATATGCACACAGATGTTGGCCGGAAAGAAAATAAACATTGCGAGGTTTGAATTTTCTCCACAAGTTTTAACTCTAAGAAGCCGCCGATAATTGCAACATGTAGCGCCAGATCTAAGCTATCCATACATGTCAAAATTACTGAATTTGGTTGATATTTCATGCAATTATGAATGAGTAAAGCAAGTCATACCCTAGGGAATTTGACAGGCATGGAGCAATAAATAGAAGGTAATATGCACACAGATGTTGGCCGGAAAGAAAATAAACATTGCGAGGTTTGAATTTTCTCCACAAGTTTTAACTCTAAGAAGCCGCCGATAATTGCAACATGTAGCGCCAGATCTAAGCTATCCATACATGTCAAAATTACTGAATTTGGTTGATATTTCATGCAATTATAAATGAGTAAAGCAAGTCCATACCCCAGGGAATTTGACATGCATGGAGCAATAAATAGACGGTAACATGTACACAGATGTTGGCCGGAAAGAAAATAAACATTGCGAGGTTTGAATTTTCTCCACAAGTTTTAACTCTAAGAAGCCGCCGATAATTGCAACATGTAGCGCCAGATCTAAGCTATCCATACATGTCAAAATTACTGAATTTTGTTGATATTTTATGCAATTATGAATGAGTAAAGCAAGTCATACCCTAGGGAATTTGACAGGCATGGAGCAATAAATAGAAGGTAATATGCACACAGATGTTGGCCGGAAAGAAAATAAACATTGCGAGGTTTGAATTTTCTCCACAAGTTTTAACTCTAAGAAGCCGCCGATAATTGCAACATGTAGCGCCAGATCTAAGCTATCCATACATGTCAAAATTACTGAATTTGGTTGATATTTCATGCAATTATGAATGAGTAAAGCAAGTCATACCCTAGGGAATTTGACATGCATGGAGCAATAAATAGACGGTAACATGTACACAGATGTTGGCCGGAAAGAAAATAAACATTGCGAGGTTTGAATTTTCTCCAGAAGTTTTAACTCTAAGAAGCCGCCGATAATTGCAACATGTAGCGCCAGATCTAAGCTATCCATACATGTCAAAATTACTGAATTTGGTTGATATTTCATGCAATTATGAATGAGTAAAGCAAGTCCATACCCCAGGGAATTTGACATGCATGGAGCAATAAATAGACGGTAACATGTACACAGATGTTGGCCGGAAAGTAAATAAACATTGCGAGGTTTGAATTTTCTCCACAAGTTTTAACTCTAAGAAGCCGCCGATAATTGCAACATGTAGCGCCAGATCTAAGCTATCCATACATGTCAAAATTACTGAATTTGGTTGATATTTCATGCAATTATGAATGAGTAAAGCAAGTCATACCCTAGGGAATTTGACAGGCATGGAGCAATAAATAGAAAGTAATATGCACACAGATGTTGGCCGGAAAGAAAATAAACATTGCGAGGTTTGAATTTTCTCCACAAGTTTTAACTCTAAGAAGCCGCCGATAATTGCAACATGTAGCGCCAGATCTAAGCTATCCATACATGTCAAAATTACTGAATTTGGTTGATATTTCATGCAATTATGAATGAGTAAAGCAAGTCATACCCTAGGGAATTTGACAGGCATGGAGCAATAAATAGAAGGTAATATGCACACAGATGTTGGCCGGAAAGAAAATAAACATTGCGAGGTTTGAATTTTCTCCACAAGTTTTAACTCTAAGAAGCCGCCGATAATTGCAACATGTAGCGCCAGATCTAAGCTATCCATACATGTCAAAATTACTGATTTTGGTTGATATTTCATGCAATTATAAATGAGTAAAGCAAGTCCATACCCCAGGGAATTTGACATGCATGGAGCAATAAATAGACGGTAACATGTACACAGATGTTGGCCGGAAAGAAAATAAACATTGCGAGGTTTGAATTTTCTCCACAAGTTTTAACTCTAAGAAGCCGCCGATAATTGCAACATGTAGCGCCAGATCTAAGCTATCCATACATGTCAAAATTACTGAATTTGGTTGATATTTCATGCAATTATGAATGAGTAAAGCAAGTCATACCCTAGGGAATTTGACAGGCATGGAGCAATAAATAGAAGGTAATATGCACACAGATGTTGGCCGGAAAGAAAATAAACATTGCGAGGTTTGAATTTTCTCCACAAGTTTTAACTCTAAGAAGCCGCCGATAATTGCAACATGTAGCGCCAGATCTAAGCTATCCATACATGTCAAAATTACTGAATTTGGTTGATATTTCATGCAATTATGAATGAGTAAAGCAAGTCCATACCCCAGGGAATTTGACATGCATGGAGCAATAAATAGACGGTAACATGTACACAGATGTTGGCCGGAAAGAAAATAAACATTGCGAGGTTTGAATTTTCTCCAGAAGTTTTAACTCTAAGAAGCCGCCGATAATTGCAACATGTAGCGCCAGATCTAAGCTATCCATACATGTCAAAATTACTGAATTTGGTTGATATTTCATGCAATTATGAATGAGTAAAGCAAGTCCATACCCCAGGGAATTTGACATGCATGGAGCAATAAATAGACGGTAACATGTACACAGATGTTGGCCGGAAAGTAAATAAACATTGCGAGGTTTGAATTTTCTCCACAAGTTTTAACTCTAAGAAGCCGCCGATAATTGCAACATGTAGCGCCAGATCTAAGCTATCCATACATGTCAAAATTACTGAATTTGGTTGATATTTCATGCAATTATGAATGAGTAAAGCAAGTCATACCCTAGGGAATTTGACAGGCATGGAGCAATAAATAGAAAGTAATATGCACACAGATGTTGGCCGGAAAGAAAATAAACATTGCGAGGTTTGAATTTTCTCCACAAGTTTTAACTCTAAGAAGCCGCCGATAATTGCAACATGTAGCGCCAGATCTAAGCTATCCATACATGTCAAAATTACTGAATTTGGTTGATATTTCATGCAATTATGAATGAGTAAAGCAAGTCATACCCTAGGGAATTTGACAGGCATGGAGCAATAAATAGAAGGTAATATGCACACAGATGTTGGCCGGAAAGAAAATAAACATTGCGAGGTTTGAATTTTCTCCACAAGTTTTAACTCTAAGAAGCCGCCGATAATTGCAACATGTAGCGCCAGATCTAAGCTATCCATACATGTCAAAATTACTGAATTTGGTTGATATTTCATGCAATTATAAATGAGTAAAGCAAGTCCATACCCCAGGGAATTTGACATGCATGGAGCAATAAATAGACGGTAACATGTACACAGATGTTGGCCGGAAAGAAAATAAACATTGCGAGGTTTGAATTTTCTCCACAAGTTTTAACTCTAAGAAGCCGCCGATAATTGCAACATGTAGCGCCAGATCTAAGCTATCCATACATGTCAAAATTACTGAATTTGGTTGATATTTCATGCAATTATGAATGAGTAAAGCAAGTCATACCCTAGGGAATTTGACAGGCATGGAGCAATAAATAGAAGGTAATATGCACACAGATGTTGGCCGGAAAGAAAATAAACATTGCGAGGTTTGAATTTTCTCCACAAGTTTTAACTCTAAGAAGCCGCCGATAATTGCAACATGTAGCGCCAGATCTAAGCTATCCATACATGTCAAAATTACTGAATTTGGTTGATATTTCATGCAATTATGAATGAGTAAAGCAAGTCCATACCCCAGGGAATTTGACATGCATGGAGCAATAAATAGACGGTAACATGTACACAGATGTTGGCCGGAAAGAAAATAAACATTGCGAGGTTTGAATTTTCTCCAGAAGTTTTAACTCTAAGAAGCCGCCGATAATTGCAACATGTAGCGCCAGATCTAAGCTATCCATACATGTCAAAATTACTGAATTTGGTTGATATTTCATGCAATTATGAATGAGTAAAGCAAGTCCATACCCCAGGGAATTTGACATGCATGGAGCAATAAATAGACGGTAACATGTACACAGATGTTGGCCGGAAAGTAAATAAACATTGCGAGGTTTGAATTTTCTCCACAAGTTTTAACTCTAAGAAGCCGCCGATAATTGCAACATGTAGCGCCAGATCTAAGCTATCCATACATGTCAAAATTACTGAATTTGGTTGATATTTCATGCAATTATGAATGAGTAAAGCAAGTCATACCCTAGGGAATTTGACAGGCATGGAGCAATAAATAGAAAGTAATATGCACACAGATGTTGGCCGGAAAGAAAATAAACATTGCGAGGTTTGAATTTTCTCCACAAGTTTTAACTCTAAGAAGCCGCCGATAATTGCAACATGTAGCGCCAGATCTAAGCTATCCATACATGTCAAAATTACTGAATTTGGTTGATATTTCATGCAATTATGAATGAGTAAAGCAAGTCATACCCTAGGGAATTTGACAGGCATGGAGCAATAAATAGAAGGTAATATGCACACAGATGTTGGCCGGAAAGAAAATAAACATTGCGAGGTTTGAATTTTCTCCACAAGTTTTAACTCTAAGAAGCCGCCGATAATTGCAACATGTAGCGCCAGATCTAAGCTATCCATA
This sequence comes from Hippasteria phrygiana, assembly GCA_037893225.1. Taxonomy (NCBI): domain Eukaryota; kingdom Metazoa; phylum Echinodermata; class Asteroidea; order Valvatida; family Goniasteridae; genus Hippasteria; species Hippasteria phrygiana. Next base: position 113,538 of record JAZGUH010000975.1, on the reverse strand, counting down.
CATGTCAAAATTACTGAATTTGGTTGATATTTCATGCAATTATAAATGAGTAAAGCAAGTCCATACCCCAGGGAATTTGACATGCATGGAGCAATAAATAGACGGTAACATGTACACAGATGTTGGCCGGAAAGAAAATAAACATTGCGAGGTTTGAATTTTCTCCACAAGTTTTAACTCTAAGAAGCCGCCGATAATTGCAACATGTAGCGCCAGATCTAAGCTATCCATACATGTCAAAATTACTGAATTTTGTTGATATTTTATGCAATTATGAATGAGTAAAGCAAGTCATACCCTAGGGAATTTGACAGGCATGGAGCAATAAATAGAAGGTAATATGCACACAGATGTTGGCCGGAAAGAAAATAAACATTGCGAGGTTTGAATTTTCTCCACAAGTTTTAACTCTAAGAAGCCGCCGATAATTGCAACATGTAGCGCCAGATCTAAGCTATCCATACATGTCAAAATTACTGAATTTGGTTGATATTTCATGCAATTATGAATGAGTAAAGCAAGTCCATACCCCAGGGAATTTGACATGCATGGAGCAATAAATAGACGGTAACATGTACACAGATGTTGGCCGGAAAGAAAATAAACATTGCGAGGTTTGAATTTTCTCCAGAAGTTTTAACTCTAAGAAGCCGCCGATAATTGCAACATGTAGCGCCAGATCTAAGCTATCCATACATGTCAAAATTACTGAATTTGGTTGATATTTCATGCAATTATGAATGAGTAAAGCAAGTCATACCCAAGGGAATTTGACAGGAATGGAGCAATAAATAGAAGGTAATATGCACACAGATGTTGGCCGGAAAGAAAATAAACATTGCGAGGTTTGAATTTTCTCCACAAGTTTTAACTCTAAGAAGCCGCCGATAATTGCAACATGTAGCGCCAGATCTAAGCTATCCATACATGTCAAAATTACTGAATTTGGTTGATATTTCATGCAATTATGAATGAGTAAAGCAAGTCATACCCTAGGGAATTTGACAGGCATGGAGCAATAAATAGAAGGTAATATGCACACAGATGTTGGCCGGAAAGAAAATAAACATTGCGAGGTTTGAATTTTCTCCACAAGTTTTAACTCTAAGAAGCCGCCGATAATTGCAACATGTAGCGCCAGATCTAAGCTATCCATACATGTCAAAATTACTGAATTTGGTTGATATTTCATGCAATTATAAATGAGTAAAGCAAGTCCATACCCCAGGGAATTTGACATGCATGGAGCAATAAATAGACGGTAACATGTACACAGATGTTGGCCGGAAAGAAAATAAACATTGCGAGGTTTGAATTTTCTCCACAAGTTTTAACTCTAAGAAGCCGCCGATAATTGCAACATGTAGCGCCAGATCTAAGCTATCCATACATGTCAAAATTACTGAATTTTGTTGATATTTTATGCAATTATGAATGAGTAAAGCAAGTCATACCCTAGGGAATTTGACAGGCATGGAGCAATAAATAGAAGGTAATATGCACACAGATGTTGGCCGGAAAGAAAATAAACATTGCGAGGTTTGAATTTTCTCCACAAGTTTTAACTCTAAGAAGCCGCCGATAATTGCAACATGTAGCGCCAGATCTAAGCTATCCATACATGTCAAAATTACTGAATTTGGTTGATATTTCATGCAATTATGAATGAGTAAAGCAAGTCCATACCCCAGGGAATTTGACATGCATGGAGCAATAAATAGACGGTAACATGTACACAGATGTTGGCCGGAAAGAAAATAAACATTGCGAGGTTTGAATTTTCTCCAGAAGTTTTAACTCTAAGAAGCCGCCGATAATTGCAACATGTAGCGCCAGATCTAAGCTATCCATACATGTCAAAATTACTGAATTTGGTTGATATTTCATGCAATTATGAATGAGTAAAGCAAGTCATACCCAAGGGAATTTGACAGGAATGGAGCAATAAATAGAAGGTAATATGCACACAGATGTTGGCCGGAAAGAAAATAAACATTGCGAGGTTTGAATTTTCTCCACAAGTTTTAACTCTAAGAAGCCGCCGATAATTGCAACATGTAGCGCCAGATCTAAGCTATCCATACATGTCAAAATTACTGAATTTGGTTGATATTTCATGCAATTATGAATGAGTAAAGCAAGTCATACCCTAGGGAATTTGACAGGCATGGAGCAATAAATAGAAGGTAATATGCACACAGATGTTGGCCGGAAAGAAAATAAACATTGCGAGGTTTGAATTTTCTCCACAAGTTTTAACTCTAAGAAGCCGCCGATAATTGCAACATGTAGCGCCAGATCTAAGCTATCCATACATGTCAAAATTACTGAATTTGGTTGATATTTCATGCAATTATGAATGAGTAAAGCAAGTCCATACCCCAGGGAATTTGACATGCATGGAGCAATAAATAGACGGTAACATGTACACAGATGTTGGCCGGAAAGAAAATAAACATTGCGAGGTTTGAATTTTCTCCAGAAGTTTTAACTCTAAGAAGCCGCCGATAATTGCAACATGTAGCGCCAGATCTAAGCTATCCATACATGTCAAAATTACTGAATTTGGTTGATATTTCATGCAATTATGAATGAGTAAAGCAAGTCCATACCCCAGGGAATTTGACATGCATGGAGCAATAAATAGACGGTAACATGTACACAGATGTTGGCCGGAAAGTAAATAAACATTGCGAGGTTTGAATTTTCTCCACAAGTTTTAACTCTAAGAAGCCGCCGATAATTGCAACATGTAGCGCCAGATCTAAGCTATCCATACATGTCAAAATTACTGAATTTGGTTGATATTTCATGCAATTATGAATGAGTAAAGCAAGTCATACCCTAGGGAATTTGACAGGCATGGAGCAATAAATAGAAAGTAATATGCACACAGATGTTGGCCGGAAAGAAAATAAACATTGCGAGGTTTGAATTTTCTCCACAAGTTTTAACTCTAAGAAGCCGCCGATAATTGCAACATGTAGCGCCAGATCTAAGCTATCCATACATGTCAAAATTACTGAATTTGGTTGATATTTCATGCAATTATGAATGAGTAAAGCAAGTCATACCCTAGGGAATTTGACAGGCATGGAGCAATAAATAGAAGGTAATATGCACACAGATGTTGGCCGGAAAGAAAATAAACATTGCGAGGTTTGAATTTTCTCCACAAGTTTTAACTCTAAGAAGCCGCCGATAATTGCAACATGTAGCGCCAGATCTAAGCTATCCATACATGTCAAAATTACTGAATTTGGTTGATATTTCATGCAATTATAAATGAGTAAAGCAAGTCCATACCCCAGGGAATTTGACATGCATGGAGCAATAAATAGACGGTAACATGTACACAGATGTTGGCCGGAAAGAAAATAAACATTGCGAGGTTTGAATTTTCTCCACAAGTTTTAACTCTAAGAAGCCGCCGATAATTGCAACATGTAGCGCCAGATCTAAGCTATCCATACATGTCAAAATTACTGAATTTGGTTGATATTTCATGCAATTATGAATGAGTAAAGCAAGTCCATACCCCAGGGAATTTGACAGGCATGGAGCAATAAATAGACGGTAACATGTACACAGATGTTGGCCGGAAAGAAAATAAACATTGTGAGGTTTGAATTTTCTCCACAAGTTTTAACTCTAAGAAGCCGCCGATAATTACAACATGTAGCGCCAGATCTAAGCTATCCATACATGTCAAAATTACTGAATTTGGTTGATATTTCATGCAATTATGAATGAGTAAAGCAAGTCATACCCAAGGGAATTTGACAGGAATGGAGCAATAAATAGAAGGTAATATGCACACAGATGTTGGCCGGAAAGAAAATAAACATTGCGAGGTTTGAATTTTCTCCACAAGTTTTAACTCTAAGAAGCCGCCGATAATTGCAACATGTAGCGCCAGATCTAAGCTATCCATACATGTCAAAATTACTGAATTTGGTTGATATTTCATGCAATTATGAATGAGTAAAGCAAGTCATACCCTAGGGAATTTGACAGGCATGGAGCAATAAATAGAAGGTAATATGCACACAGATGTTGGCCGGAAAGAAAATAAACATTGCGAGGTTTGAATTTTCTCCACAAGTTTTAACTCTAAGAAGCCGCCGATAATTGCAACATGTAGCGCCAGATCTAAGCTATCCATACATGTCAAAATTACTGAATTTGGTTGATATTTCATGCAATTATGAATGAGTAAAGCAAGTCCATACCCCAGGGAATTTGACATGCATGGAGCAATAAATAGACGGTAACATGTACACAGATGTTGGCCGGAAAGAAAATAAACATTGCGAGGTTTGAATTTTCTCCAGAAGTTTTAACTCTAAGAAGCCGCCGATAATTGCAACATGTAGCGCCAGATCTAAGCTATCCATACATGTCAAAATTACTGAATTTGGTTGATATTTCATGCAATTATGAATGAGTAAAGCAAGTCCATACCCCAGGGAATTTGACATGCATGGAGCAATAAATAGACGGTAACATGTACACAGATGTTGGCCGGAAAGTAAATAAACATTGCGAGGTTTGAATTTTCTCCACAAGTTTTAACTCTAAGAAGCCGCCGATAATTGCAACATGTAGCGCCAGATCTAAGCTATCCATACATGTCAAAATTACTGAATTTGGTTGATATTTCATGCAATTATGAATGAGTAAAGCAAGTCATACCCTAGGGAATTTGACAGGCATGGAGCAATAAATAGAAAGTAATATGCACACAGATGTTGGCCGGAAAGAAAATAAACATTGCGAGGTTTGAATTTTCTCCACAAGTTTTAACTCTAAGAAGCCGCCGATAATTGCAACATGTAGCGCCAGATCTAAGCTATCCATACATGTCAAAATTACTGAATTTGGTTGATATTTCATGCAATTATGAATGAGTAAAGCAAGTCATACCCTAGGGAATTTGACAGGCATGGAGCAATAAATAGAAGGTAATATGCACACAGATGTTGGCCGGAAAGAAAATAAACATTGCGAGGTTTGAATTTTCTCCACAAGTTTTAACTCTAAGAAGCCGCCGATAATTGCAACATGTAGCGCCAGATCTAAGCTATCCATACATGTCAAAATTACTGAATTTGGTTGATATTTCATGCAATTATAAATGAGTAAAGCAAGTCCATACCCCAGGGAATTTGACATGCATGGAGCAATAAATAGACGGTAACATGTACACAGATGTTGGCCGGAAAGAAAATAAACATTGTGAGGTTTGAATTTTCTCCACAAGTTTTAACTCTAAGAAGCCGCCGATAATTGCAACATGTAGCGCCAGATCTAAGCTATCCATACATGTCAAAATTACTGAATTTGGTTGATATTTCATGCAATTATGAATGAGTAAAGCAAGTCATACCCTAGGGAATTTGACAGGCATGGAGCAATAAATAGAAGGTAATATGCACACAGATGTTGGCCGGAAAGAAAATAAACATTGCGAGGTTTGAATTTTCTCCACAAGTTTTAACTCTAAGAAGCCGCCGATAATTGCAACATGTAGCGCCAGATCTAAGCTATCCATACATGTCAAAATTACTGAATTTGGTTGATATTTCATGCAATTATGAATGAGTAAAGCAAGTCCATACCCCAGGGAATTTGACATGCATGGAGCAATAAATAGACGGTAACATGTACACAGATGTTGGCCGGAAAGAAAATAAACATTGCGAGGTTTGAATTTTCTCCAGAAGTTTTAACTCTAAGAAGCCGCCGATAATTGCAACATGTAGCGCCAGATCTAAGCTATCCATACATGTCAAAATTACTGAATTTGGTTGATATTTCATGCAATTATAAATGAGTAAAGCAAGTCCATACCCCAGGGAATTTGACATGCATGGAGCAATAAATAGACGGTAACATGTACACAGATGTTGGCCGGAAAGAAAATAAACATTGCGAGGTTTGAATTTTCTCCACAAGTTTTAACTCTAAGAAGCCGCCGATAATTGCAACATGTAGCGCCAGATCTAAGCTATCCATACATGTCAAAATTACTGAATTTTGTTGATATTTTATGCAATTATGAATGAGTAAAGCAAGTCATACCCTAGGGAATTTGACAGGCATGGAGCAATAAATAGAAGGTAATATGCACACAGATGTTGGCCGGAAAGAAAATAAACATTGCGAGGTTTGAATTTTCTCCACAAGTTTTAACTCTAAGAAGCCGCCGATAATTGCAACATGTAGCGCCAGATCTAAGCTATCCATACATGTCAAAATTACTGAATTTGGTTGATATTTCATGCAATTATGAATGAGTAAAGCAAGTCCATACCCCAGGGAATTTGACATGCATGGAGCAATAAATAGACGGTAACATGTACACAGATGTTGGCCGGAAAGAAAATAAACATTGCGAGGTTTGAATTTTCTCCAGAAGTTTTAACTCTAAGAAGCCGCCGATAATTGCAACATGTAGCGCCAGATCTAAGCTATCCATACATGTCAAAATTACTGAATTTGGTTGATATTTCATGCAATTATGAATGAGTAAAGCAAGTCCATACCCCAGGGAATTTGACAGGCATGGAGCAATAAATAGACGGTAACATGTACACAGATGTTGGCCGGAAAGAAAATAAACATTGCGAGGTTTGAATTTTCTCCACAAGTTTTAACTCTAAGAAGCCGCCGATAATTACAACATGTAGCGCCAGATCTAAGCTATCCATACATGTCAAAATTACTGAATTTGGTTGATATTTCATGCAATTATGAATGAGTAAAGCAAGTCATACCCTAGGGAATTTGACAGGAATGGAGCAATAAATAGAAGGTAATATGCACACAGATGTTGGCCGGAAAGAAAATAAACATTGCGAGGTTTGAATTTTCTCCACAAGTTTTAACTCTAAGAAGCCGCCGATAATTGCAACATGTAGCGCCAGATCTAAGCTATCCATACATGTCAAAATTACTGAATTTGGTTGATATTTCATGCAATTATGAATGAGTAAAGCAAGTCATACCCTAGGGAATTTGACAGGCATGGAGCAATAAATAGAAGGTAATATGCACACAGATGTTGGCCGGAAAGAAAATAAACATTGCGAGGTTTGAATTTTCTCCACAAGTTTTAACTCTAAGAAGCCGCCGATAATTGCAACATGTAGCGCCAGATCTAAGCTATCCATACATGTCAAAATTACTGAATTTGGTTGATATTTCATGCAATTATGAATGAGTAAAGCAAGTCCATACCCCAGGGAATTTGACATGCATGGAGCAATAAATAGACGGTAACATGTACACAGATGTTGGCCGGAAAGAAAATAAACATTGCGAGGTTTGAATTTTCTCCACAAGTTTTAACTCTAAGAAGCCGCCGATAATTGCAACATGTAGCGCCAGATCTAAGCTATCCATACATGTCAAAATTACTGAATTTGGTTGATATTTCATGCAATTATGAATGAGTAAAGCAAGTCATACCCTAGGGAATTTGACAGGCATGGAGCAATAAATAGAAGGTAATATGCACACAGATGGTGGCCGGGAAGAAAATAAACATTGCGAGGTTTGAATTTTCTCCACAAGTTTTAACTCTAAGAAGCCGCCGATAATTGCAACATGTAGCGCCAGATCTAAGCTATCCATACATGTCACAATTACTGAATTTGGTTGATATTTCATGCAATTATGAATGAGTAAAGCAAGTCATACCCTAGGGAATTTGACAGGCATGGAGCAATAAATAGAAGGTAATATGCACACAGATGTTGGCCGGAAAGAAAATAAACATTGCGAGGTTTGAATTTTCTCCACAAGTTTTAACTCTAAGAAGCCGCCGATAATTGCAACATGTAGCGCCAGATCTAAGCTATCCATACATGTCAAAATTACTGAATTTGGTTGATATTTCATGCAATTATGAATGAGTAAAGCAAGTCCATACCCCAGGGAATTTGACATGCATGGAGCAATAAATAGACGGTAACATGTACACAGATGTTGGCCGGAAAGAAAATAAACATTGCGAGGTTTGAATTTTCTCCAGAAGTTTTAACTCTAAGAAGCCGCCGATAATTGCAACATGTAGCGCCAGATCTAAGCTATCCATACATGTCAAAATTACTGAATTTGGTTGATATTTCATGCAATTATGAATGAGTAAAGCAAGTCATACCCCAGGGAATTTGACAGGCATGGAGCAATAAATAGAAGGTAATATGCACACAGATGTTGGCCGGAAAGAAAATAAACATTGCGAGGTTTGAATTTTCTCCACAAGTTTTAACTCTAAGAAGCCGCCGATAATTGCAACATGTAGCGCCAGATCTAAGCTATCCATACATGTCAAAATTACTGAATTTGGTTGATATTTCATGCAATTATGAATGAGTAAAGCAAGTCCATACCCCAGGGAATTTGACAGGCATGGAGCAATAAATAGAAGGTAATATGCACACAGATGTTGGCCGGAAAGAAAATAAACATTGCGAGGTTTGAATTTTCTCCACAAGTTTTAACTCTAAGAAGCCGCCGATAATTGCAACATGTAGCGCCAGATCTAAGCTATCCATACATGTCAAAATTACTGAATTTGGTTGATATTTCATGCAATTATGAATGAGTAAAGCAAGTCATACCCTAGGGAATTTGACAGGCATGGAGCAATAAATAGAAGGTAATATGCACACAGATGTTGGCCGGAAAGAAAATAAACATTGCGAGGTTTGAATTTTCTCCACAAGTTTTAACTCTAAGAAGCCGCTGATAATTGCAACATGTAGCGCCAGATCTAAGCTATCCATACATGTCAAAATTACTGAATTTGGTTGATATTTCATGCAATTATGAATGAGTAAAGCAAGTCCATACCCCAGGGAATTTGACATGCATGGAGCAATAAATAGACGGTAACATGTACACAGATGTTGGCCGGAAAGAAAATAAACATTGCGAGGTTTGAATTTTCTCCACAAGTTTTAACTCTAAGAAGCCGCCGATAATTGCAACATGTAGCGCCAGATCTAAGCTATCCATACATGTCAAAATTACTGAATTTGGTTGATATTTCATGCAATTATGAATGAGTAAAGCAAGTCATACCCCAGGGAATTTGACAGGCATGGAGCAATAAATAGACGGTAACATGTACACAGATGTTGGCCGGAAAGAAAATAAACATTGCGAGGTTTGAATTTTCTCCACAAGTTTTAACTCTAAGAAGCCGCCGATAATTGCAACATGTAGCGCCAGATCTAAGCTATCCATACATGTCAAAATTACTGAATTTTGTTGATATTTTATGCAATTATGAATGAGTAAAGCAAGTCATACCCTAGGGAATTTGACAGGCATGGAGCAATAAATAGAAGGTAATATGCACACAGATGTTGGCCGGAAAGAAAATAAACATTGCGAGGTTTGAATTTTCTCCACAAGTTTTAACTCTAAGAAGCCGCCGATAATTGCAACATGTAGCGCCAGATCTAAGCTATCCATACATGTCAAAATTACTGAATTTGGTTGATATTTCATGCAATTATGAATGAGTAAAGCAAGTCCATACCCCAGGGAATTTGACATGCATGGAGCAATAAATAGACGGTAACATGTACACAGATGTTGGCCGGAAAGAAAATAAACATTGCGAGGTTTGAATTTTCTCCAGAAGTTTTAACTCTAAGAAGCCGCCGATAATTGCAACATGTAGCGCCAGATCTAAGCTATCCATACATGTCAAAATTACTGAATTTGGTTGATATTTCATGCAATTATGAATGAGTAAAGCAAGTCCATACCCCAGGGAATTTGACAGGCATGGAGCAATAAATAGACGGTAACATGTACACAGATGTTGGCCGGAAAGAAAATAAACATTGCGAGGTTTGAATTTTCTCCACAAGTTTTAACTCTAAGAAGCCGCCGATAATTACAACATGTAGCGCCAGATCTAAGCTATCCATACATGTCAAAATTACTGAATTTGGTTGATATTTCATGCAATTATGAATGAGTAAAGCAAGTCATACCCTAGGGAATTTGACAGGAATGGAGCAATAAATAGAAGGTAATATGCACACAGATGTTGGCCGGAAAGAAAATAAACATTGCGAGGTTTGAATTTTCTCCACAAGTTTTAACTCTAAGAAGCCGCCGATAATTGCAACATGTAGCGCCAGATCTAAGCTATCCATACATGTCAAAATTACTGAATTTGGTTGATATTTCATGCAATTATGAATGAGTAAAGCAAGTCATACCCTAGGGAATTTGACAGGCATGGAGCAATAAATAGAAGGTAATATGCACACAGATGTTGGCCGGAAAGAAAATAAACATTGCGAGGTTTGAATTTTCTCCACAAGTTTTAACTCTAAGAAGCCGCCGATAATTGCAACATGTAGCGCCAGATCTAAGCTATCCATACATGTCAAAATTACTGAATTTGGTTGATATTTCATGCAATTATGAATGAGTAAAGCAAGTCCATACCCCAGGGAATTTGACATGCATGGAGCAATAAATAGACGGTAACATGTACACAGATGTTGGCCGGAAAGAAAATAAACATTGCGAGGTTTGAATTTTCTCCACAAGTTTTAACTCTAAGAAGCCGCCGATAATTGCAACATGTAGCGCCAGATCTAAGCTATCCATACATGTCAAAATTACTGAATTTGGTTGATATTTCATGCAATTATGAATGAGTAAAGCAAGTCATACCCTAGGGAATTTGACAGGCATGGAGCAATAAATAGAAGGTAATATGCACACAGATGGTGGCCGGGAAGAAAATAAACATTGCGAGGTTTGAATTTTCTCCACAAGTTTTAACTCTAAGAAGCCGCCGATAATTGCAACATGTAGCGCCAGATCTAAGCTATCCATACATGTCACAATTACTGAATTTGGTTGATATTTCATGCAATTATGAATGAGTAAAGCAAGTCATACCCCAGGGAATTTGACAGGCATGGAGCAATAAATAGAAGGTAATATGCACACAGATGTTGGCCGGAAAGAAAATAAACATTGCGAGGTTTGAATTTTCTCCACAAGTTTTAACTCTAAGAAGCCGCCGATAATTGCAACATGTAGCGCCAGATCTAAGCTATCCATACATGTCAAAATTACTGAATTTGGTTGATATTTCATGCAATTATGAATGAGTAAAGCAAGTCCATACCCCAGGGAATTTGACAGGCATGGAGCAATAAATAGAAGGTAATATGCACACAGATGTTGGCCGGAAAGAAAATAAACATTGCGAGGTTTGAATTTTCTCCACAAGTTTTAACTCTAAGAAGCCGCCGATAATTGCAACATGTAGCGCCAGATCTAAGCTATCCATACATGTCAAAATTACTGAATTTGGTTGATATTTCATGCAATTATGAATGAGTAAAGCAAGTCATACCCTAGGGAATTTGACAGGCATGGAGCAATAAATAGAAGGTAATATGCACACAGATGTTGGCCGGAAAGAAAATAAACATTGCGAGGTTTGAATTTTCTCCACAAGTTTTAACTCTAAGAAGCCGCTGATAATTGCAACATGTAGCGCCAGATCTAAGCTATCCATACATGTCAAAATTACTGAATTTGGTTGATATTTCATGCAATTATGAATGAGTAAAGCAAGTCCATACCCCAGGGAATTTGACATGCATGGAGCAATAAATAGACGGTAACATGTACACAGATGTTGGCCGGAAAGAAAATAAACATTGCGAGGTTTGAATTTTCTCCACAAGTTTTAACTCTAAGAAGCCGCCGATAATTGCAACATGTAGCGCCAGATCTAAGCTATCCATACATGTCAAAATTACTGAATTTTGTTGATATTTTATGCAATTATGAATGAGTAAAGCAAGTCATACCCTAGGGAATTTGACAGGCATGGAGCAATAAATAGAAGGTAATATGCACACAGATGTTGGCCGGAAAGAAAATAAACATTGCGAGGTTTGAATTTTCTCCACAAGTTTTAACTCTAAGAAGCCGCCGATAATTGCAACATGTAGCGCCAGATCTAAGCTATCCATACATGTCAAAATTACTGAATTTGGTTGATATTTCATGCAATTATGAATGAGTAAAGCAAGTCCATACCCCAGGGAATTTGACATGCATGGAGCAATAAATAGACGGTAACATGTACACAGATGTTGGCCGGAAAGAAAATAAACATTGCGAGGTTTGAATTTTCTCCAGAAGTTTTAACTCTAAGAAGCCGCCGATAATTGCAACATGTAGCGCCAGATCTAAGCTATCCATACATGTCAAAATTACTGAATTTGGTTGATATTTCATGCAATTATGAATGAGTAAAGCAAGTCCATACCCCAGGGAATTTGACAGGCATGGAGCAATAAATAGACGGTAACATGTACACAGATGTTGGCCGGAAAGAAAATAAACATTGCGAGGTTTGAATTTTCTCCACAAGTTTTAACTCTAAGAAGCCGCCGATAATTACAACATGTAGCGCCAGATCTAAGCTATCCATACATGTCAAAATTACTGAATTTGGTTGATATTTCATGCAATTATGAATGAGTAAAGCAAGTCATACCCTAGGGAATTTGACAGGAATGGAGCAATAAATAGAAGGTAATATGCACACAGATGTTGGCCGGAAAGAAAATAAACATTGCGAGGTTTGAATTTTCTCCACAAGTTTTAACTCTAAGAAGCCGCCGATAATTGCAACATGTAGCGCCAGATCTAAGCTATCCATACATGTCAAAATTACTGAATTTGGTTGATATTTCATGCAATTATGAATGAGTAAAGCAAGTCATACCCTAGGGAATTTGACAGGCATGGAGCAATAAATAGAAGGTAATATGCACACAGATGTTGGCCGGAAAGAAAATAAACATTGCGAGGTTTGAATTTTCTCCACAAGTTTTAACTCTAAGAAGCCGCCGATAATTGCAACATGTAGCGCCAGATCTAAGCTATCCATACATGTCAAAATTACTGAATTTGGTTGATATTTCATGCAATTATGAATGAGTAAAGCAAGTCCATACCCCAGGGAATTTGACATGCATGGAGCAATAAATAGACGGTAACATGTACACAGATGTTGGCCGGAAAGAAAATAAACATTGCGAGGTTTGAATTTTCTCCACAAGTTTTAACTCTAAGAAGCCGCCGATAATTGCAACATGTAGCGCCAGATCTAAGCTATCCATACATGTCAAAATTACTGAATTTGGTTGATATTTCATGCAATTATGAATGAGTAAAGCAAGTCATACCCTAGGGAATTTGACAGGCATGGAGCAATAAATAGAAGGTAATATGCACACAGATGGTGGCCGGGAAGAAAATAAACATTGCGAGGTTTGAATTTTCTCCACAAGTTTTAACTCTAAGAAGCCGCCGATAATTGCAACATGTAGCGCCAGATCTAAGCTATCCATACATGTCACAATTACTGAATTTGGTTGATATTTCATGCAATTATGAATGAGTAAAGCAAGTCATACCCCAGGGAATTTGACAGGCATGGAGCAATAAATAGAAGGTAATATGCACACAGATGTTGGCCGGAAAGAAAATAAACATTGCGAGGTTTGAATTTTCTCCACAAGTTTTAACTCTAAGAAGCCGCCGATAATTGCAACATGTAGCGCCAGATCTAAGCTATCCATACATGTCAAAATTACTGAATTTGGTTGATATTTCATGCAATTATGAATGAGTAAAGCAAGTCCATACCCCAGGGAATTTGACAGGCATGGAGCAATAAATAGAAGGTAATATGCACACAGATGTTGGCCGGAAAGAAAATAAACATTGCGAGGTTTGAATTTTCTCCACAAGTTTTAACTCTAAGAAGCCGCCGATAATTGCAACATGTAGCGCCAGATCTAAGCTATCCATACATGTCAAAATTACTGAATTTGGTTGATATTTCATGCAATTATGAATGAGTAAAGCAAGTCATACCCTAGGGAATTTGACAGGCATGGAGCAATAAATAGAAGGTAATATGCACACAGATGTTGGCCGGAAAGAAAATAAACATTGCGAGGTTTGAATTTTCTCCACAAGTTTTAACTCTAAGAAGCCGCTGATAATTGCAACATGTAGCGCCAGATCTAAGCTATCCATACATGTCAAAATTACTGAATTTGGTTGATATTTCATGCAATTATGAATGAGTAAAGCAAGTCCATACCCCAGGGAATTTGACATGCATGGAGCAATAAATAGACGGTAACATGTACACAGATGTTGGCCGGAAAGAAAATAAACATTGCGAGGTTTGAATTTTCTCCACAAGTTTTAACTCTAAGAAGCCGCCGATAATTGCAACATGTAGCGCCAGATCTAAGCTATCCATACATGTCAAAATTACTGAATTTGGTTGATATTTCATGCAATTATGAATGAGTAAAGCAAGTCATACCCCAGGGAATTTGACAGGCATGGAGCAATAAATAGACGGTAACATGTACACAGATGTTGGCCGGAAAGAAAATAAACATTGCGAGGTTTGAATTTTCTCCACAAGTTTTAACTCTAAGAAGCCGCCGATAATTGCAACATGTAGCGCCAGATCTAAGCTATCCATACATGTCAAAATTACTGAATTTGGTTGATATTTCATGCAATTATGAATGAGTAAAGCAAGTCCATACCCCAGGGAATTTGACATGCATGGAGCAATAAATAGACGGTAACATGTACACAGATGTTGGCCGGAAAGTAAATAAACATTGCGAGGTTTGAATTTTCTCCACAAGTTTTGACTCTAAGAAGCCGCCGATAATTGCAACATGTAGCGCCAGATCTAAGCTATCCATACATGTCAAAATTACTGAATTTGGTTGATATTTCATGCAATTATGAATGAGTAAAGCAAGTCATACCCTAGGGAATTTGACAGGCATGGAGCAATAAATAGAAAGTAATATGCACACAGATGTTGGCCGGAAAGAAAATAAACATTGCGAGGTTTGAATTTTCTCCACAAGTTTTAACTCTAAGAAGCCGCCGATAATTGCAACATGTAGCGCCAGATCTAAGCTATCCATACATGTCAAAATTACTGAATTTGGTTGATATTTCATGCAATTATGAATGAGTAAAGCAAGTCATACCCTAGGGAATTTGACAGGAATGGAGCAATAAATAGAAGGTAATATGCACACAGATGTTGGCCGGAAAGAAAATAAACATTGCGAGGTTTGAATTTTCTCCACAAGTTTTAACTCTAAGAAGCCGCCGATAATTGCAACATGTAGCGCCAGATCTAAGCTATCCATACATGTCAAAATTACTGAATTTGGTTGATATTTCATGCAATTATGAATGAGTAAAGCAAGTCCATACCCCAGGGAATTTGACATGCATGGAGCAATAAATAGACGGTAACATGTACACAGATGTTGGCCGGAAAGAAAATAAACATTGCGAGGTTTGAATTTTCTCCACAAGTTTTAACTCTAAGAAGCCGCCGATAATTGCAACATGTAGCGCCAGATCTAAGCTATCCATACATGTCAAAATTACTGAATTTGGTTGATATTTCATGCAATTATGAATGAGTAAAGCAAGTCCATACCCCAGGGAATTTGACAGGCATGGAGCAATAAATAGAAGGTAATATGCACACAGATGTTGGCCGGAAAGAAAATAAACATTGCGAGGTTTGAATTTTCTCCACAAGTTTTAACTCTAAGAAGCCGCCGATAATTGCAACATGTAGCGCCAGATCTAAGCTATCCATACATGTCAAAATTACTGAATTTGGTTGATATTTCATGCAATTATGAATGAGTAAAGCAAGTCATACCCTAGGGAATTTGACAGGCATGGAGCAATAAATAGAAGGTAATATGCACACAGATGTTGGCCGGAAAGAAAATAAACATTGCGAGGTTTGAATTTTCTCCACAAGTTTTAACTCTAAGAAGCCGCTGATAATTGCAACATGTAGCGCCAGATCTAAGCTATCCATACATGTCAAAATTACTGAATTTGGTTGATATTTCATGCAATTATGAATGAGTAAAGCAAGTCCATACCCCAGGGAATTTGACATGCATGGAGCAATAAATAGACGGTAACATGTACACAGATGTTGGCCGGAAAGAAAATAAACATTGCGAGGTTTGAATTTTCTCCAGAAGTTTTAACTCTAAGAAGCCGCCGATAATTGCAACATGTAGCGCCAGATCTAAGCTATCCATACATGTCAAAATTACTGAATTTGGTTGATATTTCATGCAATTATGAATGAGTAAAGCAAGTCCATACCCCAGGGAATTTGACATGCATGGAGCAATAAATAGACGGTAACATGTACACAGATGTTGGCCGGAAAGTAAATAAACATTGCGAGGTTTGAATTTTCTCCACAAGTTTTAACTCTAAGAAGCCGCCGATAATTGCAACATGTAGCGCCAGATCTAAGCTATCCATACATGTCAAAATTACTGAATTTGGTTGATATTTCATGCAATTATGAATGAGTAAAGCAAGTCATACCCTAGGGAATTTGACAGGCATGGAGCAATAAATAGAAGGTAATATGCACACAGATGTTGGCCGGAAAGAAAATAAACATTGCGAGGTTTGAATTTTCTCCACAAGTTTTAACTCTAAGAAGCCGCCGATAATTGCAACATGTAGCGCCAGATCTAAGCTATCCATACATGTCAAAATTACTGAATTTGGTTGATATTTCATGCAATTATGAATGAGTAAAGCAAGTCCATACCCCAGGGAATTTGACATGCATGGAGCAATAAATAGACGGTAACATGTACACAGATGTTGGCCGGAAAGAAAATAAACATTGCGAGGTTTGAATTTTCTCCACAAGTTTTAACTCTAAGAAGCCGCCGATAATTGCAACATGTAGCGCCAGATCTAAGCTATCCATACATGTCAAAATTACTGAATTTGGTTGATATTTCATGCAATTATGAATGAGTAAAGCAAGTCATACCCTAGGGAATTTGACAGGCATGGAGCAATAAATAGAAGGTAATATGCACACAGATGGTGGCCGGGAAGAAAATAAACATTGCGAGGTTTGAATTTTCTCCACAAGTTTTAACTCTAAGAAGCCGCCGATAATTGCAACATGTAGCGCCAGATCTAAGCTATCCATACATGTCACAATTACTGAATTTGGTTGATATTTCATGCAATTATGAATGAGTAAAGCAAGTCATACCCTAGGGAATTTGACAGGCATGGAGCAATAAATAGAAAGTAATATGCACACAGATGTTGGCCGGAAAGAAAATAAACATTGCGAGGTTTGAATTTTCTCCACAAGTTTTAACTCTAAGAAGCCGCCGATAATTGCAACATGTAGCGCCAGATCTAAGCTATCCATACATGTCAAAATTACTGAATTTGGTTGATATTTCATGCAATTATGAATGAGTAAAGCAAGTCCATACCCCAGGGAATTTGACATGCATGGAGCAATAAATAGACGGTAACATGTACACAGATGGTGGCCGGAAAGAAAATAAACATTGCGAGGTTTGAATTTTCTCCACAAGTTTTAACTCTAAGAAGCCGCCGATAATTGCAACATGTAGCGCCAGATCTAAGCTATCCATACATGTCAAAATTACTGAATTTGGTTGATATTTCATGCAATTATGAATGAGTAAAGCAAGTCATACCCTAGGGAATTTGACAGGCATGGAGCAATAAATAGAAGGTAATATGCACACAGATGTTGGCCGGAAAGAAAATAAACATTGCGAGGTTTGAATTTTCTCCACAAGTTTTAACTCTAAGAAGCCGCTGATAATTGCAACATGTAGCGCCAGATCTAAGCTATCCATACATGTCAAAATTACTGAATTTGGTTGATATTTC
Source organism: Hippasteria phrygiana (assembly GCA_037893225.1). Taxonomy (NCBI): domain Eukaryota; kingdom Metazoa; phylum Echinodermata; class Asteroidea; order Valvatida; family Goniasteridae; genus Hippasteria; species Hippasteria phrygiana. The sequence continues at coordinate 95,682 of JAZGUH010000975.1, read as the reverse complement.
ATGCAATTATGAATGAGTAAAGCAAGTCCATACCCCAGGGAATTTGACATGCATGGAGCAATAAATAGACGGTAACATGTACACAGATGTTGGCCGGAAAGAAAATAAACATTGCGAGGTTTGAATTTTCTCCACAAGTTTTAACTCTAAGAAGCCGCCGATAATTGCAACATGTAGCGCCAGATCTAAGCTATCCATACATGTCAAAATTACTGAATTTGGTTGATATTTCATGCAATTATGAATGAGTAAAGCAAGTCATACCCCAGGGAATTTGACAGGCATGGAGCAATAAATAGACGGTAACATGTACACAGATGTTGGCCGGAAAGAAAATAAACATTGCGAGGTTTGAATTTTCTCCACAAGTTTTAACTCTAAGAAGCCGCCGATAATTGCAACATGTAGCGCCAGATCTAAGCTATCCATACATGTCAAAATTACTGAATTTGGTTGATATTTCATGCAATTATGAATGAGTAAAGCAAGTCCATACCCCAGGGAATTTGACATGCATGGAGCAATAAATAGACGGTAACATGTACACAGATGTTGGCCGGAAAGTAAATAAACATTGCGAGGTTTGAATTTTCTCCACAAGTTTTAACTCTAAGAAGCCGCCGATAATTGCAACATGTAGCGCCAGATCTAAGCTATCCATACATGTCAAAATTACTGAATTTGGTTGATATTTCATGCAATTATGAATGAGTAAAGCAAGTCATACCCTAGGGAATTTGACAGGCATGGAGCAATAAATAGAAAGTAATATGCACACAGATGTTGGCCGGAAAGAAAATAAACATTGCGAGGTTTGAATTTTCTCCACAAGTTTTAACTCTAAGAAGCCGCCGATAATTGCAACATGTAGCGCCAGATCTAAGCTATCCATACATGTCAAAATTACTGAATTTGGTTGATATTTCATGCAATTATGAATGAGTAAAGCAAGTCATACCCTAGGGAATTTGACAGGAATGGAGCAATAAATAGAAGGTAATATGCACACAGATGTTGGCCGGAAAGAAAATAAACATTGCGAGGTTTGAATTTTCTCCACAAGTTTTAACTCTAAGAAGCCGCCGATAATTGCAACATGTAGCGCCAGATCTAAGCTATCCATACATGTCACAATTACTGAATTCGGTTGATATTTCATGCAATTATGAATGAGTAAAGCAAGTCATACCCTAGGGAATTTGACAGGCATGGAGCAATAAATAGAAGGTAATATGCACACAGATGTTGGCCGGAAAGAAAATAAACATTGCGAGGTTTGAATTTTCTCCACAAGTTTTAACTCTAAGAAGCCGCCGATAATTGCAACATGTAGCGCCAGATCTAAGCTATCCATACATGTCAAAATTACTGAATTTGGTTGATATTTCATGCAATTATGAATGAGTAAAGCAAGTCCATACCCCAGGGAATTTGACATGCATGGAGCAATAAATAGACGGTAACATGTACACAGATGTTGGCCGGAAAGTAAATAAACATTGCGAGGTTTGAATTTTCTCCACAAGTTTTGACTCTAAGAAGCCGCCGATAATTGCAACATGTAGCGCCAGATCTAAGCTATCCATACATGTCAAAATTACTGAATTTGGTTGATATTTCATGCAATTATGAATGAGTAAAGCAAGTCATACCCTAGGGAATTTGACAGGCATGGAGCAATAAATAGAAAGTAATATGCACACAGATGTTGGCCGGAAAGAAAATAAACATTGCGAGGTTTGAATTTTCTCCACAAGTTTTAACTCTAAGAAGCCGCCGATAATTGCAACATGTAGCGCCAGATCTAAGCTATCCATACATGTCAAAATTACTGAATTTGGTTGATATTTCATGCAATTATGAATGAGTAAAGCAAGTCATACCCTAGGGAATTTGACAGGAATGGAGCAATAAATAGAAGGTAATATGCACACAGATGTTGGCCGGAAAGAAAATAAACATTGCGAGGTTTGAATTTTCTCCACAAGTTTTAACTCTAAGAAGCCGCCGATAATTGCAACATGTAGCGCCAGATCTAAGCTATCCATACATGTCAAAATTACTGAATTTGGTTGATATTTCATGCAATTATGAATGAGTAAAGCAAGTCCATACCCCAGGGAATTTGACATGCATGGAGCAATAAATAGACGGTAACATGTACACAGATGTTGGCCGGAAAGAAAATAAACATTGCGAGGTTTGAATTTTCTCCACAAGTTTTAACTCTAAGAAGCCGCCGATAATTGCAACATGTAGCGCCAGATCTAAGCTATCCATACATGTCAAAATTACTGAATTTGGTTGATATTTCATGCAATTATGAATGAGTAAAGCAAGTCATACCCCAGGGAATTTGACATGCATGGAGCAATAAATAAAAGGTAATCTGCACACAGATGGAGGCCGGGAAGAAAATAAACATTGCGAGGTTTGAATTTTCTCCACAAGTGTTAACTCTAAGAAGCCGCCGATAATTGCAACATGTAGCGCCAGATCTAAGCTATCCATACATGTCAAAATTACTGAATTTGGTTGATATTTCATGCAATTATGAATGAGTAAAGCAAGTCCATACCCCAGGGAATTTGACAGGCATGGAGCAATAAATAAAAGGTAATCTGCACACAGATGGTGGCCGGGAAGAAAATAAACATTGCGAGGTTTGAATTTTCTCCACAAGTGTTAACTCTAAGAAGCCGCCGATAATTGCAACATGTAGCGCCAGATCTAAGCTATCCATACATGTCAAAATTACTGAATTTGGTTGATATTTCATGCAATTATGAATGAGTAAAGCAAGTCATACCCTAGGGAATTTGACAGGCATGGAGCAATAAATAGAAGGTAATATGCACACATATGTTGGCCGGAAAGAAAATAAACATTGCGAGGTTTGAATTTTCTCCACAAGTTTTAAATCTAAGAAGCCGCCGATAATTGCAACATGTAGCGTCAGATCTAAGCTATCCATACATGTCAAAATTACTGAATTTGGTTGATATTTCATGCAATTATGAATGAGTAAAGCAAGTCCATACCCCAGGGAATTTGACATGCATGGAGCAATAAATAGACGGTAACATGTACACAGATGTTGGCCGGAAAGTAAATAAACATTGCGAGGTTTGAATTTTCTCCACAAGTTTTGACTCTAAGAAGCCGCCGATAATTGCAACATGTAGCGCCAGATCTAAGCTATCCATACATGTCAAAATTACTGAATTTGGTTGATATTTCATGCAATTATGAATGAGTAAAGCAAGTCATACCCTAGGGAATTTGACAGGCATGGAGCAATAAATAGAAAGTAATATGCACACAGATGTTGGCCGGAAAGAAAATAAACATTGCGAGGTTTGAATTTTCTCCACAAGTTTTAACTCTAAGAAGCCGCCGATAATTGCAACATGTAGCGCCAGATCTAAGCTATCCATACATGTCAAAATTACTGAATTTGGTTGATATTTCATGCAATTATGAATGAGTAAAGCAAGTCATACCCTAGGGAATTTGACAGGAATGGAGCAATAAATAGAAGGTAATATGCACACAGATGTTGGCCGGAAAGAAAATAAACATTGCGAGGTTTGAATTTTCTCCACAAGTTTTAACTCTAAGAAGCCGCCGATAATTGCAACATGTAGCGCCAGATCTAAGCTATCCATACATGTCAAAATTACTGAATTTGGTTTATATTTCATGCAATTATGAATGAGTAAAGCAAGTCCATACCCCAGGGAATTTGACATGCATGGAGCAATAAATAGACGGTAACATGTACACAGATGTTGGCCGGAAAGAAAATAAACATTGCGAGGTTTGAATTTTCTCCACAAGTTTTAACTCTAAGAAGCCGCCGATAATTGCAACATGTAGCGCCAGATCTAAGCTATCCATACATGTCAAAATTACTGAATTTGGTTGATATTTCATGCAATTATGAATGAGTAAAGCAAGTCATACCCCAGGGAATTTGACATGCATGGAGCAATAAATAGAAGGTAATATGCACACAGATGTTGGCCGGAAAGAAAATAAACATTGCGAGGTTTGAATTTTCTCCACAAGTCTTAACTCTAAGAAGCCGCCGATAATTGCAACATGTAGCGCCAGATCTAAGCTATCCATACATGTCAAAATTACTGAATTTGGTTGATATTTCATGCAATTATGAATGAGTAAAGCAAGTCCATACCCCAGGGAATTTGACAGGCATGGAGCAATAAATAGAAGGTAATATGCACACAGATGTTGGCCGGAAAGAAAATAAACATTGCGAGGTTTGAATTTTCTCCACAAGTTTTAACTCTAAGAAGCCGCCGATAATTGCAACATGTAGCGCCAGATCTAAGCTATCCATACATGTCAAAATTACTGAATTTGGTTGATATTTCATGCAATTATGAATGAGTAAAGCAAGTCATACCCTAGGGAATTTGACAGGCATGGAGCAATAAATAGAAGGTAATATGCACACAGATGTTGGCCGGAAAGAAAATAAACATTGCGAGGTTTGAATTTTCTCCACAAGTTTTAACTCTAAGAAGCCGCTGATAATTGCAACATGTAGCGCCAGATCTAAGCTATCCATACATGTCAAAATTACTGAATTTGGTTGATATTTCATGCAATTATGAATGAGTAAAGCAAGTCCATACCCCAGGGAATTTGACATGCATGGAGCAATAAATAGACGGTAACATGTACACAGATGTTGGCCGGAAAGAAAATAAACATTGCGAGGTTTGAATTTTCTCCAGAAGTTTTAACTCTAAGAAGCCGCCGATAATTGCAACATGTAGCGCCAGATCTAAGCTATCCATACATGTCAAAATTACTGAATTTGGTTGATATTTCATGCAATTATGAATGAGTAAAGCAAGTCCATACCCCAGGGAATTTGACATGCATGGAGCAATAAATAGACGGTAACATGTACACAGATGTTGGCCGGAAAGTAAATAAACATTGCGAGGTTTGAATTTTCTCCACAAGTTTTAACTCTAAGAAGCCGCCGATAATTGCAACATGTAGCGCCAGATCTAAGCTATCCATACATGTCAAAATTACTGAATTTGGTTGATATTTCATGCAATTATGAATGAGTAAAGCAAGTCATACCCTAGGGAATTTGACAGGCATGGAGCAATAAATAGAAGGTAATATGCACACAGATGTTGGCCGGAAAGAAAATAAACATTGCGAGGTTTGAATTTTCTCCACAAGTTTTAACTCTAAGAAGCCGCCGATAATTGCAACATGTAGCGCCAGATCTAAGCTATCCATACATGTCAAAATTACTGAATTTGGTTGATATTTCATGCAATTATGAATGAGTAAAGCAAGTCCATACCCCAGGGAATTTGACATGCATGGAGCAATAAATAGACGGTAACATGTACACAGATGTTGGCCGGAAAGAAAATAAACATTGCGAGGTTTGAATTTTCTCCACAAGTTTTAACTCTAAGAAGCCGCCGATAATTGCAACATGTAGCGCCAGATCTAAGCTATCCATACATGTCAAAATTACTGAATTTGGTTGATATTTCATGCAATTATGAATGAGTAAAGCAAGTCATACCCTAGGGAATTTGACAGGCATGGAGCAATAAATAGAAGGTAATATGCACACAGATGGTGGCCGGGAAGAAAATAAACATTGCGAGGTTTGAATTTTCTCCACAAGTTTTAACTCTAAGAAGCCGCCGATAATTGCAACATGTAGCGCCAGATCTAAGCTATCCATACATGTCACAATTACTGAATTTGGTTGATATTTCATGCAATTATGAATGAGTAAAGCAAGTCATACCCTAGGGAATTTGACAGGCATGGAGCAATAAATAGAAGGTAATATGCACACAGATGTTGGCCGGAAAGAAAATAAACATTGCGAGGTTTGAATTTTCTCCACAAGTTTTAACTCTAAGAAGCCGCCGATAATTGCAACATGTAGCGCCAGATCTAAGCTATCCATACATGTCAAAATTACTGAATTTGGTTGATATTTCATGCAATTATGAATGAGTAAAGCAAGTCCATACCCCAGGGAATTTGACATGCATGGAGCAATAAATAGACGGTAACATGTACACAGATGTTGGCCGGAAAGAAAATAAACATTGCGAGGTTTGAATTTTCTCCACAAGTTTTAACTCTAAGAAGCCGCCGATAATTGCAACATGTAGCGCCAGATCTAAGCTATCCATACATGTCAAAATTACTGAATTTGGTTGATATTTCATGCAATTATGAATGAGTAAAGCAAGTCCATACCCCAGGGAATTTGACAGGCATGGAGCAATAAATAGAAGGTAATATGCACACAGATGTTGGCCGGAAAGAAAATAAACATTGCGAGGTTTGAATTTTCTCCACAAGTTTTAACTCTAAGAAGCCGCCGATAATTGCAACATGTAGCGCCAGATCTAAGCTATCCATACATGTCAAAATTACTGAATTTGGTTGATATTTCATGCAATTATGAATGAGTAAAGCAAGTCATACCCTAGGGAATTTGACAGGCATGGAGCAATAAATAGAAGGTAATATGCACACAGATGTTGGCCGGAAAGAAAATAAACATTGCGAGGTTTGAATTTTCTCCACAAGTTTTAACTCTAAGAAGCCGCTGATAATTGCAACATGTAGCGCCAGATCTAAGCTATCCATACATGTCAAAATTACTGAATTTGGTTGATATTTCATGCAATTATGAATGAGTAAAGCAAGTCCATACCCCAGGGAATTTGACATGCATGGAGCAATAAATAGACGGTAACATGTACACAGATGTTGGCCGGAAAGAAAATAAACATTGCGAGGTTTTAATTTTCTCCACAAGTTTTAACTCTAAGAAGCCGCCGATAATTGCAACATGTAGCGCCAGATCTAAGCTATCCATACATGTCAAAATTACTGAATTTGGTTGATATTTCATGCAATTATGAATGAGTAAAGCAAGTCCATACCCCAGGGAATTTGACATGCATGGAGCAATAAATAGACGGTAACATGTACACAGATGTTGGCCGGAAAGTAAATAAACATTGCGAGGTTTGAATTTTCTCCACAAGTTTTAACTCTAAGAAGCCGCCGATAATTGCAACATGTAGCGCCAGATCTAAGCTATCCATACATGTCAAAATTACTGAATTTGGTTGATATTTCATGCAATTATGAATGAGTAAAGCAAGTCATACCCTAGGGAATTTGACAGGCATGGAGCAATAAATAGAAAGTAATATGCACACAGATGTTGGCCGGAAAGAAAATAAACATTGCGAGGTTTGAATTTTCTCCACAAGTTTTAACTCTAAGAAGCCGCCGATAATTGCAACATGTAGCGCCAGATCTAAGCTATCCATACATGTCAAAATTACTGAATTTGGTTGATATTTCATGCAATTATGAATGAGTAAAGCAAGTCATACCCTAGGGAATTTGACAGGAATGGAGCAATAAATAGAAGGTAATATGCACACAGATGTTGGCCGGAAAGAAAATAAACATTGCGAGGTTTGAATTTTCTCCACAAGTTTTAACTCTAAGAAGCCGCCGATAATTGCAACATGTAGCGCCAGATCTAAGCTATCCATACATGTCACAATTACTGAATTTGGTTGATATTTCATGCAATTATGAATGAGTAAAGCAAGTCATACCCTAGGGAATTTGACAGGCATGGAGCAATAAATAGAAGGTAATATGCACACAGATGTTGGCCGGAAAGAAAATAAACATTGCGAGGTTTGAATTTTCTCCACAAGTTTTAACTCTAAGAAGCCGCCGATAATTGCAACATGTAGCGCCAGATCTAAGCTATCCATACATGTCAAAATTACTGAATTTGGTTGATATTTCATGCAATTATGAATGAGTAAAGCAAGTCATACCCCAGGGAATTTGACATGCATGGAGCAATAAATAGAAGGTAATATGCACACAGATGTTGGCCGGAAAGAAAATAAACATTGCGAGGTTTGAATTTTCTCCACAAGTTTTAACTCTAAGAAGCCGCCGATAATTGCAACATGTAGCGCCAGATCTAAGCTATCCATACATGTCAAAATTACTGAATTTGGTTGATATTTCATGCAATTATGAATGAGTAAAGCAAGTCATACCCTAGGGAATTTGACAGGCATGGAGCAATAAATAGAAGGTAATATGCACACAGATGTTGGCCGGAAAGAAAATAAACATTGCGAGGTTTGAATTTTCTCCACAAGTTTTAACTCTAAGAAGCCGCTGATAATTGCAACATGTAGCGCCAGATCTAAGCTATCCATACATGTCAAAATTACTGAATTTGGTTGATATTTCATGCAATTATGAATGAGTAAAGCAAGTCCATACCCCAGGGAATTTGACATGCATGGAGCAATAAATAGACGGTAACATGTACACAGATGTTGGCCGGAAAGAAAATAAACATTGCGAGGTTTGAATTTTCTCCAGAAGTTTTAACTCTAAGAAGCCGCCGATAATTGCAACATGTAGCGCCAGATCTAAGCTATCCATACATGTCAAAATTACTGAATTTGGTTGATATTTCATGCAATTATGAATGAGTAAAGCAAGTCCATACCCCAGGGAATTTGACATGCATGGAGCAATAAATAGACGGTAACATGTACACAGATGTTGGCCGGAAAGAAAATAAACATTGCGAGGTTTGAATTTTCTCCAGAAGTTTTAACTCTAAGAAGCCGCCGATAATTGCAACATGTAGCGCCAGATCTAAGCTATCCATACATGTCAAAATTACTGAATTTGGTTGATATTTCATGCAATTATGAATGAGTAAAGCAAGTCATACCCTAGGGAATTTGACAGGCATGGAGCAATAAATAGAAAGTAATATGCACACAGATGTTGGCCGGAAAGAAAATAAACATTGCGAGGTTTGAATTTTCTCCACAAGTTTTAACTCTAAGAAGCCGCCGATAATTGCAACATGTAGCGCCAGATCTAAGCTATCCATACATGTCAAAATTACTGAATTTGGTTGATATTTCATGCAATTATGAATGAGTAAAGCAAGTCCATACCCCAGGGAATTTGACATGCATGGAGCAATAAATAGACGGTAACATGTACACAGATGTTGGCCGGAAAGAAAATAAACATTGCGAGGTTTGAATTTTCTCCACAAGTTTTAACTCTAAGAAGCCGCCGATAATTGCAACATGTAGCGCCAGATCTAAGCTATCCATACATGTCAAAATTACTGAATTTGGTTGATATTTCATGCAATTATGAATGAGTAAAGCAAGTCATACCCCAGGGAATTTGACATGCATGGAGCAATAAATAGAAGGTAATATGCACACAGATGTTGGCCGGAAAGAAAATAAACATTGCGAGGTTTGAATTTTCTCCACAAGTTTTAACTCTAAGAAGCCGCCGATAATTGCAACATGTAGCGCCAGATCTAAGCTATCCATACATGTCAAAATTACTGAATTTGGTTGATATTTCATGCAATTATGAATGAGTAAAGCAAGTCCATACCCCAGGGAATTTGACAGGCATGGAGCAATAAATAGAAGGTAATATGCACACAGATGTTGGCCGGAAAGAAAATAAACATTGCGAGGTTTGAATTTTCTCCACAAGTTTTAACTCTAAGAAGCCGCCGATAATTGCAACATGTAGCGCCAGATCTAAGCTATCCATACATGTCAAAATTACTGAATTTGGTTGATATTTCATGCAATTATGAATGAGTAAAGCAAGTCATACCCTAGGGAATTTGACAGGCATGGAGCAATAAATAGAAGGTAATATGCACACAGGATGTTGGCCGGAAAGAAAATAAACATTGCGAGGTTTGAATTTTCTCCACAAGTTTTAACTCTAAGAAGCCGCTGATAATTGCAACATGTAGCGCCAGATCTAAGCTATCCATACATGTCAAAATTACTGAATTTGGTTGATATTTCATGCAATTATGAATGAGTAAAGCAAGTCCATACCCCAGGGAATTTGACATGCATGGAGCAATAAATAGACGGTAACATGTACACAGATGTTGGCCGGAAAGAAAATAAACATTGCGAGGTTTGAATTTTCTCCAGAAGTTTTAACTCTAAGAAGCCGCCGATAATTGCAACATGTAGCGCCACATCTAAGCTATCCATACATGTCAAAATTACTGAATTTGGTTGATATTTCATGCAATTATGAATGAGTAAAGCAAGTCCATACCCCAGGGAATTTGACATGCATGGAGCAATAAATAGACGGTAACATGTACACAGATGTTGGCCGGAAAGAAAATAAACATTGCGAGGTTTGAATTTTCTCCACAAGTTTTAACTCTAAGAAGCCGCCGATAATTGCAACATGTAGCGCCAGATCTAAGCTATCCATACATGTCAAAATTACTGAATTTGGTTGATATTTCATGCAATTATAAATGAGTAAAGCAAGTCCATACCCCAGGGAATTTGACATGCATGGAGCAATAAATAGACGGTAACATGTACACAGATGTTGGCCGGAAAGTAAATAAACATTGCGAGGTTTGAATTTTCTCCACAAGTTTTAACTCTAAGAAGCCGCCGATATTTGCAACATGTAGCGCCAGATCTAAGCTATCCATACATGTCAAAATTACTGAATTTGGTTGATATTTCATGCAATTATGAATGAGTAAAGCAAGTCATACCCTAGGGAATTTGACAGGCATGGAGCAATAAATAGAAGGTAATATGCACACAGATGTTGGCCGGAAAGAAAATAAACATTGCGAGGTTTGAATTTTCTCCACAAGTTTTAACTCTAAGAAGCCGCCGATAATTGCAACATGTAGCGCCAGATCTAAGCTATCCATACATGTCAAAATTACTGAATTTGGTTGATATTTCATGCAATTATGAATGAGTAAAGCAAGTCATACCCCAGGGAATTTGACATGCATGGAGCAATAAATAGAAGGTAATATGCACACAGATGTTGGCCGGAAAGAAAATAAACATTGCGAGGTTTGAATTTTCTCCACAAGTTTTAACTCTAAGAAGCCGCCGATAATTGCAACATGTAGCGCCAGATCTAAGCTATCCATACATGTCAAAATTACTGAATTTGGTTGATATTTCATGCAATTATGAATGAGTAAAGCAAGTCATACCCTAGGGAATTTGACAGGCATGGAGCAATAAATAGAAGGTAATATGCACACAGATGTTGGCCGGAAAGAAAATAAACATTGCGAGGTTTGAATTTTCTCCACAAGTTTTAACTCTAAGAAGCCGCTGATAATTGCAACATGTAGCGCCAGATCTAAGCTATCCATACATGTCAAAATTACTGAATTTGGTTGATATTTCATGCAATTATGAATGAGTAAAGCAAGTCCATACCCCAGGGAATTTGACATGCATGGAGCAATAAATAGACGGTAACATGTACACAGATGTTGGCCGGAAAGAAAATAAACATTGCGAGGTTTGAATTTTCTCCAGAAGTTTTAACTCTAAGAAGCCGCCGATAATTGCAACATGTAGCGCCAGATCTAAGCTATCCATACATGTCAAAATTACTGAATTTGGTTGATATTTCATGCAATTATGAATGAGTAAAGCAAGTCCATACCCCAGGGAATTTGACATGCATGGAGCAATAAATAGACGGTAACATGTACACAGATGTTGGCCGGAAAGAAAATAAACATTGCGAGGTTTGAATTTTCTCCAGAAGTTTTAACTCTAAGAAGCCGCCGATAATTGCAACATGTAGCGCCAGATCTAAGCTATCCATACATGTCAAAATTACTGAATTTGGTTGATATTTCATGCAATTATGAATGAGTAAAGCAAGTCATACCCTAGGGAATTTGACAGGCATGGAGCAATAAATAGAAAGTAATATGCACACAGATGTTGGCCGGAAAGAAAATAAACATTGCGAGGTTTGAATTTTCTCCACAAGTTTTAACTCTAAGAAGCCGCCGATAATTGCAACATGTAGCGCCAGATCTAAGCTATCCATACATGTCAAAATTACTGAATTTGGTTGATATTTCATGCAATTATGAATGAGTAAAGCAAGTCCATACCCCAGGGAATTTGACATGCATGGAGCAATAAATAGACGGTAACATGTACACAGATGTTGGCCGGAAAGAAAATAAACATTGCGAGGTTTGAATTTTCTCCACAAGTTTTAACTCTAAGAAGCCGCCGATAATTGCAACATGTAGCGCCAGATCTAAGCTATCCATACATGTCAAAATTACTGAATTTGGTTGATATTTCATGCAATTATGAATGAGTAAAGCAAGTCATACCCCAGGGAATTTGACATGCATGGAGCAATAAATAGAAGGTAATATGCACACAGATGTTGGCCGGAAAGAAAATAAACATTGCGAGGTTTGAATTTTCTCCACAAGTTTTAACTCTAAGAAGCCGCCGATAATTGCAACATGTAGCGCCAGATCTAAGCTATCCATACATGTCAAAATTACTGAATTTGGTTGATATTTCATGCAATTATGAATGAGTAAAGCAAGTCCATACCCCAGGGAATTTGACAGGCATGGAGCAATAAATAGAAGGTAATATGCACACAGATGTTGGCCGGAAAGAAAATAAACATTGCGAGGTTTGAATTTTCTCCACAAGTTTTAACTCTAAGAAGCCGCCGATAATTGCAACATGTAGCGCCAGATCTAAGCTATCCATACATGTCAAAATTACTGAATTTGGTTGATATTTCATGCAATTATGAATGAGTAAAGCAAGTCATACCCTAGGGAATTTGACAGGCATGGAGCAATAAATAGAAGGTAATATGCACACAGGATGTTGGCCGGAAAGAAAATAAACATTGCGAGGTTTGAATTTTCTCCACAAGTTTTAACTCTAAGAAGCCGCTGATAATTGCAACATGTAGCGCCAGATCTAAGCTATCCATACATGTCAAAATTACTGAATTTGGTTGATATTTCATGCAATTATGAATGAGTAAAGCAAGTCCATACCCCAGGGAATTTGACATGCATGGAGCAATAAATAGACGGTAACATGTACACAGATGTTGGCCGGAAAGAAAATAAACATTGCGAGGTTTGAATTTTCTCCAGAAGTTTTAACTCTAAGAAGCCGCCGATAATTGCAACATGTAGCGCCACATCTAAGCTATCCATACATGTCAAAATTACTGAATTTGGTTGATATTTCATGCAATTATGAATGAGTAAAGCAAGTCCATACCCCAGGGAATTTGACATGCATGGAGCAATAAATAGACGGTAACATGTACACAGATGTTGGCCGGAAAGAAAATAAACATTGCGAGGTTTGAATTTTCTCCAGAAGTTTTAACTCTAAGAAGCCGCCGATAATTGCAACATGTAGCGCCAGATCTAAGCTATCCATACATGTCAAAATTACTGAATTTGGTTGATATTTCATGCAATTATAAATGAGTAAAGCAAGTCCATACCCCAGGGAATTTGACATGCATGGAGCAATAAATAGACGGTAACATGTACACAGATGTTGGCCGGAAAGTAAATAAACATTGCGAGGTTTGAATTTTCTCCACAAGTTTTAACTCTAAGAAGCCGCCGATATTTGCAACATGTAGCGCCAGATCTAAGCTATCCATACATGTCAAAATTACTGAATTTGGTTGATATTTCATGCAATTATGAATGAGTAAAGCAAGTCATACCCTAGGGAATTTGACAGGCATGGAGCAATAAATAGAAGGTAATATGCACACAGATGTTGGCCGGAAAGAAAATAAACATTGCGAGGTTTGAATTTTCTCCACAAGTTTTAACTCTAAGAAGCCGCCGATAATTGCAACATGTAGCGCCAGATCTAAGCTATCCATATATGTCAAAATTACTGAATTTGGTTGATATTTCATGCAATTATAAATGAGTAAAGCAAGTCCATACCCCAGGGAATTTGACATGCATGGAGCAATACATAGACGGTAACATGTACACAGATGTTGGCCGGAAAGAAAATAAACATTGCGAGGTTTGAATTTTCTCCACAAGTTTTAACTCTAAGAAGCCGCCGATAATTGCAACATGTAGCGCCAGATCTAAGCTATCCATACATGTCAAAATTACTGAATTGTGTTGATATTTCATGCAATTATGAATGAGTAAAGCAAGTCATACCCTAGGGAATTTGACAGGCATGGAGCAATAAATAGAAGGTAATATGCACACAGATGTTGGCCGGAAAGAAAATAAACATTGCGAGGTTTGAATTTTCTCCACAAGTTTTAACTCTAAGAAGCCGCCGATAATTGCAACATGTAGCGCCAGATCTAAGCTATCCATACATGTCAAAATTACTGAATTTGGTTGATATTTCATGCAATTATGAATGAGTAAAGCAAGTCCATACCCCAGGGAATTTGACATGCATGGAGCAATAAATAGACGGTAACATGTACACAGATGTTGGCCGGAAAGAAAATAAACATTGCGAGGTTTGAATTTTCTCCAGAAGTTTTAACTCTAAGAAGCCGCCGATAATTGCAACATGTAGCGCCAGATCTAAGCTATCCATACATGTCAAAATTACTGAATTTGGTTGATATTTCATGCAATTATGAATGAGTAAAGCAATTCCATACCCCAGGGAATTTGACAGGCATGGAGCAATAAATAGACGGTAACATGTACACAGATGTTGGCCGGAAAGAAAATAAACATTGCGAGGTTTGAATTTTCTCCACAAGTTTTAACTCTAAGAAGCCGCCGATAATTACAACATGTAGCGCCAGATCTAAGCTATCCATACATGTCAAAATTACTGAATTTGGTTGATATTTCATGCAATTATGAATGAGTAAAGCAAGTCATACCCTAGGGAATTTGACAGGAATGGAGCAATAAATAGAAGGTAATATGCACACAGATGTTGGCCGGAAAGAAAATAAACATTGCGAGGTTTGAATTTTCTCCACAAGTTTTAACTCTAAGAAGCCGCCGATAATTGCAACATGTAGCGCCAGATCTAAGCTATCCATACATGTCAAAATTACTGAATTTGGTTGATATTTCATGCAATTATGAATGAGTAAAGCAAGTCATACCCTAGGGAATTTGACAGGCATGGAGCAATAAATAGAAGGTAATATGCACACAGATGTTGGCCGGAAAGAAAATAAACATTGCGAGGTTTGAATTTTCTCCACAAGTTTTAACTCTAAGAAGCCGCCGATAATTGCAACATGTAGCGCCAGATCTAAGCTATCCATACATGTCAAAATTACTGAATTTGGTTGATATTTCATGCAATTATGAATGAGTAAAGCAAGTCCATACCCCAGGGAATTTGACATGCATGGAGCAATAAATAGACGGTAACATGTACACAGATGTTGGCCGGAAAGAAAATAAACATTGCGAGGTTTGAATTTTCTCCACAAGTTTTAACTCTAAGAAGCCGCCGATAATTGCAACATGTAGCGCCAGATCTAAGCTATCCATACATGTCAAAATTACTGAATTTGGTTGATATTTCATGCAATTATGAATGAGTAAAGCAAGTCATACCCTAGGGAATTTGACAGGCATGGAGCAATAAATAGAAGGTAATATGCACACAGATGGTGGCCGGGAAGAAAATAAACATTGCGAGGTTTGAATTTTCTCCACAAGTGTTAACTCTAAGAAGCCGCCGATAATTGCAACATGTAGCGCCAGATCTAAGCTATCCATACATGTCAAAATTACTGAATTTGGTTTATATTTCATGCAATTATGAATGAGTAAAGCAAGTCATACCCCAGGGAATTTGACAGGCATGGAGCAATAAATAGACGGTAACATGTACACAGATGTTGGCCGGAAAGAAAATAAACATTGCGAGGTTTGAATTTTCTCCACAAGTTTTAACTCTAAGAAGCCGCCGATAATTGCAACATGTAGCGCCAGATCTAAGCTATCCATACATGTCAAAATTACTGAATTTGGTTGATATTTCATGCAATTATGAATGAGTAAAGCAAGTCCATACCCCAGGGAATTTGACATGCATGGAGCAATAAATAGACGGTAACATGTACACAGATGTTGGCCGGAAAGTAAATAAACATTGCGAGGTTTGAATTTTCTCCACAAGTTTTAACTCTAAGAAGCCGCCGATAATTGCAACATGTAGCGCCAGATCTAAGCTATCCATACATGTCAAAATTACTGAATTTGGTTGATATTTCATGCAATTATGAATGAGTAAAGCAAGTCATACCCTAGGGAATTTGACAGGCATGGAGCAATAAATAGAAAGTAATATGCACACAGATGTTGGCCGGAAAGAAAAGAAACATTGCGAGGTTTGAATTTTCTCCACAAGTTTTAACTCTAAGAAGCCGCCGATAATTGCAACATGTAGCGCCAGATCTAAGCTATCCATACATGTCAAAATTACTGAATTTTGTTGATATTTCATGCAATTATGAATGAGTAAAGCAAGTCATACCCTAGGGAATTTGAAAGGCATGGAGCAATAAATAGAAGGTAATATGCACACAGATGTTGGCCGGAAAGAAAATAAACATTGCGAGGTTTGAATTTTCTCCACAAGTTTTAACTCTAAGAAGCCGCCGATAATTGCAACATGTAGCGCCAGATCTAAGCTATCCATACATGTCAAAATTACTGAATTTGGTTGATATTTCATGCAATTATGAATAAGTAAAGCAAGTCCATACCCCAGGGAATTTGACATGCATGGAGCAATAAATAGACGGTAACATGTACACAGATGTTGGCCGGAAAGAAAATAAACATTGCGAGGTTTGAATTTTCTCCAGAAGTTTTAACTCTAAGAAGCCGCCGATAATTGCAACATGTAGCGCCAGATCTAAGCTATCCATACATGTCAAAATTACTGAATTTGGTTGATATTTCATGCAATTATGAATGAGTAAAGCAAGTCCATACCCCAGGGAATTTGACAGGCATGGAGCAATAAATAGACGGTAACATGTACACAGATGTTGGCCGGAAAGAAAATAAACATTGCGAGGTTTGAATTTTCTCCACAAGTTTTAACTCTAAGAAGCCGCCGATAATTACAACATGTAGCGCCAGATCTAAGCTATCCATACATGTCAAAATTACTGAATTTGGTTGATATTTCATGCAATTATGAATGAGTAAAGCAAGTCCATACCCTAGGGAATTTGACAGGAATGGAGCAATAAATAGAAGGTAATATGCACACAGATGTTGGCCGGAAAGAAAATAAACATTGCGAGGTTTGAATTTTCTCCACAAGTTTTAACTCTAAGAAGCCGCCGATAATTGCAACATGTAGCGCCAGATCTAAGCTATCCATACATGTCAAAATTACTGAATTTGGTTGATATTTCATGCAATTATGAATGAGTAAAGCAAGTCATACCCCAGGGAATTTGACATGCATGGAGCAATAAATAGACGGTAACATGTACACAGATGTTGGCCGGAAAGTAAATAAACATTGCGAGGTTTGAATTTTCTCCACAAGTTTTAACTCTAAGAAGCCGCCGATAATTGCAACATGTAGCGCCAGATCTAAGCTATCCATACATGTCAAAATTACTGAATTTGGTTGATATTTCATGCAATTATGAATGAGTAAAGCAAGTCATACCCTAGGGAATTTGACAGGCATGGAGCAATAAATAGAAAGTAATATGCACACAGATGTTGGCCGGAAAGAAAATAAACATTGCGAGGTTTGAATTTTCTCCACAAGTTTTAACTCTAAGAAGCCGCCGATAATTGCAACATGTAGCGCCAGATCTAAGCTATCCATACATGTCAAAATTACTGAATTTGGTTGATATTTCATGCAATTATGAATGAGTAAAGCAAGTCATACCCTAGGGAATTTGACAGGCATGGAGCAATAAATAGAAGGTAATATGCACACAGATGTTGGCCGGAAAGAAAATAAACATTGCGAGGTTTGAATTTTCTCCACAAGTTTTAACTCTAAGAAGCCGCCGATAATTGCAACATGTAGCGCCAGATCTAAGCTATCCATACATGTCAAAATTACTGAATTTGGTTGATATTTCATGCAATTATAAATGAGTAAAGCAAGTCCATACCCCAGGGAATTTGACATGCATGGAGCAATAAATAGACGGTAACATGTACACAGATGTTGGCCGGAAAGAAAATAAACATTGCGAGGTTTGAATTTTCTCCACAAGTTTTAACTCTAAGAAGCCGCCGATAATTGCAACATGTAGCGCCAGATCTAAGCTATCCATACATGTCAAAATTACTGAATTTTGTTGATATTTCATGCAATTATGAATGAGTAAAGCAAGTCATACCCTAGGGAATTTGACAGGCATGGAGCAATAAATAGAAGGTAATATGCACACAGATGTTGGCCGGAAAGAAAATAAACATTGCGAGGTTTGAATTTTCTCCACAAGTTTTAACTCTAAGAAGCCGCCGATAATTGCAACATGTAGCGCCAGATCTAAGCTATCCATACATGTCAAAATTACTGAATTTGGTTGATATTTCATGCAATTATGAATGAGTAAAGCAAGTCCATACCCCAGGGAATTTGACATGCATGGAGCAATAAATAGACGGTAACATGTACACAGATGTTGGCCGGAAAGAAAATAAACATTGCGAGGTTTGAATTTTCTCCACAAGTTTTAACTCTAAGAAGCCGCCGATAATTACAACATGTAGCGCCAGATCTAAGCTATCCATACATGTCAAAATTACTGAATTTGGTTGATATTTCATGCAATTATAAATGAGTAAAGCAAGTCCATACCCCAGGGAATTTGACATGCATGGAGCAATAAATAGACGGTAACATGTACACAGATGTTGGCCGGAAAGTAAATAAACATTGCGAGGTTTGAATTTTCTCCACAAGTTTTAACTCTAAGAAGCCGCCGATATTTGCAACATGTGGCGCCAGATCTAAGCTATCCATACATGTCAAAATTACTGAATTTGGTTGATATTTCATGCAATTATGAATGAGTAAAGCAAGTCATACCCTAGGGAATTTGACAGGCATGGAGCAATAAATAGAAGGTAATATGCACACAGATGTTGGCCGGAAAGAAAATAAACATTGCGAGGTTTGAATTTTCTCCACAAGTTTTAACTCTAAGAAGCCGCCGATAATTGCAACATGTAGCGCCAGATCTAAGCTATCCATACATGTCAAAATTACTGAATTTGGTTGATATTTCATGCAATTATAAATGAGTAAAGCAAGTCCATACCCCAGGGAATTTGACATGCATGGAGCAATACATAGACGGTAACATGTACACAGATGTTGGCCGGAAAGAAAATAAACATTGCGAGGTTTGAATTTTCTCCACAAGTTTTAACTCTAAGAAGCCGCCGATAATTGCAACATGTAGCGCCAGATCTAAGCTATCCATACATGTCAAAATTACTGAATTGTGTTGATATTTCATGCAATTATGAATGAGTAAAGCAAGTCATACCCTAGGGAATTTGACAGGCATGGAGCAATAAATAGAAGGTAATATGCACACAGATGTTGGCCGGAAAGAAAATAAACATTGCGAGGTTTGAATTTTCTCCACAAGTTTTAACTCTAAGAAGCCGCCGATAATTGCAACATGTAGCGCCAGATCTAAGCTATCCATACATGTCAAAATTACTGAATTTGGTTGATATTTCATGCAATTATGAATGAGTAAAGCAAGTCCATACCCCAGGGAATTTGACATGCATGGAGCAATAAATAGACGGTAACATGTACACAGATGTTGGCCGGAAAGAAAATAAACATTGCGAGGTTTGAATTTTCTCCAGAAGTTTTAACTCTAAGAAGCCGCCGATAATTGCAACATGTAGCGCCAGATCTAAGCTATCCATACATGTCAAAATTACTGAATTTGGTTGATATTTCATGCAATTATGAATGAGTAAAGCAAGTCCATACCCCAGGGAATTTGACAGGCATGGAGCAATAAATAGACGGTAACATGTACACAGATGTTGGCCGGAAAGAAAATAAACATTGCGAGGTTTGAATTTTCTCCACAAGTTTTAACTCTAAGAAGCCGCCGATAATTACAACATGTAGCGCCAGATCTAAGCTATCCATACATGTCAAAATTACTGAATTTGGTTGATATTTCATGCAATTATGAATGAGTAAAGCAAGTCATACCCTAGGGAATTTGACAGGAATGGAGCAATAAATAGAAGGTAATATGCACACAGATGTTGGCCGGAAAGAAAATAAACATTGCGAGGTTTGAATTTTCTCCACAAGTTTTAACTCTAAGAAGCCGCCGATAATTGCAACATGTAGCGCCAGATCTAAGCTATCCATACATGTCAAAATTACTGAATTTGGTTGATATTTCATGCAATTATGAATGAGTAAAGCAAGTCATACCCTAGGGAATTTGACAGGCATGGAGCAATAAATAGAAGGTAATATGCACACAGATGTTGGCCGGAAAGAAAATAAACATTGCGAGGTTTGAATTTTCTCCACAAGTTTTAACTCTAAGAAGCCGCCGATAATTGCAACATGTAGCGCCAGATCTAAGCTATCCATACATGTCAAAATTACTGAATTTGGTTGATATTTCATGCAATTATGAATGAGTAAAGCAAGTCATACCCTAGGGAATTTGACAGGCATGGAGCAATAAATAGAAGGTAATATGCACACAGATGGTGGCCGGGAAGAAAATAAACATTGCGAGGTTTGAATTTTCTCCACAAGTGTTAACTCTAAGAAGCCGCCGATAATTGCAACATGTAGCGCCAGATCTAAGCTATCCATACATGTCAAAATTACTGAATTTGGTTTATATTTCATGCAATTATGAATGAGTAAAGCAAGTCATACCCCAGGGAATTTGACAGGCATGGAGCAATAAATAGACGGTAACATGTACACAGATGTTGGCCGGAAAGAAAATAAACATTGCGAGGTTTGAATTTTCTCCACAAGTTTTAACTCTAAGAAGCCGCCGATAATTGCAACATGTAGCGCCAGATCTAAGCTATCCATACATGTCAAAATTACTGAATTTGGTTGATATTTCATGCAATTATGAATGAGTAAAGCAAGTCCATACCCCAGGGAATTTGACATGCATGGAGCAATAAATAGACGGTAACATGTACACAGATGTTGGCCGGAAAGTAAATAAACATTGCGAGGTTTGAATTTTCTCCACAAGTTTTAACTCTAAGAAGCCGCCGATAATTGCAACATGTAGCGCCAGATCTAAGCTATCCATACATGTCAAAATTACTGAATTTGGTTGATATTTCATGCAATTATGAATGAGTAAAGCAAGTCATACCCTAGGGAATTTGACAGGCATGGAGCAATAAATAGAAAGTAATATGCACACAGATGTTGGCCGGAAAGAAAAGAAACATTGCGAGGTTTGAATTTTCTCCACAAGTTTTAACTCTAAGAAGCCGCCGATAATTGCAACATGTAGCGCCAGATCTAAGCTATCCATACATGTCAAAATTACTGAATTTTGTTGATATTTCATGCAATTATGAATGAGTAAAGCAAGTCATACCCTAGGGAATTTGAAAGGCATGGAGCAATAAATAGAAGGTAATATGCACACAGATGTTGGCCGGAAAGAAAATAAACATTGCGAGGTTTGAATTTTCTCCACAAGTTTTAACTCTAAGAAGCCGCCGATAATTGCAACATGTAGCGCCAGATCTAAGCTATCCATACATGTCAAAATTACTGAATTTGGTTGATATTTCATGCAATTATGAATAAGTAAAGCAAGTCCATACCCCAGGGAATTTGACATGCATGGAGCAATAAATAGACGGTAACATGTACACAGATGTTGGCCGGAAAGAAAATAAACATTGCGAGGTTTGAATTTTCTCCAGAAGTTTTAACTCTAAGAAGCCGCCGATAATTGCAACATGTAGCGCCAGATCTAAGCTATCCATACATGTCAAAATTACTGAATTTGGTTGATATTTCATGCAATTATGAATGAGTAAAGCAAGTCCATACCCCAGGGAATTTGACAGACATGGAGCAATAAATAGACGGTAACATGTACACAGATGTTGGCCGGAAAGAAAATAAACATTGCGAGGTTTGAATTTTCTCCACAAGTTTTAACTCTAAGAAGCCGCCGATAATTACAACATGTAGCGCCAGATCTAAGCTATCCATACATGTCAAAATTACTGAATTTGGTTGATATTTCATGCAATTATGAATGAGTAAAGCAAGTCCATACCCTAGGGAATTTGACAGGAATGGAGCAATAAATAGAAGGTAATATGCACACAGATGTTGGCCGGAAAGAAAATAAACATTGCGAGGTTTGAATTTTCTCCACAAGTTTTAACTCTAAGAAGCCGCCGATAATTGCAACATGTAGCGCCAGATCTAAGCTATCCATACATGTCAAAATTACTGAATTTGGTTGATATTTCATGCAATTATGAATGAGTAAAGCAAGTCATACCCCAGGGAATTTGACATGCATGGAGCAATAAATAGACGGTAACATGTACACAGATGTTGGCCGGAAAGTAAATAAACATTGCGAGGTTTGAATTTTCTCCACAAGTTTTAACTCTAAGAAGCCGCCGATAATTGCAACATGTAGCGCCAGATCTAAGCTATCCATACATGTCAAAATTACTGAATTTGGTTGATATTTCATGCAATTATGAATGAGTAAAGCAAGTCATACCCTAGGGAATTTGACAGGCATGGAGCAATAAATAGAAAGTAATATGCACACAGATGTTGGCCGGAAAGAAAATAAACATTGCGAGGTTTGAATTTTCTCCACAAGTTTTAACTCTAAGAAGCCGCCGATAATTGCAACATGTAGCGCCAGATCTAAGCTATCCATACATGTCAAAATTACTGAATTTGGTTGATATTTCATGCAATTATGAATGAGTAAAGCAAGTCATACCCTAGGGAATTTGACAGGCATGGAGCAATAAATAGAAGGTAATATGCACACAGATGTTGGCCGGAAAGAAAATAAACATTGCGAGGTTTGAATTTTCTCCACAAGTTTTAACTCTAAGAAGCCGCCGATAATTGCAACATGTAGCGCCAGATCTAAGCTATCCATACATGTCAAAATTACTGAATTTGGTTGATATTTCATGCAATTATAAATGAGTAAAGCAAGTCCATACCCCAGGGAATTTGACATGCATGGAGCAATAAATAGACGGTAACATGTACACAGATGTTGGCCGGAAAGAAAATAAACATTGCGAGGTTTGAATTTTCTCCACAAGTTTTAACTCTAAGAAGCCGCCGATAATTGCAACATGTAGCGCCAGATCTAAGCTATCCATACATGTCAAAATTACTGAATTTTGTTGATATTTCATGCAATTATGAATGAGTAAAGCAAGTCATACCCTAGGGAATTTGACAGGCATGGAGCAATAAATAGAAGGTAATATGCACACAGATGTTGGCCGGAAAGAAAATAAACATTGCGAGGTTTGAATTTTCTCCACAAGTTTTAACTCTAAGAAGCCGCCGATAATTGCAACATGTAGCGCCAGATCTAAGCTATCCATACATGTCAAAATTACTGAATTTGGTTGATATTTCATGCAATTATGAATGAGTAAAGCAAGTCCATACCCCAGGGAATTTGACATGCATGGAGCAATAAATAGACGGTAACATGTACACAGATGTTGGCCGGAAAGAAAATAAACATTGCGAGGTTTGAATTTTCTCCACAAGTTTTAACTCTAAGAAGCCGCCGATAATTACAACATGTAGCGCCAGATCTAAGCTATCCATACATGTCAAAATTACTGAATTTGGTTGATATTTCATGCAATTATGAATGAGTAAAGCAAGTCATACCCTAGGGAATTTGACAGGAATGGAGCAATAAATAGAAGGTAATATGCACACAGATGTTGGCCGGAAAGAAAATAAACATTGCGAGGTTTGAATTTTCTCCACAAGTTTTAACTCTAAGAAGCCGCCGATAATTGCAACATGTAGCGCCAGATCTAAGCTATCCATACATGTCAAAATTACTGAATTTGGTTGATATTTCATGCAATTATGAATGAGTAAAGCAAGTCATACCCCAGGGAATTTGACAGGCATGGAGCAATAAATAGAAGGTAATATGCACACAGATGTTGGCCGGAAAGAAAATAAACATTGCGAGGTTTGAATTTTCTCCACAAGTTTTAACTCTAAGAAGCCGCCGATAATTGCAACATGTAGCGCCAGATCTAAGCTATCCATACATGTCAAAATTACTGAATTTGGTTGATATTTCATGCAATTATGAATGAGTAAAGCAAGTCCATACCCCAGGGAATTTGACAGGCATGGAGCAATAAATAGAAGGTAATATGCACACAGATGTTGGCCGGAAAGAAAATAAACATTGCGAGGTTTGAATTTTCTCCACAAGTTTTAACTCTAAGAAGCCGCCGATAATTGCAACATGTAGCGCCAGATCTAAGCTATCCATACATGTCAAAATTACTGTATTTGGTTGATATTTCATGCAATTATGAATGAAAAAAGCAAGTCCATACCCCAGGGAATTTGACATGCATGGAGCAATAAATAGACGGTAACATGTACACAGATGTTGGCCGGAAAGAAAATAAACATTGCGAGGTTTGAATTTTCTCCACAAGTTTTAACTCTAAGAAGCCGCCGATAATTGCAACATGTAGCGCCAGATCTAAGCTATCCATACATGTCACAATTACTGAATTTGGTTGATATTTCATGCAATTATGAATGAGTAAAGCAAGTCATACCCTAGGGAATTTGACAGGCATGGAGCAATAAATAGAAGGTAATATGCACACAGATGTTGGCCGGAAAGAAAATAAACATTGCGAGGTTTGAATTTTCTCCACAAGTTTTAACTCTAAGAAGCCGCCGATAATTGCAACATGTAGCGCCAGATCTAAGCTATCCATACATGTCAAAATTACTGAATTTGGTTGATATTTCATGCAATTATAAATGAGTAAAGCAAGTCCATACCCCAGGGAATTTGACATGCATGGAGCAATAAATAGACGGTAACATGTACACAGATGTTAGCCGGAAAGAAAATAAACATTGCGAGGTTTGAATTTTCTCCACAAGTTTTAACTCTAAGAAGCCGCCGATAATTGCAACATGTAGCGCCAGATCTAAGCTATCCATACATGTCAAAATTACTGAATTTTGTTGATATTTCATGCAATTATGAATGAGTAAAGCAAGTCCATACCCCAGGGAATTTGACATGCATGGAGCAATAAATAGACGGTAACATGTACACAGATGTTGGCCGGAAAGAAAATAAACATTGCGAGGTTTGAATTTTCTCCAGAAGTTTTAACTCTAAGAAGCCGCCGATAATTGCAACATGTAGCGCCAGATCTAAGCTATCCATACATGTCAAAATTACTGAATTTGGTTGATATTTCATGCAATTATGAATGAGTAAAGCAAGTCCATACCCCAGGGAATTTGACATGCATGGAGCAATAAATAGACGGTAACATGTACACAGATGTTGGCCGGAAAGAAAATAAACATTGCGAGGTTTGAATTTTCTCCACAAGTTTTAACTCTAAGAAGCCGCCGATAATTACAACATGTAGCGCCAGATCTAAGCTATCCATACATGTCAAAATTACTGAATTTGGTTGATATTTCATGCAATTATGAATGAGTAAAGCAAGTCCATACCCTAGGGAATTTGACAGGAATGGAGCAATAAATAGAAGGTAATATGCACACAGATGTTGGCCGGAAAGAAAATAAACATTGCGAGGTTTGAATTTTCTCCACAAGTTTTAACTCTAAGAAGCCGCCGATAATTGCAACATGTAGCGCCAGATCTAAGCTATCCATACATGTCAAAATTACTGAATTTGGTTGATATTTCATGCAATTATGAATGAGTAAAGCAAGTCATACCCTAGGGAATTTGACAGGCATGGAGCAATAAATAGAAAGTAATATGCACACAGATGTTGGCCGGAAAGAAAATAAACATTGCGAGGTTTGAATTTTCTCCACAAGTTTTAACTCTAAGAAGCCGCCGATAATTGCAACATGTAGCGCCAGATCTAAGCTATCCATACATGTCAAAATTACTGAATTTGGTTGATATTTCATGCAATTATGAATGAGTAAAGCAAGTCATACCCTAGGGAATTTGACAGGCATGGAGCAATAAATAGAAGGTAATATGCACACAGATGTTGGCCGGAAAGAAAATAAACATTGCGAGGTTTGAATTTTCTCCACAAGTTTTAACTCTAAGAAGCCGCCGATAATTGCAACATGTAGCGCCAGATCTAAGCTATCCATACATGTCAAAATTACTGAATTTGGTTGATATTTCATGCAATTATAAATGAGTAAAGCAAGTCCATACCCCAGGGAATTTGACATGCATGGAGCAATAAATAGACGGTAACATGTACACAGATGTTGGCCGGAAAGAAAAGAAACATTGCGAGGTTTGAATTTTCTCCACAAGTTTTAACTCTAAGAAGCCGCCGATAATTGCAACATGTAGCGCCAGATCTAAGCTATCCATACATGTCAAAATTACTGAATTTTGTTGATATTTCATGCAATTATGAATGAGTAAAGCAAGTCATACCCTAGGGAATTTGAAAGGCATGGAGCAATAAATAGAAGGTAATATGCACACAGATGTTGGCCGGAAAGAAAATAAACATTGCGAGGTTTGAATTTTCTCCACAAGTTTTAACTCTAAGAAGCCGCCGATAATTGCAACATGTAGCGCCAGATCTAAGCTATCCATACATGTCAAAATTACTGAATTTGGTTGATATTTCATGCAATTATGAATAAGTAAAGCAAGTCCATACCCCAGGGAATTTGACATGCATGGAGCAATAAATAGACGGTAACATGTACACAGATGTTGGCCGGAAAGAAAATAAACATTGCGAGGTTTGAATTTTCTCCAGAAGTTTTAACTCTAAGAAGCCGCCGATAATTGCAACATGTAGCGCCAGATCTAAGCTATCCATACATGTCAAAATTACTGAATTTGGTTGATATTTCATGCAATTATGAATGAGTAAAGCAAGTCCATACCCCAGGGAATTTGACAGACATGGAGCAATAAATAGACGGTAACATGTACACAGATGTTGGCCGGAAAGAAAATAAACATTGCGAGGTTTGAATTTTCTCCACAAGTTTTAACTCTAAGAAGCCGCCGATAATTACAACATGTAGCGCCAGATCTAAGCTATCCATACATGTCAAAATTACTGAATTTGGTTGATATTTCATGCAATTATGAATGAGTAAAGCAAGTCCATACCCTAGGGAATTTGACAGGAATGGAGCAATAAATAGAAGGTAATATGCACACAGATGTTGGCCGGAAAGAAAATAAACATTGCGAGGTTTGAATTTTCTCCACAAGTTTTAACTCTAAGAAGCCGCCGATAATTGCAACATGTAGCGCCAGATCTAAGCTATCCATACATGTCAAAATTACTGAATTTGGTTGATATTTCATGCAATTATGAATGAGTAAAGCAAGTCATACCCCAGGGAATTTGACATGCATGGAGCAATAAATAGACGGTAACATGTACACAGATGTTGGCCGGAAAGTAAATAAACATTGCGAGGTTTGAATTTTCTCCACAAGTTTTAACTCTAAGAAGCCGCCGATAATTGCAACATGTAGCGCCAGATCTAAGCTATCCATACATGTCAAAATTACTGAATTTGGTTGATATTTCATGCAATTATGAATGAGTAAAGCAAGTCATACCCTAGGGAATTTGACAGGCATGGAGCAATAAATAGAAAGTAATATGCACACAGATGTTGGCCGGAAAGAAAATAAACATTGCGAGGTTTGAATTTTCTCCACAAGTTTTAACTCTAAGAAGCCGCCGATAATTGCAACATGTAGCGCCAGATCTAAGCTATCCATACATGTCAAAATTACTGAATTTGGTTGATATTTCATGCAATTATGAATGAGTAAAGCAAGTCATACCCTAGGGAATTTGACAGGCATGGAGCAATAAATAGAAGGTAATATGCACACAGATGTTGGCCGGAAAGAAAATAAACATTGCGAGGTTTGAATTTTCTCCACAAGTTTTAACTCTAAGAAGCCGCCGATAATTGCAACATGTAGCGCCAGATCTAAGCTATCCATACATGTCAAAATTACTGAATTTGGTTGATATTTCATGCAATTATAAATGAGTAAAGCAAGTCCATACCCCAGGGAATTTGACATGCATGGAGCAATAAATAGACGGTAACATGTACACAGATGTTGGCCGGAAAGAAAATAAACATTGCGAGGTTTGAATTTTCTCCACAAGTTTTAACTCTAAGAAGCCGCCGATAATTGCAACATGTAGCGCCAGATCTAAGCTATCCATACATGTCAAAATTACTGAATTTTGTTGATATTTCATGCAATTATGAATGAGTAAAGCAAGTCATACCCTAGGGAATTTGACAGGCATGGAGCAATAAATAGAAGGTAATATGCACACAGATGTTGGCCGGAAAGAAAATAAACATTGCGAGGTTTGAATTTTCTCCACAAGTTTTAACTCTAAGAAGCCGCCGATAATTGCAACATGTAGCGCCAGATCTAAGCTATCCATACATGTCAAAATTACTGAATTTGGTTGATATTTCATGCAATTATGAATGAGTAAAGCAAGTCCATACCCCAGGGAATTTGACATGCATGGAGCAATAAATAGACGGTAACATGTACACAGATGTTGGCCGGAAAGAAAATAAACATTGCGAGGTTTGAATTTTCTCCACAAGTTTTAACTCTAAGAAGCCGCCGATAATTACAACATGTAGCGCCAGATCTAAGCTATCCATACATGTCAAAATTACTGAATTTGGTTGATATTTCATGCAATTATGAATGAGTAAAGCAAGTCATACCCTAGGGAATTTGACAGGAATGGAGCAATAAATAGAAGGTAATATGCACACAGATGTTGGCCGGAAAGAAAATAAACATTGCGAGGTTTGAATTTTCTCCACAAGTTTTAACTCTAAGAAGCCGCCGATAATTGCAACATGTAGCGCCAGATCTAAGCTATCCATACATGTCAAAATTACTGAATTTGGTTGATATTTCATGCAATTATGAATGAGTAAAGCAAGTCATACCCCAGGGAATTTGACAGGCATGGAGCAATAAATAGAAGGTAATATGCACACAGATGTTGGCCGGAAAGAAAATAAACATTGCGAGGTTTGAATTTTCTCCACAAGTTTTAACTCTAAGAAGCCGCCGATAATTGCAACATGTAGCGCCAGATCTAAGCTATCCATACATGTCAAAATTACTGAATTTGGTTGATATTTCATGCAATTATGAATGAGTAAAGCAAGTCCATACCCCAGGGAATTTGACAGGCATGGAGCAATAAATAGAAGGTAATATGCACACAGATGTTGGCCGGAAAGAAAATAAACATTGCGAGGTTTGAATTTTCTCCACAAGTTTTAACTCTAAGAAGCCGCCGATAATTGCAACATGTAGCGCCAGATCTAAGCTATCCATACATGTCAAAATTACTGTATTTGGTTGATATTTCATGCAATTATGAATGAAAAAAGCAAGTCCATACCCCAGGGAATTTGACATGCATGGAGCAATAAATAGACGGTAACATGTACACAGATGTTGGCCGGAAAGAAAATAAACATTGCGAGGTTTGAATTTTCTCCACAAGTTTTAACTCTAAGAAGCCGCCGATAATTGCAACATGTAGCGCCAGATCTAAGCTATCCATACATGTCACAATTACTGAATTTGGTTGATATTTCATGCAATTATGAATGAGTAAAGCAAGTCATACCCTAGGGAATTTGACAGGCATGGAGCAATAAATAGAAGGTAATATGCACACAGATGTTGGCCGGAAAGAAAATAAACATTGCGAGGTTTGAATTTTCTCCACAAGTTTTAACTCTAAGAAGCCGCCGATAATTGCAACATGTAGCGCCAGATCTAAGCTATCCATACATGTCAAAATTACTGAATTTGGTTGATATTTCATGCAATTATAAATGAGTAAAGCAAGTCCATACCCCAGGGAATTTGACATGCATGGAGCAATAAATAGACGGTAACATGTACACAGATGTTAGCCGGAAAGAAAATAAACATTGCGAGGTTTGAATTTTCTCCACAAGTTTTAACTCTAAGAAGCCGCCGATAATTGCAACATGTAGCGCCAGATCTAAGCTATCCATACATGTCAAAATTACTGAATTTTGTTGATATTTCATGCAATTATGAATGAGTAAAGCAAGTCCATACCCCAGGGAATTTGACATGCATGGAGCAATAAATAGACGGTAACATGTACACAGATGTTGGCCGGAAAGAAAATAAACATTGCGAGGTTTGAATTTTCTCCAGAAGTTTTAACTCTAAGAAGCCGCCGATAATTGCAACATGTAGCGCCAGATCTAAGCTATCCATACATGTCAAAATTACTGAATTTGGTTGATATTTCATGCAATTATGAATGAGTAAAGCAAGTCCATACCCCAGGGAATTTGACATGCATGGAGCAATAAATAGACGGTAACATGTACACAGATGTTGGCCGGAAAGAAAATAAACATTGCGAGGTTTGAATTTTCTCCACAAGTTTTAACTCTAAGAAGCCGCCGATAATTACAACATGTAGCGCCAGATCTAAGCTATCCATACATGTCAAAATTACTGAATTTGGTTGATATTTCATGCAATTATGAATGAGTAAAGCAAGTCCATACCCTAGGGAATTTGACAGGAATGGAGCAATAAATAGAAGGTAATATGCACACAGATGTTGGCCGGAAAGAAAATAAACATTGCGAGGTTTGAATTTTCTCCACAAGTTTTAACTCTAAGAAGCCGCCGATAATTGCAACATGTAGCGCCAGATCTAAGCTATCCATACATGTCAAAATTACTGAATTTGGTTGATATTTCATGCAATTATGAATGAGTAAAGCAAGTCATACCCTAGGGAATTTGACAGGCATGGAGCAATAAATAGAAAGTAATATGCACACAGATGTTGGCCGGAAAGAAAATAAACATTGCGAGGTTTGAATTTTCTCCACAAGTTTTAACTCTAAGAAGCCGCCGATAATTGCAACATGTAGCGCCAGATCTAAGCTATCCATACATGTCAAAATTACTGAATTTGGTTGATATTTCATGCAATTATGAATGAGTAAAGCAAGTCATACCCTAGGGAATTTGACAGGCATGGAGCAATAAATAGAAGGTAATATGCACACAGATGTTGGCCGGAAAGAAAATAAACATTGCGAGGTTTGAATTTTCTCCACAAGTTTTAACTCTAAGAAGCCGCCGATAATTGCAACATGTAGCGCCAGATCTAAGCTATCCATACATGTCAAAATTACTGAATTTGGTTGATATTTCATGCAATTATAAATGAGTAAAGCAAGTCCATACCCCAGGGAATTTGACATGCATGGAGCAATAAATAGACGGTAACATGTACACAGATGTTGGCCGGAAAGAAAATAAACATTGCGAGGTTTGAATTTTCTCCACAAGTTTTAACTCTAAGAAGCCGCCGATAATTGCAACATGTAGCGCCAGATCTAAGCTATCCATACATGTCAAAATTACTGAATTTGGTTGATATTTCATGCAATTATGAATGAGTAAAGCAAGTCATACCCTAGGGAATTTGACAGGCATGGAGCAATAAATAGAAAGTAATATGCACACAGATGTTGGCCGGAAAGAAAATAAACATTGCGAGGTTTGAATTTTCTCCACAAGTTTTAACTCTAAGAAGCCGCCGATAATTGCAACATGTAGCGCCAGATCTAAGCTATCCATACATGTCAAAATTACTGAATTTGGTTGATATTTCATGCAATTATGAATGAGTAAAGCAAGTCATACCCTAGGGAATTTGACAGGCATGGAGCAATAAATAGAAGGTAATATGCACACAGATGTTGGCCGGAAAGAAAATAAACATTGCGAGGTTTGAATTTTCTCCACAAGTTTTAACTCTAAGAAGCCGCCGATAATTGCAACATGTAGCGCCAGATCTAAGCTATCCATACATGTCAAAATTACTGAATTTGGTTGATATTTCATGCAATTATAAATGAGTAAAGCAAGTCCATACCCCAGGGAATTTGACATGCATGGAGCAATAAATAGACGGTAACATGTACACAGATGTTGGCCGGAAAGAAAATAAACATTGCGAGGTTTGAATTTTCTCCACAAGTTTTAACTCTAAGAAGCCGCCGATAATTGCAACATGTAGCGCCAGATCTAAGCTATCCATACATGTCAAAATTACTGAATTTTGTTGATATTTCATGCAATTATGAATGAGTAAAGCAAGTCATACCCTAGGGAATTTGACAGGCATGGAGCAATAAATAGAAGGTAATATGCACACAGATGTTGGCCGGAAAGAAAATAAACATTGCGAGGTTTGAATTTTCTCCACAAGTTTTAACTCTAAGAAGCCGCCGATAATTGCAACATGTAGCGCCAGATCTAAGCTATCCATACATGTCAAAATTACTGAATTTGGTTGATATTTCATGCAATTATGAATGAGTAAAGCAAGTCCATACCCCAGGGAATTTGACATGCATGGAGCAATAAATAGACGGTAACATGTACACAGATGTTGGCCGGAAAGAAAATAAACATTGCGAGGTTTGAATTTTCTCCAGAAGTTTTAACTCTAAGAAGCCGCCGATAATTGCAACATGTAGCGCCAGATCTAAGCTATCCATACATGTCAAAATTACTGAATTTGGTTGATATTTCATGCAATTATGAATGAGTAAAGCAAGTCCATACCCCAGGGAATTTGACATGCATGGAGCAATAAATAGACGGTAACATGTACACAGATGTTGGCCGGAAAGAAAATAAACATTGCGAGGTTTGAATTTTCTCCACAAGTTTTAACTCTAAGAAGCCGCCGATAATTACAACATGTAGCGCCAGATCTAAGCTATCCATACATGTCAAAATTACTGAATTTGGTTGATATTTCATGCAATTATGAATGAGTAAAGCAAGTCATACCCTAGGGAATTTGACAGGAATGGAGCAATAAATAGAAGGTAATATGCACACAGATGTTGGCCGGAAAGAAAATAAACATTGCGAGGTTTGAATTTTCTCCACAAGTTTTAACTCTAAGAAGCCGCCGATAATTGCAACATGTAGCGCCAGATCTAAGCTATCCATACATGTCAAAATTACTGAATTTGGTTGATATTTCATGCAATTATGAATGAGTAAAGCAAGTCATACCCTAGGGAATTTGAAAGGCATGGAGCAATAAATAGAAGGTAATATGCACACAGATGTTGGCCGGAAAGAAAATAAACATTGCGAGGTTTGAATTTTCTCCACAAGTTTTAACTCTAAGAAGCCGCCGATAATTGCAACATGTAGCGCCAGATCTAAGCTATCCATACATGTCAAAATTACTGAATTTGGTTGATATTTCATGCAATTATGAATAAGTAAAGCAAGTCCAAACCCCAGGGAATTTGACATGCATGGAGCAATAAATAGACGGTAACATGTACACAGATGTTGGCCGGAAAGAAAATAAACATTGCGAGGTTTGAATTTTCTCCAGAAGTTTTAACTCTAAGAAGCCGCCGATAATTGCAACATGTAGCGCCAGATCTAAGCTATCCATACATGTCAAAATTACTGAATTTGGTTGATATTTCATGCAATTATGAATGAGTAAAGCAAGTCCATACCCCAGGGAATTTGACAGACATGGAGCAATAAATAGACGGTAACATGTACACAGATGTTGGCCGGAAAGAAAATAAACATTGCGAGGTTTGAATTTTCTCCACAAGTTTTAACTCTAAGAAGCCGCCGATAATTACAACATGTAGCGCCAGATCTAAGCTATCCATACATGTCAAAATTACTGAATTTGGTTGATATTTCATGCAATTATGAATGAGTAAAGCAAGTCCATACCCTAGGGAATTTGACAGGAATGGAGCAACAAATAGAAGGTAATATGCACACAGATGTTGGCCGGAAAGAAAATAAACATTGCGAGGTTTGAATTTTCTCCACAAGTTTTAACTCTAAGAAGCCGCCGATAATTGCAACATGTAGCGCCAGATCTAAGCTATCCATACATGTCAAAATTACTGAATTTGGTTGATATTTCATGCAATTATGAATGAGTAAAGCAAGTCATACCCCAGGGAATTTGACATGCATGGAGCAATAAATAGACGGTAACATGTACACAGATGTTGGCCGGAAAGTAAATAAACATTGCGAGGTTTGAATTTTCTCCACAAGTTTTAACTCTAAGAAGCCGCCGATAATTGCAACATGTAGCGCCAGATCTAAGCTATCCATACATGTCAAAATTACTGAATTTGGTTGATATTTCATGCAATTATGAATGAGTAAAGCAAGTCATACCCTAGGGAATTTGACAGGCATGGAGCAATAAATAGAAAGTAATATGCACACAGATGTTGGCCGGAAAGAAAATAAACATTGCGAGGTTTGAATTTTCTCCACAAGTTTTAACTCTAAGAAGCCGCCGATAATTGCAACATGTAGCGCCAGATCTAAGCTATCCATACATGTCAAAATTACTGAATTTGGTTGATATTTCATGCAATTATGAATGAGTAAAGCAAGTCATACCCTAGGGAATTTGACAGGCATGGAGCAATAAATAGAAGGTAATATGCACACAGATGTTGGCCGGAAAGAAAATAAACATTGCGAGGTTTGAATTTTCTCCACAAGTTTTAACTCTAAGAAGCCGCCGATAATTGCAACATGTAGCGCCAGATCTAAGCTATCCATACATGTCAAAATTACTGAATTTGGTTGATATTTCATGCAATTATAAATGAGTAAAGCAAGTCCATACCCTAGGGAATTTGACATGCATGGAGCAATAAATAGACGGTAACATGTACACAGATGTTGGCCGGAAAGAAAATAAACATTGCGAGGTTTGAATTTTCTCCACAAGTTTTAACTCTAAGAAGCCGCCGATAATTGCAACATGTAGCGCCAGATCTAAGCTATCCATACATGTCAAAATTACTGAATTTTGTTGATATTTCATGCAATTATGAATGAGTAAAGCAAGTCATACCCTAGGGAATTTGACAGGCATGGAGCAATAAATAGAAGGTAATATGCACACAGATGTTGGCCGGAAAGAAAATAAACATTGCGAGGTTTGAATTTTCTCCACAAGTTTTAACTCTAAGAAGCCGCCGATAATTGCAACATGTAGCGCCAGATCTAAGCTATCCATACATGTCAAAATTACTGAATTTGGTTGATATTTCATGCAATTATGAATGAGTAAAGCAAGTCCATACCCCAGGGAATTTGACATGCATGGAGCAATAAATAGACGGTAACATGTACACAGATGTTGGCCGGAAAGAAAATAAACATTGCGAGGTTTGAATTTTCTCCACAAGTTTTAACTCTAAGAAGCCGCCGATAATTACAACATGTAGCGCCAGATCTAAGCTATCCATACATGTCAAAATTACTGAATTTGGTTGATATTTCATGCAATTATGAATGAGTAAAGCAAGTCATACCCTAGGGAATTTGACAGGAATGGAGCAATAAATAGAAGGTAATATGCACACAGATGTTGGCCGGAAAGAAAATAAACATTGCGAGGTTTGAATTTTCTCCACAAGTTTTAACTCTAAGAAGCCGCCGATAATTGCAACATGTAGCGCCAGATCTAAGCTATCCATACATGTCAAAATTACTGAATTTGGTTGATATTTCATGCAATTATGAATGAGTAAAGCAAGTCATACCCCAGGGAATTTGACAGGCATGGAGCAATAAATAGAAGGTAATATGCACACAGATGTTGGCCGGAAAGAAAATAAACATTGCGAGGTTTGAATTTTCTCCACAAGTTTTAACTCTAAGAAGCCGCCGATAATTGCAACATGTAGCGCCAGATCTAAGCTATCCATACATGTCAAAATTACTGAATTTGGTTGATATTTCATGCAATTATGAATGAGTAAAGCAAGTCCATACCCCAGGGAATTTGACAGGCATGGAGCAATAAATAGAAGGTAATATGCACACAGATGTTGGCCGGAAAGAAAATAAACATTGCGAGGTTTGAATTTTCTCCACAAGTTTTAACTCTAAGAAGCCGCCGATAATTGCAACATGTAGCGCCAGATCTAAGCTATCCATACATGTCAAAATTACTGTATTTGGTTGATATTTCATGCAATTATGAATGAAAAAAGCAAGTCCATACCCCAGGGAATTTGACATGCATGGAGCAATAAATAGACGGTAACATGTACACAGATGTTGGCCGGAAAGAAAATAAACATTGCGAGGTTTGAATTTTCTCCACAAGTTTTAACTCTAAGAAGCCGCCGATAATTGCAACATGTAGCGCCAGATCTAAGCTATCCATACATGTCACAATTACTGAATTTGGTTGATATTTCATGCAATTATGAATGAGTAAAGCAAGTCATACCCTAGGGAATTTGACAGGCATGGAGCAATAAATAGAAGGTAATATGCACACAGATGTTGGCCGGAAAGAAAATAAACATTGCGAGGTTTGAATTTTCTCCACAAGTTTTAACTCTAAGAAGCCGCCGATAATTGCAACATGTAGCGCCAGATCTAAGCTATCCATACATGTCAAAATTACTGAATTTGGTTGATATTTCATGCAATTATAAATGAGTAAAGCAAGTCCATACCCCAGGGAATTTGACATGCATGGAGCAATAAATAGACGGTAACATGTACACAGATGTTAGCCGGAAAGAAAATAAACATTGCGAGGTTTGAATTTTCTCCACAAGTTTTAACTCTAAGAAGCCGCCGATAATTGCAACATGTAGCGCCAGATCTAAGCTATCCATACATGTCAAAATTACTGAATTTTGTTGATATTTCATGCAATTATGAATGAGTAAAGCAAGTCCATACCCCAGGGAATTTGACATGCATGGAGCAATAAATAGACGGTAACATGTACACAGATGTTGGCCGGAAAGAAAATAAACATTGCGAGGTTTGAATTTTCTCCAGAAGTTTTAACTCTAAGAAGCCGCCGATAATTGCAACATGTAGCGCCAGATCTAAGCTATCCATACATGTCAAAATTACTGAATTTGGTTGATATTTCATGCAATTATGAATGAGTAAAGCAAGTCCATACCCCAGGGAATTTGACATGCATGGAGCAATAAATAGACGGTAACATGTACACAGATGTTGGCCGGAAAGAAAATAAACATTGCGAGGTTTGAATTTTCTCCACAAGTTTTAACTCTAAGAAGCCGCCGATAATTACAACATGTAGCGCCAGATCTAAGCTATCCATACATGTCAAAATTACTGAATTTGGTTGATATTTCATGCAATTATGAATGAGTAAAGCAAGTCCATACCCTAGGGAATTTGACAGGAATGGAGCAATAAATAGAAGGTAATATGCACACAGATGTTGGCCGGAAAGAAAATAAACATTGCGAGGTTTGAATTTTCTCCACAAGTTTTAACTCTAAGAAGCCGCCGATAATTGCAACATGTAGCGCCAGATCTAAGCTATCCATACATGTCAAAATTACTGAATTTGGTTGATATTTCATGCAATTATGAATGAGTAAAGCAAGTCATACCCTAGGGAATTTGACAGGCATGGAGCAATAAATAGAAAGTAATATGCACACAGATGTTGGCCGGAAAGAAAATAAACATTGCGAGGTTTGAATTTTCTCCACAAGTTTTAACTCTAAGAAGCCGCCGATAATTGCAACATGTAGCGCCAGATCTAAGCTATCCATACATGTCAAAATTACTGAATTTGGTTGATATTTCATGCAATTATGAATGAGTAAAGCAAGTCATACCCTAGGGAATTTGACAGGCATGGAGCAATAAATAGAAGGTAATATGCACACAGATGTTGGCCGGAAAGAAAATAAACATTGCGAGGTTTGAATTTTCTCCACAAGTTTTAACTCTAAGAAGCCGCCGATAATTGCAACATGTAGCGCCAGATCTAAGCTATCCATACATGTCAAAATTACTGAATTTGGTTGATATTTCATGCAATTATAAATGAGTAAAGCAAGTCCATACCCCAGGGAATTTGACATGCATGGAGCAATAAATAGACGGTAACATGTACACAGATGTTGGCCGGAAAGAAAATAAACATTGCGAGGTTTGAATTTTCTCCACAAGTTTTAACTCTAAGAAGCCGCCGATAATTGCAACATGTAGCGCCAGATCTAAGCTATCCATACATGTCAAAATTACTGAATTTGGTTGATATTTCATGCAATTATGAATGAGTAAAGCAAGTCATACCCTAGGGAATTTGACAGGCATGGAGCAATAAATAGAAAGTAATATGCACACAGATGTTGGCCGGAAAGAAAATAAACATTGCGAGGTTTGAATTTTCTCCACAAGTTTTAACTCTAAGAAGCCGCCGATAATTGCAACATGTAGCGCCAGATCTAAGCTATCCATACATGTCAAAATTACTGAATTTGGTTGATATTTCATGCAATTATGAATGAGTAAAGCAAGTCATACCCTAGGGAATTTGACAGGCATGGAGCAATAAATAGAAGGTAATATGCACACAGATGTTGGCCGGAAAGAAAATAAACATTGCGAGGTTTGAATTTTCTCCACAAGTTTTAACTCTAAGAAGCCGCCGATAATTGCAACATGTAGCGCCAGATCTAAGCTATCCATACATGTCAAAATTACTGAATTTGGTTGATATTTCATGCAATTATAAATGAGTAAAGCAAGTCCATACCCCAGGGAATTTGACATGCATGGAGCAATAAATAGACGGTAACATGTACACAGATGTTGGCCGGAAAGAAAATAAACATTGCGAGGTTTGAATTTTCTCCACAAGTTTTAACTCTAAGAAGCCGCCGATAATTGCAACATGTAGCGCCAGATCTAAGCTATCCATACATGTCAAAATTACTGAATTTTGTTGATATTTCATGCAATTATGAATGAGTAAAGCAAGTCATACCCTAGGGAATTTGACAGGCATGGAGCAATAAATAGAAGGTAATATGCACACAGATGTTGGCCGGAAAGAAAATAAACATTGCGAGGTTTGAATTTTCTCCACAAGTTTTAACTCTAAGAAGCCGCCGATAATTGCAACATGTAGCGCCAGATCTAAGCTATCCATACATGTCAAAATTACTGAATTTGGTTGATATTTCATGCAATTATGAATGAGTAAAGCAAGTCCATACCCCAGGGAATTTGACATGCATGGAGCAATAAATAGACGGTAACATGTACACAGATGTTGGCCGGAAAGAAAATAAACATTGCGAGGTTTGAATTTTCTCCAGAAGTTTTAACTCTAAGAAGCCGCCGATAATTGCAACATGTAGCGCCAGATCTAAGCTATCCATACATGTCAAAATTACTGAATTTGGTTGATATTTCATGCAATTATGAATGAGTAAAGCAAGTCCATACCCCAGGGAATTTGACATGCATGGAGCAATAAATAGACGGTAACATGTACACAGATGTTGGCCGGAAAGAAAATAAACATTGCGAGGTTTGAATTTTCTCCACAAGTTTTAACTCTAAGAAGCCGCCGATAATTACAACATGTAGCGCCAGATCTAAGCTATCCATACATGTCAAAATTACTGAATTTGGTTGATATTTCATGCAATTATGAATGAGTAAAGCAAGTCATACCCTAGGGAATTTGACAGGAATGGAGCAATAAATAGAAGGTAATATGCACACAGATGTTGGCCGGAAAGAAAATAAACATTGCGAGGTTTGAATTTTCTCCACAAGTTTTAACTCTAAGAAGCCGCCGATAATTGCAACATGTAGCGCCAGATCTAAGCTATCCATACATGTCAAAATTACTGAATTTGGTTGATATTTCATGCAATTATGAATGAGTAAAGCAAGTCATACCCCAGGGAATTTGACAGGCATGGAGCAATAAATAGAAGGTAATATGCACACAGATGTTGGCCGGAAAGAAAATAAACATTGCGAGGTTTGAATTTTCTCCACAAGTTTTAACTCTAAGAAGCCGCCGATAATTGCAACATGTAGCGCCAGATCTAAGCTATCCATACATGTCAAAATTACTGAATTTGGTTGATATTTCATGCAATTATGAATGAGTAAAGCAAGTCCATACCCCAGGGAATTTGACAGGCATGGAGCAATAAATAGAAGGTAATATGCACACAGATGTTGGCCGGAAAGAAAATAAACATTGCGAGGTTTGAATTTTCTCCACAAGTTTTAACTCTAAGAAGCCGCCGATAATTGCAACATGTAGCGCCAGATCTAAGCTATCCATACATGTCAAAATTACTGTATTTGGTTGATATTTCATGCAATTATGAATGAAAAAAGCAAGTCCATACCCCAGGGAATTTGACATGCATGGAGCAATAAATAGACGGTAACATGTACACAGATGTTGGCCGGAAAGAAAATAAACATTGCGAGGTTTGAATTTTCTCCACAAGTTTTAACTCTAAGAAGCCGCCGATAATTGCAACATGTAGCGCCAGATCTAAGCTATCCATACATGTCACAATTACTGAATTTGGTTGATATTTCATGCAATTATGAATGAGTAAAGCAAGTCATACCCTAGGGAATTTGACAGGCATGGAGCAATAAATAGAAGGTAATATGCACACAGATGTTGGCCGGAAAGAAAATAAACATTGCGAGGTTTGAATTTTCTCCACAAGTTTTAACTCTAAGAAGCCGCCGATAATTGCAACATGTAGCGCCAGATCTAAGCTATCCATACATGTCAAAATTACTGAATTTGGTTGATATTTCATGCAATTATAAATGAGTAAAGCAAGTCCATACCCCAGGGAATTTGACATGCATGGAGCAATAAATAGACGGTAACATGTACACAGATGTTGGCCGGAAAGAAAATAAACATTGCGAGGTTTGAATTTTCTCCACAAGTTTTAACTCTAAGAAGCCGCCGATAATTGCAACATGTAGCGCCAGATCTAAGCTATCCATACATGTCAAAATTACTGAATTTTGTTGATATTTCATGCAATTATGAATGAGTAAAGCAAGTCCATACCCCAGGGAATTTGACATGCATGGAGCAATAAATAGACGGTAACATGTACACAGATGTTGGCCGGAAAGAAAATAAACATTGTGAGGTTTGAATTTTCTCCAGAAGTTTTAACTCTAAGAAGCCGCCGATAATTGCAACATGTAGCGCCAGATCTAAGCTATCCATACATGTCAAAATTACTGAATTTGGTTGATATTTCATGCAATTATGAATGAGTAAAGCAAGTCCATACCCCAGGGAATTTGACAGGCATGGAGCAATAAATAGACGGTAACATGTACACAGATGTTGGCCGGAAAGAAAATAAACATTGCGAGGTTTGAATTTTCTCCACAAGTTTTAACTCTAAGAAGCCGCCGATAATTACAACATGTAGCGCCAGATCTAAGCTATCCATACATGTCAAAATTACTGAATTTGGTTGATATTTCATGCAATTATGAATGAGTAAAGCAAGTCCATACCCTAGGGAATTTGACAGGAATGGAGCAATAAATAGAAGGTAATATGCACACAGATGTTGGCCGGAAAGAAAATAAACATTGCGAGGTTTGAATTTTCTCCACAAGTTTTAACTCTAAGAAGCCGCCGATAATTGCAACATGTAGCGCCAGATCTAAGCTATCCATACATGTCAAAATTACTGAATTTGGTTGATATTTCATGCAATTATGAATGAGTAAAGCAAGTCATACCCTAGGGAATTTGACAGGCATGGAGCAATAAATAGAAAGTAATATGCACACAGATGTTGGCCGGAAAGAAAATAAACATTGCGAGGTTTGAATTTTCTCCACAAGTTTTAACTCTAAGAAGCCGCCGATAATTGCAACATGTAGCGCCAGATCTAAGCTATCCATACATGTCAAAATTACTGAATTTGGTTGATATTTCATGCAATTATGAATGAGTAAAGCAAGTCATACCCTAGGGAATTTGACAGGCATGGAGCAATAAATAGAAGGTAATATGCACACAGATGTTGGCCGGAAAGAAAATAAACATTGCGAGGTTTGAATTTTCTCCACAAGTTTTAACTCTAAGAAGCCGCCGATAATTGCAACATGTAGCGCCAGATCTAAGCTATCCATACATGTCAAAATTACTGAATTTGGTTGATATTTCATGCAATTATAAATGAGTAAAGCAAGTCCATACCCCAGGGAATTTGACATGCATGGAGCAATAAATAGACGGTAACATGTACACAGATGTTGGCCGGAAAGAAAATAAACATTGCGAGGTTTGAATTTTCTCCACAAGTTTTAACTCTAAGAAGCCGCCGATAATTGCAACATGTAGCGCCAGATCTAAGCTATCCATACATGTCACAATTACTGAATTTGGTTGATATTTCATGCAATTATGAATGAGTAAAGCAAGTCATACCCTAGGGAATTTGACAGGCATGGAGCAATAAATAGAAGGTAATATGCACACAGATGTTGGCCGGAAAGAAAATAAACATTGCGAGGTTTGAATTTTCTCCACAAGTTTTAACTCTAAGAAGCCGCCGATAATTGCAACATGTAGCGCCAGATCTAAGCTATCCATACATGTCAAAATTACTGAATTTGGTTGATATTTCATGCAATTATAAATGAGTAAAGCAAGTCCATACCCCAGGGAATTTGACATGCATGGAGCAATAAATAGACGGTAACATGTACACAGATGTTGGCCGGAAAGAAAATAAACATTGCGAGGTTTGAATTTTCTCCACAAGTTTTAACTCTAAGAAGCCGCCGATAATTGCAACATGTAGCGCCAGATCTAAGCTATCCATACATGTCAAAATTACTGAATTTTGTTGATATTTCATGCAATTATGAATGAGTAAAGCAAGTCCATACCCCAGGGAATTTGACATGCATGGAGCAATAAATAGACGGTAACATGTACACAGATGTTGGCCGGAAAGAAAATAAACATTGCGAGGTTTGAATTTTCTCCAGAAGTTTTAACTCTAAGAAGCCGCCGATAATTGCAACATGTAGCGCCAGATCTAAGCTATCCATACATGTCAAAATTACTGAATTTGGTTGATATTTCATGCAATTATGAATGAGTAAAGCAAGTCCATACCCCAGGGAATTTGACAGGCATGGAGCAATAAATAGACGGTAACATGTACACAGATGTTGGCCGGAAAGAAAATAAACATTGCGAGGTTTGAATTTTCTCCACAAGTTTTAACTCTAAGAAGCCGCCGATAATTACAACATGTAGCGCCAGATCTAAGCTATCCATACATGTCAAAATTACTGAATTTGGTTGATATTTCATGCAATTATGAATGAGTAAAGCAAGTCCATACCCTAGGGAATTTGACAGGAATGGAGCAATAAATAGAAGGTAATATGCACACAGATGTTGGCCGGAAAGAAAATAAACATTGCGAGGTTTGAATTTTCTCCACAAGTTTTAACTCTAAGAAGCCGCCGATAATTGCAACATGTAGCGCCAGATCTAAGCTATCCATACATGTCAAAATTACTGAATTTGGTTGATATTTCATGCAATTATGAATGAGTAAAGCAAGTCATACCCTAGGGAATTTGACAGGCATGGAGCAATAAATAGAAAGTAATATGCACACAGATGTTGGCCGGAAAGAAAATAAACATTGCGAGGTTTGAATTTTCTCCACAAGTTTTAACTCTAAGA
This sequence comes from Hippasteria phrygiana, assembly GCA_037893225.1. Lineage (NCBI taxonomy): Eukaryota > Metazoa > Echinodermata > Asteroidea > Valvatida > Goniasteridae > Hippasteria > Hippasteria phrygiana. The sequence continues at coordinate 51,773 of JAZGUH010000975.1, read as the reverse complement.
AGCCGCCGATAATTGCAACATGTAGCGCCAGATCTAAGCTATCCATACATGTCAAAATTACTGAATTTGGTTGATATTTCATGCAATTATGAATGAGTAAAGCAAGTCATACCCTAGGGAATTTGACAGGCATGGAGCAATAAATAGAAGGTAATATGCACACAGATGTTGGCCGGAAAGAAAATAAACATTGCGAGGTTTGAATTTTCTCCACAAGTTTTAACTCTAAGAAGCCGCCGATAATTGCAACATGTAGCGCCAGATCTAAGCTATCCATACATGTCAAAATTACTGAATTTGGTTGATATTTCATGCAATTATAAATGAGTAAAGCAAGTCCATACCCCAGGGAATTTGACATGCATGGAGCAATAAATAGACGGTAACATGTACACAGATGTTGGCCGGAAAGAAAATAAACATTGCGAGGTTTGAATTTTCTCCACAAGTTTTAACTCTAAGAAGCCGCCGATAATTGCAACATGTAGCGCCAGATCTAAGCTATCCATACATGTCAAAATTACTGAATTTTGTTGATATTTCATGCAATTATGAATGAGTAAAGCAAGTCATACCCTAGGGAATTTGACAGGCATGGAGCAATAAATAGAAGGTAATATGCACACAGATGTTGGCCGGAAAGAAAATAAACATTGCGAGGTTTGAATTTTCTCCACAAGTTTTAACTCTAAGAAGCCGCCGATAATTGCAACATGTAGCGCCAGATCTAAGCTATCCATACATGTCAAAATTACTGAATTTGGTTGATATTTCATGCAATTATGAATGAGTAAAGCAAGTCCATACCCCAGGGAATTTGACATGCATGGAGCAATAAATAGACGGTAACATGTACACAGATGTTGGCCGGAAAGAAAATAAACATTGCGAGGTTTGAATTTTCTCCAGAAGTTTTAACTCTAAGAAGCCGCCGATAATTGCAACATGTAGCGCCAGATCTAAGCTATCCATACATGTCAAAATTACTGAATTTGGTTGATATTTCATGCAATTATGAATGAGTAAAGCAAGTCCATACCCCAGGGAATTTGACATGCATGGAGCAATAAATAGACGGTAACATGTACACAGATGTTGGCCGGAAAGAAAATAAACATTGCGAGGTTTGAATTTTCTCCACAAGTTTTAACTCTAAGAAGCCGCCGATAATTACAACATGTAGCGCCAGATCTAAGCTATCCATACATGTCAAAATTACTGAATTTGGTTGATATTTCATGCAATTATGAATGAGTAAAGCAAGTCATACCCTAGGGAATTTGACAGGAATGGAGCAATAAATAGAAGGTAATATGCACACAGATGTTGGCCGGAAAGAAAATAAACATTGCGAGGTTTGAATTTTCTCCACAAGTTTTAACTCTAAGAAGCCGCCGATAATTGCAACATGTAGCGCCAGATCTAAGCTATCCATACATGTCAAAATTACTGAATTTGGTTGATATTTCATGCAATTATGAATGAGTAAAGCAAGTCATACCCCAGGGAATTTGACAGGCATGGAGCAATAAATAGAAGGTAATATGCACACAGATGTTGGCCGGAAAGAAAATAAACATTGCGAGGTTTGAATTTTCTCCACAAGTTTTAACTCTAAGAAGCCGCCGATAATTGCAACATGTAGCGCCAGATCTAAGCTATCCATACATGTCAAAATTACTGAATTTGGTTGATATTTCATGCAATTATGAATGAGTAAAGCAAGTCCATACCCCAGGGAATTTGACAGGCATGGAGCAATAAATAGAAGGTAATATGCACACAGATGTTGGCCGGAAAGAAAATAAACATTGCGAGGTTTGAATTTTCTCCACAAGTTTTAACTCTAAGAAGCCGCCGATAATTGCAACATGTAGCGCCAGATCTAAGCTATCCATACATGTCAAAATTACTGTATTTGGTTGATATTTCATGCAATTATGAATGAAAAAAGCAAGTCCATACCCCAGGGAATTTGACATGCATGGAGCAATAAATAGACGGTAACATGTACACAGATGTTGGCCGGAAAGAAAATAAACATTGCGAGGTTTGAATTTTCTCCACAAGTTTTAACTCTAAGAAGCCGCCGATAATTGCAACATGTAGCGCCAGATCTAAGCTATCCATACATGTCACAATTACTGAATTTGGTTGATATTTCATGCAATTATGAATGAGTAAAGCAAGTCATACCCTAGGGAATTTGACAGGCATGGAGCAATAAATAGAAGGTAATATGCACACAGATGTTGGCCGGAAAGAAAATAAACATTGCGAGGTTTGAATTTTCTCCAGAAGTTTTAACTCTAAGAAGCCGCCGATAATTGCAACATGTAGCGCCAGATCTAAGCTATCCATACATGTCAAAATTACTGAATTTGGTTGATATTTCATGCAATTATAAATGAGTAAAGCAAGTCCATACCCCAGGGAATTTGACATGCATGGAGCAATAAATAGACGGTAACATGTACACAGATGTTGGCCGGAAAGAAAATAAACATTGCGAGGTTTGAATTTTCTCCACAAGTTTTAACTCTAAGAAGCCGCCGATAATTGCAACATGTAGCGCCAGATCTAAGCTATCCATACATGTCAAAATTACTGAATTTTGTTGATATTTCATGCAATTATGAATGAGTAAAGCAAGTCATACCCTAGGGAATTTGACAGGCATGGAGCAATAAATAGAAGGTAATATGCACACAGATGTTGGCCGGAAAGAAAATAAACATTGCGAGGTTTGAATTTTCTCCACAAGTTTTAACTCTAAGAAGCCGCCGATAATTGCAACATGTAGCGCCAGATCTAAGCTATCCATACATGTCAAAATTACTGAATTTGGTTGATATTTCATGCAATTATGAATGAGTAAAGCAAGTCCATACCCCAGGGAATTTGACATGCATGGAGCAATAAATAGACGGTAACATGTACACAGATGTTGGCCGGAAAGAAAATAAACATTGCGAGGTTTGAATTTTCTCCAGAAGTTTTAACTCTAAGAAGCCGCCGATAATTGCAACATGTAGCGCCAGATCTAAGCTATCCATACATGTCAAAATTACTGAATTTGGTTGATATTTCATGCAATTATGAATGAGTAAAGCAAGTCCATACCCCAGGGAATTTGACAGGCATGGAGCAATAAATAGACGGTAACATGTACACAGATGTTGGCCGGAAAGAAAATAAACATTGCGAGGTTTGAATTTTCTCCACAAGTTTTAACTCTAAGAAGCCGCCGATAATTACAACATGTAGCGCCAGATCTAAGCTATCCATACATGTCAAAATTACTGAATTTGGTTGATATTTCATGCAATTATGAATGAGTAAAGCAAGTCATACCCCAGGGAATTTGACAGGCATGGAGCAATAAATAGAAGGTAATATGCACACAGATGTTGGCCGGAAAGAAAATAAACATTGCGAGGTTTGAATTTTCTCCACAAGTTTTAACTCTAAGAAGCCGCCGATAATTGCAACATGTAGCGCCAGATCTAAGCTATCCATACATGTCAAAATTACTGAATTTGGTTGATATTTCATGCAATTATGAATGAGTAAAGCAAGTCCATACCCCAGGGAATTTGACAGGCATGGAGCAATAAATAGAAGGTAATATGCACACAGATGTTGGCCGGAAAGAAAATAAACATTGCGAGGTTTGAATTTTCTCCACAAGTTTTAACTCTAAGAAGCCGCCGATAATTGCAACATGTAGCGCCAGATCTAAGCTATCCATACATGTCAAAATTACTGTATTTGGTTGATATTTCATGCAATTATGAATGAAAAAAGCAAGTCCATACCCCAGGGAATTTGACTTGCATGGAGCAATAAATAGACGGTAACATGTACACAGATGTTGGCCGGAAAGAAAATAAACATTGCGAGGTTAGAATTTTCTCCACAAGTTTTAACTCTAAGAAGCCGCCGATAATTGCAACATGTAGCGCCAGTTCTAAGCTATCCATACATGTCACAATTACTGAATTTGGTTGATATTTCATGCAATTATGAATGAGTAAAGCAAGTCATACCCTAGGGAATTTGACAGGCATGGAGCAATAAATAGAAGGTAATATGCACACAGATGTTGGCCGGAAAGAAAATAAACATTGCGAGGTTTGAATTTTCTCCACAAGTTTTAACTCTAAGAAGCCGCCGATAATTGCAACATGTAGCGCCAGATCTAAGCTATCCATACATGTCAAAATTACTGAATTTGGTTGATATTTCATGCAATTATAAATGAGTAAAGCAAGTCCATACCCCAGGGAATTTGACATGCATGGAGCAATAAATAGACGGTAACATGTACACAGATGTTGGCCGGAAAGAAAATAAACATTGCGAGGTTTGAATTTTCTCCACAAGTTTTAACTCTAAGAAGCCGCCGATAATTGCAACATGTAGCGCCAGATCTAAGCTATCCATACATGTCAAAATTACTGAATTTTGTTGATATTTCATGCAATTATGAATGAGTAAAGCAAGTCATACCCTAGGGAATTTGACAGGCATGGAGCAATAAATAGAAGGTAATATGCACACAGATGTTGGCCGGAAAGAAAATAAACATTGCGAGGTTTGAATTTTCTCCACAAGTTTTAACTCTAAGAAGCCGCCGATAATTGCAACATGTAGCGCCAGATCTAAGCTATCCATACATGTCAAAATTACTGAATTTGGTTGATATTTCATGCAATTATGAATGAGTAAAGCAAGTCCATACCCCAGGGAATTTGACATGCATGGAGCAATAAATAGACGGTAACATGTACACAGATGTTGGCCGGAAAGAAAATAAACATTGCGAGGTTTGAATTTTCTCCAGAAGTTTTAACTCTAAGAAGCCGCCGATAATTGCAACATGTAGCGCCAGATCTAAGCTATCCATACATGTCAAAATTACTGAATTTGGTTGATATTTCATGCAATTATGAATGAGTAAAGCAAGTCCATACCCCAGGGAATTTGACAGGCATGGAGCAATAAATAGACGGTAACATGTACACAGATGTTGGCCGGAAAGAAAATAAACATTGCGAGGTTTGAATTTTCTCCACAAGTTTTAACTCTAAGAAGCCGCCGATAATTACAACATGTAGCGCCAGATCTAAGCTATCCATACATGTCAAAATTACTGAATTTGGTTGATATTTCATGCAATTATGAATGAGTAAAGCAAGTCATACCCTAGGGAATTTGACAGGAATGGAGCAATAAATAGAAGGTAATATGCACACAGATGTTGGCCGGAAAGAAAATAAACATTGCGAGGTTTGAATTTTCTCCACAAGTTTTAACTCTAAGAAGCCGCCGATAATTGCAACATGTAGCGCCAGATCTAAGCTATCCATACATGTCAAAATTACTGAATTTGGTTGATATTTCATGCAATTATGAATGAGTAAAGCAAGTCCATACCCCAGGGAATTTGACAGGCATGGAGCAATAAATAGAAGGTAATATGCACACAGATGTTGGCCGGAAAGAAAATAAACATTGCGAGGTTTGAATTTTCTCCACAAGTTTTAACTCTAAGAAGCCGCCGATAATTGCAACATGTAGCGCCAGATCTAAGCTATCCATACATGTCAAAATTACTGTATTTGGTTGATATTTCATGCAATTATGAATGAAAAAAGCAAGTCCATACCCCAGGGAATTTGACATGCATGGAGCAATAAATAGACGGTAACATGTACACAGATGTTGGCCGGAAAGAAAATAAACATTGCGAGGTTTGAATTTTCTCCACAAGTTTTAACTCTAAGAAGCCGCCGATAATTGCAACATGTAGCGCCAGATCTAAGCTATCCATACATGTCAAAATTACTGTATTTGGTTGATATTTCATGCAATTATGAATGAAAAAAGCAAGTCCATACCCCAGGGAATTTGACATGCATGGAGCAATAAATAGACGGTAACATGTACACAGATGTTGGCCGGAAAGAAAATAAACATTGCGAGGTTTGAATTTTCTCCACAAGTTTTAACTCTAAGAAGCCGCCGATAATTGCAACATGTAGCGCCAGATCTAAGCTATCCATACATGTCACAATTACTGAATTTGGTTGATATTTCATGCAATTATGAATGAGTAAAGCAAGTCCATACCCCAGGGAATTTGACATGCATGGAGCAATAAATAGACGGTAACATGTACACAGATGTTGGCCGGAAAGTAAATAAACATTGCGAGGTTTGAATTTTCTCCACAAGTTTTAACTCTAAGAAGCCGCCGATAATTGCAACATGTAGCGCCAGATCTAAGCTATCCATACATGTCAAAATTACTGAATTTGGTTGATATTTCATGCAATTATGAATGAGTAAAGCAAGTCAATACCCCAGGGAATTTGACAGGCATGGAGCAATAAATAGACGGTAACATGTACACAGATGTTGGCCGGAAAGAAAATAAACATTGCGAGGTTTGAATTTTCTCCACAAGTTTTAACTCTAAGAAGCCGCCGATAATTACAACATGTAGCGCCAGATCTAAGCTATCCATACATGTCAAAATTACTGAATTTGGTTGATATTTCATGCAATTATGAATGAGTAAAGCAAGTCATACCCTAGGGAATTTGACAGGAATGGAGCAATAAATAGAAGGTAATATGCACACAGATGTTGGCCGGAAAGAAAATAAACATTGCGAGGTTTGAATTTTCTCCACAAGTTTTAACTCTAAGAAGCCGCCGATAATTGCAACATGTAGCGCCAGATCTAAGCTATCCATACATGTCAAAATTACTGAATTTGGTTGATATTTCATGCAATTATGAATGAGTAAAGCAAGTCATACCCCAGGGAATTTGACAGGCATGGAGCAATAAATAGAAGGTAATATGCACACAGATGTTGGCCGGAAAGAAAATAAACATTGCGAGGTTTGAATTTTCTCCACAAGTTTTAACTCTAAGAAGCCGCCGATAATTGCAACATGTAGCGCCAGATCTAAGCTATCCATACATGTCAAAATTACTGAATTTGGTTGATATTTCATGCAATTATGAATGAGTAAAGCAAGTCCATACCCCAGGGAATTTGACATGCATGGAGCAATAAATAGACGGTAACATGTACACAGATGTTGGCCGGAAAGAAAATAAACATTGCGAGGTTTGAATTTTCTCCACAAGTTTTAACTCTAAGAAGCCGCCGATAATTGCAACATGTAGCGCCAGATCTAAGCTATCCATACATGTCAAAATTACTGTATTTGGTTGATATTTCATGCAATTATGAATGAAAAAAGCAAGTCCATACCCCAGGGAATTTGACATGCATGGAGCAATAAATAGACGGTAACATGTACACAGATGTTGGCCGGAAAGAAAATAAACATTGCGAGGTTTGAATTTTCTCCACAAGTTTTAACTCTAAGAAGCCGCCGATAATTGCAACATGTAGCGCCAGATCTAAGCTATCCATACATGTCACAATTACTGAATTTGGTTGATATTTCATGCAATTATGAATGAGTAAAGCAAGTCCATACCCCAGGGAATTTGACATGCATGGAGCAATAAATAGACGGTAACATGTACACAGATGTTGGCCGGAAAGTAAATAAACATTGCGAGGTTTGAATTTTCTCCACAAGTTTTAACTCTAAGAAGCCGCCGATAATTGCAACATGTAGCGCCAGATCTAAGCTATCCATACATGTCAAAATTACTGAATTTGGTTGATATTTCATGCAATTATGAATGAGTAAAGCAAGTCAATACCCCAGGGAATTTGACAGGCATGGAGCAATAAATAGACGGTAACATGTACACAGATGTTGGCCGGAAAGAAAATAAACATTGCGAGGTTTGAATTTTCTCCACAAGTTTTAACTCTAAGAAGCCGCCGATAATTACAACATGTAGCGCCAGATCTAAGCTATCCATACATGTCAAAATTACTGAATTTGGTTGATATTTCATGCAATTATGAATGAGTAAAGCAAGTCATACCCTAGGGAATTTGACAGGAATGGAGCAATAAATAGAAGGTAATATGCACACAGATGTTGGCCGGAAAGAAAATAAACATTGCGAGGTTTGAATTTTCTCCACAAGTTTTAACTCTAAGAAGCCGCCGATAATTGCAACATGTAGCGCCAGATCTAAGCTATCCATACATGTCAAAATTACTGAATTTGGTTGATATTTCATGCAATTATGAATGAGTAAAGCAAGTCATACCCCAGGGAATTTGACAGGCATGGAGCAATAAATAGAAGGTAATATGCACACAGATGTTGGCCGGAAAGAAAATAAACATTGCGAGGTTTGAATTTTCTCCACAAGTTTTAACTCTAAGAAGCCGCCGATAATTGCAACATGTAGCGCCAGATCTAAGCTATCCATACATGTCAAAATTACTGAATTTGGTTGATATTTCATGCAATTATGAATGAGTAAAGCAAGTCCATACCCCAGGGAATTTGACAGGCATGGAGCAATAAATAGAAGGTAATATGCACACAGATGTTGGCCGGAAAGAAAATAAACATTGCGAGGTTTGAATTTTCTCCACAAGTTTTAACTCTAAGAAGCCGCCGATAATTGCAACATGTAGCGCCAGATCTAAGCTATCCATACATGTCAAAATTACTGTATTTGGTTGATATTTCATGCAATTATGAATGAAAAAAGCAAGTCCATACCCCAGGGAATTTGACATGCATGGAGCAATAAATAGACGGTAACATGTACACAGATGTTGGCCGGAAAGAAAATAAACATTGCGAGGTTTGAATTTTCTCCACAAGTTTTAACTCTAAGAAGCCGCCGATAATTGCAACATGTAGCGCCAGATCTAAGCTATCCATACATGTCACAATTACTGAATTTGGTTGATATTTCATGCAATTATGAATGAGTAAAGCAAGTCCATACCCCAGGGAATTTGACATGCATGGAGCAATAAATAGACGGTAACATGTACACAGATGTTGGCCGGAAAGTAAATAAACATTGCGAGGTTTGAATTTTCTCCACAAGTTTTAACTCTAAGAAGCCGCCGATAATTGCAACATGTAGCGCCAGATCTAAGCTATCCATACATGTCAAAATTACTGAATTTGGTTGATATTTCATGCAATTATGAATGAGTAAAGCAAGTCATACCCTAGGGAATTTGACAGGCATGGAGCAATAAATAGAAGGTAATATGCACACAGATGTTGGCCGGAAAGAAAATAAACATTGCGAGGTTTGAATTTTCTCCACAAGTTTTAACTCTAAGAAGCCGCCGATAATTGCAACATGTCGCGCCAGATCTAAGCTATCCATACATGTCAAAATTACTGTATTTGGTTGATATTTCATGCAATTATGAATGAGTAAAGCAAGTCTATACCCCAGGGAATTTGACATGCATGGAGCAATAAATAGACGGTAACATGTACACAGATGTTGGCCGGAAAGAAAATAAACATTGCGAGGTTTGAATTTTCTCCACAAGTTTTAACTCTAAGAAGCCGCCGATAATTGCAACATGTAGCGCCAGATCTAAGCTATCCATACATGTCAAAATTACTGAATTTGGTTGATATTTCATGCAATTATGAATGAGTAAAGCAAGTCATACCCCAGGGAATTTGACAGGCATGGAGCAATAAATAGAAGGTAATATGCACACAGATGTTGGCCGGAAAGAAAATAAACATTGCGAGGTTTGAATTTTCTCCACAAGTTTTAACTCTAAGAAGCCGCCGATAATTGCAACATGTAGCGCCAGATCTAAGCTATCCATACATGTCAAAATTACTGAATTTGGTTGATATTTCATGCAATTATGAATGAGTAAAGCAAGTCCATACCCCAGGGAATTTGACAGGCATGGAGCAATAAATAGAAGGTAATATGCACACAGATGTTGGCCGGAAAGAAAATAAACATTGCGAGGTTTGAATTTTCTCCACAAGTTTTAACTCTAAGAAGCCGCCGATAATTGCAACATGTAGCGCCAGATCTAAGCTATCCATACATGTCAAAATTACTGTATTTGGTTGATATTTCATGCAATTATGAATGAAAAAAGCAAGTCCATACCCCAGGGAATTTGACATGCATGGAGCAATAAATAGACGGTAACATGTACACAGATGTTGGCCGGAAAGAAAATAAACATTGCGAGGTTTGAATTTTCTCCACAAGTTTTAACTCTAAGAAGCCGCCGATAATTGCAACATGTAGCGCCAGATCTAAGCTATCCATACATGTCAAAATTACTGTATTTGGTTGATATTTCATGCAATTATGAATGAAAAAAGCAAGTCCATACCCCAGGGAATTTGACATGCATGGAGCAATAAATAGACGGTAACATGTACACAGATGTTGGCCGGAAAGAAAATAAACATTGCGAGGTTTGAATTTTCTCCACAAGTTTTAACTCTAAGAAGCCGCCGATAATTGCAACATGTAGCGCCAGATCTAAGCTATCCATACATGTCAAAATTACTGAATTTGGTTGATATTTCATGCAATTATGAATGAGTAAAGCAAGTCATACCCCAGGGAATTTGACAGGCATGGAGCAATAAATAGAAGGTAATATGCACACAGATGTTGGCCGGAAAGAAAATAAACATTGCGAGGTTTGAATTTTCTCCACAAGTTTTAACTCTAAGAAGCCGCCGATAATTGCAACATGTAGCGCCAGATCTAAGCTATCCATACATGTCAAAATTACTGAATTTGGTTGATATTTCATGCAATTATGAATGAGTAAAGCAAGTCCATACCCCAGGGAATTTGACAGGCATGGAGCAATAAATAGAAGGTAATATGCACACAGATGTTGGCCGGAAAGAAAATAAACATTGCGAGGTTTGAATTTTCTCCACAAGTTTTAACTCTAAGAAGCCGCCGATAATTGCAACATGTAGCGCCAGATCTAAGCTATCCATACATGTCAAAATTACTGAATTTGGTTGATATTTCATGCAATTATGAATGAGTAAAGCAAGTCATACCCTAGGGAATTTGACAGGCATGGAGCAATAAATAGAAGGTAATATGCACACAGATGTTGGCCGGAAAGAAAATAAACATTGCGAGGTTTGAATTTTCTCCACAAGTTTTAACTCTAAGAAGCCGCCGATAATTGCAACATGTAGCGCCAGATCTAAGCTATCCATAAATGTCAAAATTACTGAATTTGGTTGATATTTCATGCAATTATGAATGAGTAAAGCAAGTCCATACCCCAGGGAATTTGACATGCATGGAGCAATAAATAGACGGTAACATGTACACAGATGTTGGCCGGAAAGAAAATAAACATTGCGAGGTTTGAATTTTCTCCACAAGTTTTAACTCTAAGAAGCCGCCGATAATTGCAACATGTAGCGCCAGATCTAAGCTATCCATACATGTCAAAATTACTGAATTTGGTTGATATTTCATGCAATTATGAATGAGTAAAGCAAGTCATACCCTAGGGAATTTGACAGGCATGGAGCAATAAATAGAAGGTAATATGCACACAGATGGTGGCCGGGAAGAAAATAAACATTGCGAGGTTTGAATTTTCTCCACAAGTGTTAACTCTAAGAAGCCGCCGATAATTGCAACATGTAGCGCCAGATCTAAGCTATCCATACATGTCAAAATTACTGAATTTGGTTTATATTTCATGCAATTATGAATGAGTAAAGCAAGTCATACCCCAGGGAATTTGACAGGCATGGAGCAATAAATAGACGGTAACATGTACACAGATGTTGGCCGGAAAGAAAATAAACATTGCGAGGTTTGAATTTTCTCCACAAGTTTTAACTCTAAGAAGCCGCCGATAATTGCAACATGTAGCGCCAGATCTAAGCTATCCATACATGTCAAAATTACTGAATTTGGTTGATATTTCATGCAATTATGAATGAGTAAAGCAAGTCATACCCTAGGGAATTTGACAGGCATGGAGCAATAAATAGAAGGTAATATGCACACAGATGTTGGCCGGAAAGAAAATAAACATTGCGAGGTTTGAATTTTCTCCACAAGTTTTAACTCTAAGAAGCCGCCGATAATTGCAACATGTAGCGCCAGATCTAAGCTATCCATACATGTCAAAATTACTGAATTTGGTTGATATTTCATGCAATTATGAATGAGTAAAGCAAGTCATACCCTAGGGAATTTGACAGGCATGGAGCAATAAATAGAAGGTAATATGCACACAGATGTTGGCCGGAAAGAAAATAAACATTGCGAGGTTTGAATTTTCTCCACAAGTTTTAACTCTAAGAAGCCGCCGATAATTGCAACATGTAGCGCCAGATCTAAGCTATCCATACATGTCAAAATTACTGAATTTGGTTGATATTTCATGCAATTATGAATGAGTAAAGCAAGTCATACCCTAGGGAATTTGACAGGCATGGAGCAATAAATAGAAGGTAATATGCACACAGATGTTGGCCGGAAAGAAAATAAACATTGCGAGGTTTGAATTTTCTCCACAAGTTTTAACTCTAAGAAGCCGCCGATAATTGCAACATGTAGCGCCAGATCTAAGCTATCCATAAATGTCAAAATTACTGAATTTGGTTGATATTTCATGCAATTATGAATGAGTAAAGCAAGTCCATACCCCAGGGAATTTGACATGCATGGAGCAATAAATAGACGGTAACATGTACACAGATGTTGGCCGGAAAGAAAATAAACATTGCGAGGTTTGAATTTTCTCCACAAGTTTTAACTCTAAGAAGCCGCCGATAATTGCAACATGTAGCGCCAGATCTAAGCTATCCATACATGTCAAAATTACTGAATTTGGTTGATATTTCATGCAATTATGAATGAGTAAAGCAAGTCATACCCTAGGGAATTTGACAGGCATGGAGCAATAAATAGAAGGTAATATGCACACAGATGGTGGCCGGGAAGAAAATAAACATTGCGAGGTTTGAATTTTCTCCACAAGTGTTAACTCTAAGAAGCCGCCGATAATTGCAACATGTAGCGCCAGATCTAAGCTATCCATACATGTCAAAATTACTGAATTTGGTTTATATTTCATGCAATTATGAATGAGTAAAGCAAGTCATACCCCAGGGAATTTGACAGGCATGGAGCAATAAATAGACGGTAACATGTACACAGATGTTGGCCGGAAAGAAAATAAACATTGCGAGGTTTGAATTTTCTCCACAAGTTTTAACTCTAAGAAGCCGCCGATAATTGCAACATGTAGCGCCAGATCTAAGCTATCCATACATGTCAAAATTACTGAATTTGGTTGATATTTCATGCAATTATGAATGAGTAAAGCAAGTCATACCCTAGGGAATTTGACAGGCATGGAGCAATAAATAGAAGGTAATATGCACACAGATGTTGGCCGGAAAGAAAATAAACATTGCGAGGTTTGAATTTTCTCCACAAGTTTTAACTCTAAGAAGCCGCCGATAATTGCAACATGTAGCGCCAGATCTAAGCTATCCATACATGTCAAAATTACTGAATTTGGTTGATATTTCATGCAATTATGAATGAGTAAAGCAAGTCATACCCTAGGGAATTTGACAGGCATGGAGCAATAAATAGAAGGTAATATGCACACAGATGTTGGCCGGAAAGAAAATAAACATTGCGAGGTTTGAATTTTCTCCACAAGTTTTAACTCTAAGAAGCCGCCGATAATTGCAACATGTAGCGCCAGATCTAAGCTATCCATACATGTCAAAATTACTGAATTTGGTTGATATTTCATGCAATTATGAATGAGTAAAGCAAGTCATACCCTAGGGAATTTGACAGGCATGGAGCAATAAATAGAAGGTAATATGCACACAGATGGTGGCCGGGAAGAAAATAAACATTGCGAGGTTTGAATTTTCTCCACAAGTGTTAACTCTAAGAAGCCGCCGATAATTGCAACATGTAGCGCCAGATCTAAGCTATCCATACATGTCAAAATTACTGAATTTGGTTTATATTTCATGCAATTATGAATGAGTAAAGCAAGTCATACCCCAGGGAATTTGACAGGCATGGAGCAATAAATAGACGGTAACATGTACACAGATGTTGGCCGGAAAGAAAATAAACATTGCGAGGTTTGAATTTTCTCCACAAGTTTTAACTCTAAGAAGCCGCCGATAATTGCAACATGTAGCGCCAGATCTAAGCTATCCATACATGTCAAAATTACTGAATTTGGTTGATATTTCATGCAATTATGAATGAGTAAAGCAAGTCCATACCCCAGGGAATTTGACATGCATGGAGCAATAAATAGACGGTAACATGTACACAGATGTTGGCCGGAAAGTAAATAAACATTGCGAGGTTTGAATTTTCTCCACAAGTTTTAACTCTAAGAAGCCGCCGATAATTGCAACATGTAGCGCCAGATCTAAGCTATCCATACATGTCAAAATTACTGAATTTGGTTGATATTTCATGCAATTATGAATGAGTAAAGCAAGTCATACCCTAGGCAATTTGACAGGCATGGAGCAATAAATAGAAAGTAATATGCACACAGATGTTGGCCGGAAAGAAAATAAACATTGCGAGGTTTGAATTTTCTCCACAAGTTTCAACTCTAAGAAGCCGCCGATAATTGCAACATGTAGCGCCAGATCTAAGCTATCCATACATGTCAAAATTACTGAATTTGGTTGATATTTCATGCAATTATGAATGAGTAAAGCAAGTCATACCCAAGGGAATTTGACAGGCATGGAGCAATAAATAGAAGGTAATATGCACACAGATGTTGGCCGGAAAGAAAATAAACATTGCGAGGTTTGAATTTTCTCCACAAGTTTTAACTCTAAGAAGCCGCCGATAATTGCAACATGTAGCGCCAGATCTAAGCTATCCATACATGTCAAAATTACTGAATTTGGTTGATATTTCATGCAATTATAAATGAGTAAAGCAAGTCCATACCCCAGGGAATTTGACATGCATGGAGCAATAAATAGACGGTAACATGTACACAGATGTTGGCCGGAAAGAAAATAAACATTGCGAGGTTTGAATTTTCTCCACAAGTTTTAACTCTAAGAAGCCGCCGATAATTGCAACATGTAGCGCCAGATCTAAGCTATCCATACATGTCAAAATTACTGAATTTTGTTGATATTTCATGCAATTATGAATGAGTAAAGCAAGTCATACCCTAGGGAATTTGACAGGCATGGAGCAATAAATAGAAGGTAATATGCACACAGATGTTGGCCGGAAAGAAAATAAACATTGCGAGGTTTGAATTTTCTCCACAAGTTTTAACTCTAAGAAGCCGCCGATAATTGCAACATGTAGCGCCAGATCTAAGCTATCCATACATGTCAAAATTACTGAATTTGGTTGATATTTCATGCAATTATGAATGAGTAAAGCAAGTCATACCCTAGGGAATTTGACAGGAATGGAGCAATAAATAGAAGGTAATATGCACACAGATGTTGGCCGGAAAGAAAATAAACATTGCGAGGTTTGAATTTTCTCCACAAGTTTTAACTCTAAGAAGCCGCCGATAATTGCAACATGTAGCGCCAGATCTAAGCTATCCATACATGTCAAAATTACTGAATTTGGTTGATATTTCATGCAATTATGAATGAGTAAAGCAAGTCATACCCTAGGGAATTTGACAGGCATGGAGCAATAAATAGAAGGTAATATGCACACAGATGTTGGCCGGAAAGAAAATAAACATTGCGAGGTTTGAATTTTCTCCACAAGTTTTAACTCTAAGAAGACGCCGATAATTGCAACATGTAGCGCCAGATCTAAGCTATCCATACATGTCAAAATTACTGAATTTGGTTGATATTTCATGCAATTATGAATGAGTAAAGCAAGTCATACCCTAGGGAATTTGACATGCATGGAGCAATAAATAGACGGTAACATGTACACAGATGTTGGCCGGAAAGTAAATAAACATTGCGAGGTTTGAATTTTCTCCACAAGTTTTAACTCTAAGAAGCCGCCGATAATTGCAACATGTAGCGCCAGATCTAAGCTATCCATACATGTCAAAATTACTGAATTTGGTTGATATTTCATGCAATTATGAATGAGTAAAGCAAGTCATACCCTAGGGAATTTGACAGGCATGGAGCAATAAATAGAAGGTAATATGCACACAGATGTTGGCCGGAAAGAAAATAAACATTGCGAGGTTTGAATTTTCTCCACAAGTTTTAACTCTAAGAAGCCGCCGATAATTGCAACATGTAGCGCCAGATCTAAGCTATCCAAACATGTCAAAATTACTGAATTTGGTTGATATTTCATGCAATTATGAATGAGTAAAGCAAGTCATACCCCAGGGAATTTGACAGGAATGGAGCAATAAAAAGAAGGTAATATGCACACAGATGTTGGCCGGAAAGAAAATAAACATTGCGAGGTTTGAATTTTCTCCACAAGTTTTAACTCTAAGAAGCCGCCGATAATTGCAACATGTAGCGCCAGATCTAAGCTATCCATACATGTCAAAATTACTGAATTTGGTTGATATTTCATGCAATTATGAATGAGTAAAGCAAGTCATACCCCAGGGAATTTGACAGGCATGGAGCAATAAATAGAAGGTAATATGCACACAGATGTTGGCCGGAAAGAAAATAAACATTGCGAGGTTTGAATTTTCTCCACACGTTTTAACTCTAAGAAGCCGCCGATAATTGCAACATGTAGCGCCAGATCTAAGCTATCCATACATGTCAAAATTACTGAATTTGGTTGATATTTCATGCAATTATGAATGAGTAAAGCAAGTACATACCCCAGGGAATTTGACATGCATGGAGCAATAAATAGACGGTAACATGTACACAGATGTTGGCCGGAAAGTAAATAAACATTGCGAGGTTTGAATTTTCTCCACAAGTTTTAACTCTAAGAAGCCGCCGATAATTGCAACATGTAGCGCCAGATCTAAGCTATCCATACATGTCAAAATTACTGAATTTGGTTGATATTTCATGCAATTAGGAATGAGTAAAGCAAGTCATACCCTAGGGAATTTGACAGGCATGGAGCAATAAATAGAAGGTAATATGCACACAGATGTTGGCCGGAAAGAAAATAAACATTGCGAGGTTTGAATTTTCTCCACAAGTTTTAACTCTAAGAAGCCGCCGATAATTGCAACATGTAGCGCCAGATCTAAGCTATCCATACATGTCAAAATTACTGAATTTGGTTGATATTTCATGCAATTATGAATGAGTAAAGCAAGTCATACCCTAGGGAATTTGACAGGAATGGAGCAATAAATAGAAGGTAATATGCACACAGATGTTGGCCGGAAAGAAAATAAACATTGCGAGGTTTTAATTTTCTCCACAAGTTTTAACTCTAAGAAGCCGCCGATAATTGCAACATGTAGCGCCAGATCTAAGCTATCCATACATGTCAAAATTACTGAATTTGGTTGATATTTCATGCAATTATGAATGAGTAAAGCAAGTCATACCCCAGGGAATTTGACAGGCATGGAGCAATAAATAGAAGGTAATATGCACACAGATGTTGGCCGGAAAGAAAATAAACATTGCGAGGTTTGAATTTTCTCCACAAGTTTTAACTCTAAGAAGCCGCCGATAATTGCAACATGTAGCGCCAGATCTAAGCTATCCATACATGTCAAAATTACTGTATTTGGTTGATATTTCATGCAATTATGAATGAGTAAAGCAAGTCCATACCCCAGGGAATTTGACATGCATGGAGCAATAAATAGACGGTAACATGTACACAGATGTTGGCCGGAAAGAAAATAAACATTGCGAGGTTTGAATTTTCTCCACAAGTTTTAACTCTAAGAAGCCGCCGATAATTGCAACATGTAGCGCCAGATCTAAGCTATCCATACATGTCAAAATTACTGAATTTGGTTGATATTTCATGCAATTATGAATGAGTAAAGCAAGTCCATACCCCAGGGAATTTGACATGCATGGAGCAATAAATAGACGGTAACATGTACACAGATGTTGGCCGGAAAGTAAATAAACATTGCGAGGTTTGAATTTTCTCCACAAGTTTTAACTCTAAGAAGCCGCCGATAATTGCAACATGTAGCGCCAGATCTAAGCTATCCATACATGTCAAAATTACTGAATTTGGTTGATATTTCATGCAATTATGAATGAGTAAAGCAAGTCATACCCTAGGGAATTTGACAGGCATGGAGCAATAAATAGAAGGTAATATGCACACAGATGTTGGCCGGAAAGAAAATAAACATTGCGAGGTTTGAATTTTCTCCACAAGTTTTAACTCTAAGAAGCCGCCGATAATTGCAACATGTAGCGCCAGATCTAAGCTATCCATACATGTCAAAATTACTGAATTTGGTTGATATTTCATGCAATTATGAATGAGTAAAGCAAGTCATACCCCAGGGAATTTGACAGGCATGGAGCAATAAATAGAAGGTAATATGCACACAGATGTTGGCCGGAAAGAAAATAAACATTGCGAGGTTTGAATTTTCTCCACAAGTTTTAACTCTAAGAAGCCGCCGATAATTGCAACATGTAGCGCCAGATCTAAGCTATCCATACATGTCAAAATTACTGAATTTGGTTGATATTTCATGCAATTATGAATGAGTAAAGCAAGTCCATACCCTAGGGAATTTGACAGGCATGGAGCAATAAATAGAAGGTAATATGCACACAGATGTTGGCCGGAAAGAAAATAAACATTGCGAGGTTTGAATTTTCTCCACAAGTTTTAACTCTAAGAAGCCGCCGATAATTGCAACATGTAGCGCCAGATCTAAGCTATCCATACATGTCAAAATTACTGTATTTGGTTGATATTTCATGCAATTATGAATGAGTAAAGCAAGTCCATACCCCAGGGAATTTGACATGCATGGAGCAATAAATAGACGGTAACATGTACACAGATGTTGGCCGGAAAGAAAATAAACATTGCGAGGTTTTAATTTTCTCCACACGTTTTAACTCTAAGAAGCCGCCGATAATTGCAACATGTAGCGCCAGATCTAAGCTATCCATACATGTCAAAATTACTGAATTTGGTTGATATTTCATGCAATTATGAATGAGTAAAGCAAGTCCATACCCCAGGGAATTTGACATGCATGGAGCAATAAATAGACGGTAACATGTACACAGATGTTGGCCGGAAAGTAAATAAACATTGCGAGGTTTGAATTTTCTCCACAAGTTTTAACTCTAAGAAGCCGCCGATAATTGCAACATGTAGCGCCAGATCTAAGCTATCCATACATGTCAAAATTACTGAATTTGGTTGATATTTCATGCAATTATGAATGAGTAAAGCAAGTCATACCCTAGGGAATTTGACAGGCATGGAGCAATAAATAGAAGGTAATATGCACACAGATGTTGGCCGGAAAGAAAATAAACATTGCGAGGTTTGAATTTTCTCCACAAGTTTTAACTCTAAGAAGCCGCCGATAATTGCAACATGTAGCGCCAGATCTAAGCTATCCATACATGTCAAAATTACTGAATTTGGTTGATATTTCATGCAATTATGAATGAGTAAAGCAAGTCATACCCTAGGGAATTTGACAGGAATGGAGCAATAAATAGAAGGTAATATGCACACAGATGTTGGCCGGAAAGAAAATAAACATTGCGAGGTTTGAATTTTCTCCACAAGTTTTAACTCTAAGAAGCCGCCGATAATTGCAACATGTAGCGCCAGATCTAAGCTATCCATACATGTCAAAATTACTGAATTTGGTTGATATTTCATGCAATTATGAATGAGTAAAGCAAGTCATACCCCAGGGAATTTGACAGGCATGGAGCAATAAATAGAAGGTAATATGCACACAGATGTTGGCCGGAAAGAAAATAAACATTGCGAGGTTTGAATTTTCTCCACAAGTTTTAACTCTAAGAAGCCGCCGATAATTGCAACATGTAGCGCCAGATCTAAGCTATCCATACATGTCAAAATTACTGTATTTGGTTGATATTTCATGCAATTATGAATGAGTAAAGCAAGTCCATACCCCAGGGAATTTGACATGCATGGAGCAATAAATAGACGGTAACATGTACACAGATGTTGGCCGGAAAGAAAATAAACATTGCGAGGTTTGAATTTTCTCCACAAGTTTTAACTCTAAGAAGCCGCCGATAATTGCAACATGTAGCGCCAGATCTAAGCTATCCATACATGTCAAAATTACTGAATTTGGTTGATATTTCATGCAATTATGAATGAGTAAAGCAATTCCATACCCCAGGGAATTTGACATGCATGGAGCAATAAATAGACGGTAACATGTACACAGATGTTGGCCGGAAAGTAAATAAACATTGCGAGGTTTGAATTTTCTCCACAAGTTTTAACTCTAAGAAGCCGCCGATAATTGCAACATGTAGCGCCAGATCTAAGCTATCCATACATGTCAAAATTACTGAATTTGGTTGATATTTCATGCAATTATGAATGAGTAAAGCAAGTCATACCCTAGGGAATTTGACAGGCATGGAGCAATAAATAGAAGGTAATATGCACACAGATGTTGGCCGGAAAGAAAATAAACATTGCGAGGTTTGAATTTTCTCCACAAGTTTTAACTCTAAGAAGCCGCCGATAATTGCAACATGTAGCGCCAGATCTAAGCTATCCATACATGTCAAAATTACTGAATTTGGTTGATATTTCATGCAATTATGAATGAGTAAAGCAAGTCATACCCCAGGGAATTTGACAGGCATGGAGCAATAAATAGAAGGTAATATGCACACAGATGTTGGCCGGAAAGAAAATAAACATTGCGAGGTTTGAATTTTCTCCACAAGTTTTAACTCTAAGAAGCCGCCGATAATTGCAACATGTAGCGCCAGATCTAAGCTATCCATACATGTCAAAATTACTGAATTTGGTTGATATTTCATGCAATTATGAATGAGTAAAGCAAGTCCATACCCTAGGGAATTTGACAGGCATGGAGCAATAAATAGAAGGTAATATGCACACAGATGTTGGCCGGAAAGAAAATAAACATTGCGAGGTTTGAATTTTCTCCACAAGTTTTAACTCTAAGAAGCCGCCGATAATTGCAACATGTAGCGCCAGATCTAAGCTATCCATACATGTCAAAATTACTGTATTTGGTTGATATTTCATGCAATTATGAATGAGTAAAGCAAGTCCATACCCCAGGGAATTTGACATGCATGGAGCAATAAATAGACGGTAACATGTACACAGATGTTGGCCGGAAAGAAAATAAACATTGCGAGGTTTTAATTTTCTCCACACGTTTTAACTCTAAGAAGCCGCCGATAATTGCAACATGTAGCGCCAGATCTAAGCTATCCATACATGTCAAAATTACTGAATTTGGTTGATATTTCATGCAATTATGAATGAGTAAAGCAAGTCCATACCCCAGGGAATTTGACATGCATGGAGCAATAAATAGACGGTAACATGTACACAGATGTTGGCCGGAAAGTAAATAAACATTGCGAGGTTTGAATTTTCTCCACAAGTTTTAACTCTAAGAAGCCGCCGATAATTGCAACATGTAGCGCCAGATCTAAGCTATCCATACATGTCAAAATTACTGAATTTGGTTGATATTTCATGCAATTATGAATGAGTAAAGCAAGTCATACCCTAGGGAATTTGACAGGCATGGAGCAATAAATAGAAGGTAATATGCACACAGATGTTGGCCGGAAAGAAAATAAACATTGCGAGGTTTGAATTTTCTCCACAAGTTTTAACTCTAAGAAGCCGCCGATAATTGCAACATGTAGCGCCAGATCTAAGCTATCCATACATGTCAAAATTACTGAATTTGGTTGATATTTCATGCAATTATGAATGAGTAAAGCAAGTCATACCCTAGGGAATTTGACAGGAATGGAGCAATAAATAGAAGGTAATATGCACACAGATGTTGGCCGGAAAGAAAATAAACATTGCGAGGTTTGAATTTTCTCCACAAGTTTTAACTCTAAGAAGCCGCCGATAATTGCAACATGTAGCGCCAGATCTAAGCTATCCATACATGTCAAAATTACTGAATTTGGTTGATATTTCATGCAATTATGAATGAGTAAAGCAAGTCATACCCCAGGGAATTTGACAGGCATGGAGCAATAAATAGAAGGTAATATGCACACAGATGTTGGCCGGAAAGAAAATAAACATTGCGAGGTTTGAATTTTCTCCACAAGTTTTAACTCTAAGAAGCCGCCGATAATTGCAACATGTAGCGCCAGATCTAAGCTATCCATACATGTCAAAATTACTGTATTTGGTTGATATTTCATGCAATTATGAATGAGTAAAGCAAGTCCATACCCCAGGGAATTTGACATGCATGGAGCAATAAATAGACGGTAACATGTACACAGATGTTGGCCGGAAAGAAAATAAACATTGCGAGGTTTGAATTTTCTCCACAAGTTTTAACTCTAAGAAGCCGCCGATAATTGCAACATGTAGCGCCAGATCTAAGCTATCCATACATGTCAAAATTACTGAATTTGGTTGATATTTCATGCAATTATGAATGAGTAAAGCAAGTCCATACCCCAGGGAATTTGACATGCATGGAGCAATAAATAGACGGTAACATGTACACAGATGTTGGCCGGAAAGTAAATAAACATTGCGAGGTTTGAATTTTCTCCACAAGTTTTAACTCTAAGAAGCCGCCGATAATTGCAACATGTAGCGCCAGATCTAAGCTATCCATACATGTCAAAATTACTGAATTTGGTTGATATTTCATGCAATTATGAATGAGTAAAGCAAGTCATACCCTAGGGAATTTGACAGGCATGGAGCAATAAATAGAAGGTAATATGCACACAGATGTTGGCCGGAAAGAAAATAAACATTGCGAGGTTTGAATTTTCTCCACAAGTTTTATTTCTAAGAAGCCGCCGATAATTGCAACATGTAGCGCCAGATCTAAGCTATCCATACATGTCAAAATTACTGAATTTGGTTGATATTTCATGCAATTATGAATGAGTAAAGCAAGTCATACCCCAGGGAATTTGACAGGCATGGAGCAATAAATAGAAGGTAATATGCACACAGATGTTGGCCGGAAAGAAAATAAACATTGCGAGGTTTGAATTTTCTCCACAAGTTTTAACTCTAAGAAGCCGCCGATAATTGCAACATGTAGCGCCAGATCTAAGCTATCCATACATGTCAAAATTACTGAATTTGGTTGATATTTCATGCAATTATGAATGAGTAAAGCAAGTCCATACCCTAGGGAATTTGACAGGCATGGAGCAATAAATAGAAGGTAATATGCACACAGATGTTGGCCGGAAAGAAAATAAACATTGCGAGGTTTGAATTTTCTCCACAAGTTTTAACTCTAAGAAGCCGCCGATAATTGCAACATGTAGCGCCAGATCTAAGCTATCCATACATGTCAAAATTACTGTATTTGGTTGATATTTCATGCAATTATGAATGAGTAAAGCAAGTCCATACCCCAGGGAATTTGACATGCATGGAGCAATAAATAGACGGTAACATGTACACAGATGTTGGCCGGAAAGAAAATAAACATTGCGAGGTTTTAATTTTCTCCACAAGTTTTAACTCTAAGAAGCCGCCGATAATTGCAACATGTAGCGCCAGATCTAAGCTATCCATACATGTCAAAATTACTGAATTTGGTTGATATTTCATGCAATTATGAATGAGTAAAGCAAGTCCATACCCCAGGGAATTTGACATGCATGGAGCAATAAATAGACGGTAACATGTACACAGATGTTGGCCGGAAAGAAAATAAACATTGCGAGGTTTTAATTTTCTCCACAAGTTTTAACTCTAAGAAGCCGCCGATAATTGCAACATGTAGCGCCAGATCTAAGCTATCCATACATGTCAAAATTACTGAATTTGGTTGATATTTTATGCAATTATGAATGAGTAAAGCAAGTCCATACCCCAGGGAATTTGACATGCATGGAGCAATAAATAGACGGTAACATGTACACAGATGTTGGCCGGAAAGTAAATAAACATTGCGAGGTTTGAATTTTCTCCACAAGTTTTAACTCTAAGAAGCCGCCGATAATTGCAACATGTAGCGCCAGATCTAAGCTATCCATACATGTCAAAATTACTGAATTTGGTTGATATTTCATGCAATTATGAATGAGTAAAGCAAGTCATACCCTAGGGAATTTGACAGGCATGGAGCAATAAATAGAAGGTAATATGCACACAGATGTTGGCCGGAAAGAAAATAAACATTGCGAGGTTTGAATTTTCTCCACAAGTTTTAACTCTAAGAAGCCGCCGATAATTGCAACATGTAGCGCCAGATCTAAGCTATCCATACATGTCAAAATTACTGAATTTGGTTGATATTTCATGCAATTATGAATGAGTAAAGCAAGTCATACCCTAGGGAATTTGACAGGAATGGAGCAATAAATAGAAGGTAATATGCACACAGATGTTGGCCGGAAAGAAAATAAACATTGCGAGGTTTGAATTTTCTCCACAAGTTTTAACTCTAAGAAGCCGCCGATAATTGCAACATGTAGCGCCAGATCTAAGCTATCCATACATGTCAAAATTACTGAATTTGGTTGATATTTCATGCAATTATGAATGAGTAAAGCAAGTCATACCCCAGGGAATTTGACAGGCATGGAGCAATAAATAGAAGGTAATATGCACACAGATGTTGGCCGGAAAGAAAATAAACATTGCGAGGTTTGAATTTTCTCCACAAGTTTTAACTCTAAGAAGCCGCCGATAATTGCAACATGTAGCGCCAGATCTAAGCTATCCATACATGTCAAAATTACTGTATTTGGTTGATATTTCATGCAATTATGAATGAGTAAAGCAAGTCCATACCCCAGGGAATTTGACATGCATGGAGCAATAAATAGACGGTAACATGTACACAGATGTTGGCCGGAAAGAAAATAAACATTGCGAGGTTTGAATTTTCTCCACAAGTTTTAACTCTAAGAAGCCGCCGATAATTGCAACATGTAGCGCCAGATCTAAGCTATCCATACATGTCAAAATTACTGAATTTGGTTGATATTTCATGCAATTATGAATGAGTAAAGCAAGTCCATACCCCAGGGAATTTGACATGCATGGAGCAATAAATAGACGGTAACATGTACACAGATGTTGGCCGGAAAGTAAATAAACATTGCGAGGTTTGAATTTTCTCCACAAGTTTTATTTCTAAGAAGCCGCCGATAATTGCAACATGTAGCGCCAGATCTAAGCTATCCATACATGTCAAAATTACTGAATTTGGTTGATATTTCATGCAATTATGAATGAGTAAAGCAAGTCATACCCCAGGGAATTTGACAGGCATGGAGCAATAAATAGAAGGTAATATGCACACAGATGTTGGCCGGAAAGAAAATAAACATTGCGAGGTTTGAATTTTCTCCACAAGTTTTAACTCTAAGAAGCCGCCGATAATTGCAACATGTAGCGCCAGATCTAAGCTATCCATACATGTCAAAATTACTGAATTTGGTTGATATTTCATGCAATTATGAATGAGTAAAGCAAGTCCATACCCTAGGGAATTTGACAGGCATGGAGCAATAAATAGAAGGTAATATGCACACAGATGTTGGCCGGAAAGAAAATAAACATTGCGAGGTTTGAATTTTCTCCACAAGTTTTAACTCTAAGAAGCCGCCGATAATTGCAACATGTAGCGCCAGATCTAAGCTATCCATACATGTCAAAATTACTGTATTTGGTTGATATTTCATGCAATTATGAATGAGTAAAGCAAGTCCATACCCCAGGGAATTTGACATGCATGGAGCAATAAATAGACGGTAACATGTACACAGATGTTGGCCGGAAAGAAAATAAACATTGCGAGGTTTTAATTTTCTCCACAAGTTTTAACTCTAAGAAGCCGCCGATAATTGCAACATGTAGCGCCAGATCTAAGCTATCCATACATGTCAAAATTACTGAATTTGGTTGATATTTCATGCAATTATGAATGAGTAAAGCAAGTCCATACCCCAGGGAATTTGACATGCATGGAGCAATAAATAGACGGTAACATGTACACAGATGTTGGCCGGAAAGAAAATAAACATTGCGAGGTTTTAATTTTCTCCACAAGTTTTAACTCTAAGAAGCCGCCGATAATTGCAACATGTAGCGCCAGATCTAAGCTATCCATACATGTCAAAATTACTGAATTTGGTTGATATTTTATGCAATTATGAATGAGTAAAGCAAGTCCATACCCCAGGGAATTTGACATGCATGGAGCAATAAATAGACGGTAACATGTACACAGATGTTGGCCGGAAAGTAAATAAACATTGCGAGGTTTGAATTTTCTCCACAAGTTTTAACTCTAAGAAGCCGCCGATAATTGCAACATGTAGCGCCAGATCTAAGCTATCCATACATGTCAAAATTACTGAATTTGGTTGATATTTCATGCAATTATGAATGAGTAAAGCAAGTCATACCCCAGGGAATTTGACAGGCATGGAGCAATAAATAGAAGGTAATATGCACACAGATGTTGGCCGGAAAGAAAATAAACATTGCGAGGTTTGAATTTTCTCCACAAGTTTTAACTCTAAGAAGCCGCCGATAATTGCAACATGTAGCGCCAGATCTAAGCTATCCATACATGTCAAAATTACTGAATTTGGTTGATATTTCATGCAATTATGAATGAGTAAAGCAAGTCCATACCCCAGGGAATTTGACAGGCATGGAGCAATAAATAGAAGGTAATATGCACACAGATGTTGGCCGGAAAGAAAATAAACATTGCGAGGTTTGAATTTTCTCCACAAGTTTTAACTCTAAGAAGCCGCCGATAATTGCAACATGTAGCGCCAGATCTAAGCTATCCATACATGTCAAAATTACTGTATTTGGTTGATATTTCATGCAATTATGAATGAGTAAAGCAAGTCCATACCCCAGGGAATTTGACATGCATGGAGCAATAAATAGACGGTAACATGTACACAGATGTTGGCCGGAAAGAAAATAAACATTGCGAGGTTTGAATTTTCTCCACAAGTTTTAACTCTAAGAAGCCGCCGATAATTGCAACATGTAGCGCCAGATCTAAGCTATCCATACATGTCAAAATTACTGAATTTGGTTGATATTTCATGCAATTATGAATGAGTAAAGCAAGTCATACCCTAGGGAATTTGACAGGCATGGAGCAATAAATAGAAGGTAATATGCACACAGATGTTGGCCGGAAAGAAAATAAACATTGCGAGGTTTGAATTTTCTCCACAAGTTTTATTTCTAAGAAGCCGCCGATAATTGCAACATGTAGCGCCAGATCTAAGCTATCCATACATGTCAAAATTACTGAATTTGGTTGATATTTCATGCAATTATGAATGAGTAAAGCAAGTCATACCCCAGGGAATTTGACAGGCATGGAGCAATAAATAGAAGGTAATATGCACACAGATGTTGGCCGGAAAGAAAATAAACATTGCGAGGTTTGAATTTTCTCCACAAGTTTTAACTCTAAGAAGCCGCCGATAATTGCAACATGTAGCGCCAGATCTAAGCTATCCATACATGTCAAAATTACTGAATTTGGTTGATATTTCATGCAATTATGAATGAGTAAAGCAAGTCCATACCCTAGGGAATTTGACAGGCATGGAGCAATAAATAGAAGGTAATATGCACACAGATGTTGGCCGGAAAGAAAATAAACATTGCGAGGTTTGAATTTTCTCCACAAGTTTTAACTCTAAGAAGCCGCCGATAATTGCAACATGTAGCGCCAGATCTAAGCTATCCATACATGTCAAAATTACTGTATTTGGTTGATATTTCATGCAATTATGAATGAGTAAAGCAAGTCCATACCCCAGGGAATTTGACATGCATGGAGCAATAAATAGACGGTAACATGTACACAGATGTTGGCCGGAAAGAAAATAAACATTGCGAGGTTTTAATTTTCTCCACAAGTTTTAACTCTAAGAAGCCGCCGATAATTGCAACATGTAGCGCCAGATCTAAGCTATCCATACATGTCAAAATTACTGAATTTGGTTGATATTTCATGCAATTATGAATGAGTAAAGCAAGTCATACCCTAGGGAATTTGACAGGCATGGAGCAATAAATAGAAGGTAATATGCACACAGATGTTGGCCGGAAAGAAAATAAACATTGCGAGGTTTGAATTTTCTCCACAAGTTTTATTTCTAAGAAGCCGCCGATAATTGCAACATGTAGCGCCAGATCTAAGCTATCCATACATGTCAAAATTACTGAATTTGGTTGATATTTCATGCAATTATGAATGAGTAAAGCAAGTCATACCCCAGGGAATTTGACAGGCATGGAGCAATAAATAGAAGGTAATATGCACACAGATGTTGGCCGGAAAGAAAATAAACATTGCGAGGTTTGAATTTTCTCCACAAGTTTTAACTCTAAGAAGCCGCCGATAATTGCAACATGTAGCGCCAGATCTAAGCTATCCATACATGTCAAAATTACTGAATTTGGTTGATATTTCATGCAATTATGAATGAGTAAAGCAAGTCCATACCCTAGGGAATTTGACAGGCATGGAGCAATAAATAGAAGGTAATATGCACACAGATGTTGGCCGGAAAGAAAATAAACATTGCGAGGTTTGAATTTTCTCCACAAGTTTTAACTCTAAGAAGCCGCCGATAATTGCAACATGTAGCGCCAGATCTAAGCTATCCATACATGTCAAAATTACTGTATTTGGTTGATATTTCATGCAATTATGAATGAGTAAAGCAAGTCCATACCCCAGGGAATTTGACATGCATGGAGCAATAAATAGACGGTAACATGTACACAGATGTTGGCCGGAAAGAAAATAAACATTGCGAGGTTTTAATTTTCTCCACAAGTTTTAACTCTAAGAAGCCGCCGATAATTGCAACATGTAGCGCCAGATCTAAGCTATCCATACATGTCAAAATTACTGAATTTGGTTGATATTTCATGCAATTATGAATGAGTAAAGCAAGTCCATACCCCAGGGAATTTGACATGCATGGAGCAATAAATAGACGGTAACATGTACACAGATGTTGGCCGGAAAGAAAATAAACATTGCGAGGTTTTAATTTTCTCCACAAGTTTTAACTCTAAGAAGCCGCCGATAATTGCAACATGTAGCGCCAGATCTAAGCTATCCATACATGTCAAAATTACTGAATTTGGTTGATATTTTATGCAATTATGAATGAGTAAAGCAAGTCCATACCCCAGGGAATTTGACATGCATGGAGCAATAAATAGACGGTAACATGTACACAGATGTTGGCCGGAAAGTAAATAAACATTGCGAGGTTTGAATTTTCTCCACAAGTTTTAACTCTAAGAAGCCGCCGATAATTGCAACATGTAGCGCCAGATCTAAGCTATCCATACATGTCAAAATTACTGAATTTGGTTGATATTTCATGCAATTATGAATGAGTAAAGCAAGTCATACCCCAGGGAATTTGACAGGCATGGAGCAATAAATAGAAGGTAATATGCACACAGATGTTGGCCGGAAAGAAAATAAACATTGCGAGGTTTGAATTTTCTCCACAAGTTTTAACTCTAAGAAGCCGCCGATAATTGCAACATGTAGCGCCAGATCTAAGCTATCCATACATGTCAAAATTACTGAATTTGGTTGATATTTCATGCAATTATGAATGAGTAAAGCAAGTCATACCCCAGGGAATTTGACAGGCATGGAGCAATAAATAGAAGGTAATATGCACACAGATGTTGGCCGGAAAGAAAATAAACATTGCGAGGTTTGAATTTTCTCCACAAGTTTTAATTCTAAGAAGCCGCCGATAATTGCAACATGTAGCGCCAGATCTAAGCTATCCATACATGTCAAAATTACTGAATTTGGTTGATATTTCATGCAATTATGAATGAGTAAAGCAAGTCCATACCCCAGGGAATTTGACAGGCATGGAGCAATAAATAGAAGGTAATATGCACACAGATGTTGGCCGGAAAGAAAATAAACATTGCGAGGTTTGAATTTTCTCCACACGTTTTAACTCTAAGAAGCCGCCGATAATTGCAACATGTAGCGCCAGATCTAAGCTATCCATACATGTCAAAATTACTGAATTTGGTTGATATTTCATGCAATTATGAATGAGTAAAGCAAGTCCATACCCCAGGGAATTTGACATGCATGGAGCAATAAATAGACGGTAACATGTACACAGATGTTGGCCGGAAAGTAAATAAACATTGCGAGGTTTGAATTTTCTCCACAAGTTTTAACTCTAAGAAGCCGCCGATAATTGCAACATGTAGCGCCAGATCTAAGCTATCCATACATGTCAAAATTACTGAATTTGGTTGATATTTCATGCAATTATGAATGAGTAAAGCAAGTCCATACCCTAGGGAATTTGACAGGCATGGAGCAATAAATAGAAGGTAATATGCACACAGATGTTGGCCGGAAAGAAAATAAACATTGCGAGGTTTGAATTTTCTCCACAAGTTTTAACTCTAAGAAGCCGCCGATAATTGCAACATGTAGCGCCAGATCTAAGCTATCCATACATGTCAAAATTACTGTATTTGGTTGATATTTCATGCAATTATGAATGAGTAAAGCAAGTCCATACCCCAGGGAATTTGACATGCATGGAGCAATAAATAGACGGTAACATGTACACAGATGTTGGCCGGAAAGAAAATAAACATTGCGAGGTTTTAATTTTCTCCACAAGTTTTAACTCTAAGAAGCCGCCGATAATTGCAACATGTAGCGCCAGATCTAAGCTATCCATACATGTCAAAATTACTGAATTTGGTTTATATTTCATGCAATTATGAATGAGTAAAGCAAGTCCATACCCCAGGGAATTTGACATGCATGGAGCAATAAATAGACGGTAACATGTACACAGATGTTGGCCGGAAAGAAAATAAACATTGCGAGGTTTTAATTTTCTCCACAAGTTTTAACTCTAAGAAGCCGCCGATAATTGCAACATGTAGCGCCAGATCTAAGCTATCCATACATGTCAAAATTACTGAATTTGGTTGATATTTCATGCAATTATGAATGAGTAAAGCAAGTCCATACCCCAGGGAATTTGACATGCATGGAGCAATAAATAGACGGTAACATGTACACAGATGTTGGCCGGAAAGTAAATAAACATTGCGAGGTTTGAATTTTCTCCACAAGTTTTAACTCTAAGAAGCCGCCGATAATTGCAACATGTAGCGCCAGATCTAAGCTATCCATACATGTCAAAATTACTGAATTTGGTTGATATTTCATGCAATTATGAATGAGTAAAGCAAGTCATACCCCAGGGAATTTGACAGGCATGGAGCAATAAATAGAAGGTAATATGCACACAGATGTTGGCCGGAAAGAAAATAAACATTGCGAGGTTTGAATTTTCTCCACAAGTTTTAACTCTAAGAAGCCGCCGATAATTGCAACATGTAGCGCCAGATCTAAGCTATCCATACATGTCAAAATTACTGAATTTGGTTGATATTTCATGCAATTATGAATGAGTAAAGCAAGTCATACCCCAGGGAATTTGACAGGCATGGAGCAATAAATAGAAGGTAATATGCACACAGATGTTGGCCGGAAAGAAAATAAACATTGCGAGGTTTGAATTTTCTCCACAAGTTTTAACTCTAAGAAGCCGCCGATAATTGCAACATGTAGCGCCAGATCTAAGCTATCCATACATGTCAAAATTACTGTATTTGGTTGATATTTCATGCAATTATGAATGAGTAAAGCAAGTCCATACCCCAGGGAATTTGACATGCATGGAGCAATAAATAGACGGTAACATGTACACAGATGTTGGCCGGAAAGTAAATAAACATTGCGAGGTTTGAATTTTCTCCACAAGTTTCAACTCTAAGAAGCCGCCGATAATTGCAACATGTAGCGCCAGATCTAAGCTATCCATACATGTCAAAATTACTGAATTTGGTTGATATTTCATGCAATTATGAATGAGTAAAGCAAGTCCATACCCTAGGGAATTTGACAGGCATGGAGCAATAAATAGAAGGTAATATGCACACAGATGTTGGCCGGAAAGAAAATAAACATTGCGAGGTTTGAATTTTCTCCACAAGTTTTAACTCTAAGAAGCCGCCGATAATTGCAACATGTAGCGCCAGATCTAAGCTATCCATACATGTCAAAATTACTGTATTTGGTTGATATTTCATGCAATTATGAATGAGTAAAGCAAGTCCATACCCCAGGGAATTTGACATGCATGGAGCAATAAATAGACGGTAACATGTACACAGATGTTGGCCGGAAAGAAAATAAACATTGCGAGGTTTTAATTTTCTCCACAAGTTTTAACTCTAAGAAGCCGCCGATAATTGCAACATGTAGCGCCAGATCTAAGCTATCCATACATGTCAAAATTACTGAATTTGGTTTATATTTCATGCAATTATGAATGAGTAAAGCAAGTCCATACCCCAGGGAATTTGACATGCATGGAGCAATAAATAGACGGTAACATGTACACAGATGTTGGCAGGAAAGAAAATAAACATTGCGAGGTTTGAATTTTCTCCACAAGTTTTAACTCTAAGAAGCCGCCGATAATTGCAACATGTAGCGCCAGATCTAAGCTATCCATACATGTCAAAATTACTGAATTTGGTTGATATTTCATGCAATTATGAATGAGTAAAGCAAGTCCATACCCCAGGGAATTTGACATGCATGGAGCAATAAATAGACGGTAACATGTACACAGATGTTGGCCGGAAAGTAAATAAACATTGCGAGGTTTGAATTTTCTCCACAAGTTTTAACTCTAAGAAGCCGCCGATAATTGCAACATGTAGCGCCAGATCTAAGCTATCCATACATGTCAAAATTACTGAATTTGGTTGATATTTCATGCAATTATGAATGAGTAAAGCAAGTCATACCCCAGGGAATTTGACAGGCATGGAGCAATAAATAGAAGGTAATATGCACACAGATGTTGGCCGGAAAGAAAATAAACATTGCGAGGTTTGAATTTTCTCCACAAGTTTTAACTCTAAGAAGCCGCCGATAATTGCAACATGTAGCGCCAGATCTAAGCTATCCATACATGTCAAAATTACTGAATTTGGTTTATATTTCATGCAATTATGAATGAGTAAAGCAAGTCCATACCCCAGGGAATTTGACATGCATGGAGCAATAAATAGACGGTAACATGTACACAGATGTTGGCCGGAAAGAAAATAAACATTGCGAGGTTTGAATTTTCTCCACAAGTTTTAACTCTAAGAAGCCGCCGATAATTGCAACATGTAGCGCCAGATCTAAGCTATCCATACATGTCAAAATTACTGAATTTGGTTGATATTTCATGCAATTATGAATGAGTAAAGCAAGTCCATACCCCAGGGAATTTGACATGCATGGAGCAATAAATAGACGGTAACATGTACACAGATGTTGGCCGGAAAGTAAATAAACATTGCGAGGTTTGAATTTTCTCCACAAGTTTTAACTCTAAGAAGCCGCCGATAATTGCAACATGTAGCGCCAGATCTAAGCTATCCATACATGTCAAAATTACTGAATTTGGTTGATATTTCATGCAATTATGAATGAGTAAAGCAAGTCATACCCCAGGGAATTTGACAGGCATGGAGCAATAAATAGAAGGTAATATGCACACAGATGTTGGCCGGAAAGAAAATAAACATTGCGAGGTTTGAATTTTCTCCACAAGTTTTAACTCTAAGAAGCCGCCGATAATTGCAACATGTAGCGCCAGATCTAAGCTATCCATACATGTCAAAATTACTGAATTTGGTTGATATTTCATGCAATTATGAATGAGTAAAGCAAGTCATACCCCAGGGAATTTGACAGGCATGGAGCAATAAATAGAAGGTAATATGCACACAGATGTTGGCCGGAAAGAAAATAAACATTGCGAGGTTTGAATTTTCTCCACAAGTTTTAACTCTAAGAAGCCGCCGATAATTGCAACATGTAGCGCCAGATCTAAGCTATCCATACATGTCAAAATTACTGTATTTGGTTGATATTTCATGCAATTATGAATGAGTAAAGCAAGTCCATACCCCAGGGAATTTGACATGCATGGAGCAATAAATAGACGGTAACATGTACACAGATGTTGGCCGGAAAGTAAATAAACATTGCGAGGTTTGAATTTTCTCCACAAGTTTTAACTCTAAGAAGCCGCCGATAATTGCAACATGTAGCGCCAGATCTAAGCTATCCATACATGTCAAAATTACTGAATTTGGTTGATATTTCATGCAATTATGAATGAGTAAAGCAAGTCATACCCTAGGGAATTTGACAGGCATGGAGCAATAAATAGAAGGTAATATGCACACAGATGTTGGCCGGAAAGAAAATAAACATTGCGAGGTTTGAATTTTCTCCACAAGTTTTAACTCTAAGAAGCCGCCGATAATTGCAACATGTAGCGCCAGATCTAAGCTATCCATACATGTCAAAATTACTGAATTTGGTTGATATTTCATGCAATTATGAATGAGTAAAGCAAGTCCATACCCCAGGGAATTTGACAGGCATGGAGCAATAAATAGAAGGTAATATGCACACAGATGTTGGCCGGAAAGAAAATAAACATTGCGAGGTTTGAATTTTCTCCACACGTTTTAACTCTAAGAAGCCGCCGATAATTGCAACATGTAGCGCCAGATCTAAGCTATCCATACATGTCAAAATTACTGTATTTGGTTGATATTTCATGCAATTATGAATGAGTAAAGCAAGTCCATACCCCAGGGAATTTGACATGCATGGAGCAATAAATAGACGGTAACATGTACACAGATGTTGGCCGGAAAGTAAATAAACATTGCGAGGTTTGAATTTTCTCCACAAGTTTTAACTCTAAGAAGCCGCCGATAATTGCAACATGTAGCGCCAGATCTAAGCTATCCATACATGTCAAAATTACTGAATTTGGTTGATATTTCATGCAATTATGAATGAGTAAAGCAAGTCCATACCCTAGGGAATTTGACAGGCATGGAGCAATAAATAGAAGGTAATATGCACACAGATGTTGGCCGGAAAGAAAATAAACATTGCGAGGTTTGAATTTTCTCCACAAGTTTTAACTCTAAGAAGCCGCCGATAATTGCAACATGTAGCGCCAGATCTAAGCTATCCATACATGTCAAAATTACTGTATTTGGTTGATATTTCATGCAATTATGAATGAGTAAAGCAAGTCCATACCCCAGGGAATTTGACATGCATGGAGCAATAAATAGACGGTAACATGTACACAGATGTTGGCCGGAAAGAAAATAAACATTGCGAGGTTTTAATTTTCTCCACAAGTTTTAACTCTAAGAAGCCGCCGATAATTGCAACATGTAGCGCCAGATCTAAGCTATCCATACATGTCAAAATTACTGAATTTGGTTTATATTTCATGCAATTATGAATGAGTAAAGCAAGTCCATACCCCAGGGAATTTGACATGCATGGAGCAATAAATAGACGGTAACATGTACACAGATGTTGGCCGGAAAGAAAATAAACATTGCGAGGTTTGAATTTTCTCCACAAGTTTTAACTCTAAGAAGCCGCCGATAATTGCAACATGTAGCGCCAGATCTAAGCTATCCATACATGTCAAAATTACTGAATTTGGTTGATATTTCATGCAATTATGAATGAGTAAAGCAAGTCCATACCCCAGGGAATTTGACATGCATGGAGCAATAAATAGACGGTAACATGTACACAGATGTTGGCCGGAAAGTAAATAAACATTGCGAGGTTTGAATTTTCTCCACAAGTTTTAACTCTAAGAAGCCGCCGATAATTGCAACATGTAGCGCCAGATCTAAGCTATCCATACATGTCAAAATTACTGAATTTGGTTGATATTTCATGCAATTATGAATGAGTAAAGCAAGTCATACCCCAGGGAATTTGACAGGCATGGAGCAATAAATAGAAGGTAATATGCACACAGATGTTGGCCGGAAAGAAAATAAACATTGCGAGGTTTGAATTTTCTCCACAAGTTTTAACTCTAAGAAGCCGCCGATAATTGCAACATGTAGCGCCAGATCTAAGCTATCCATACATGTCAAAATTACTGAATTTGGTTGATATTTCATGCAATTATGAATGAGTAAAGCAAGTCATACCCCAGGGAATTTGACAGGCATGGAGCAATAAATAGAAGGTAATATGCACACAGATGTTGGCCGGAAAGAAAATAAACATTGCGAGGTTTGAATTTTCTCCACAAGTTTTAACTCTAAGAAGCCGCCGATAATTGCAACATGTAGCGCCAGATCTAAGCTATCCATACATGTCAAAATTACTGTATTTGGTTGATATTTCATGCAATTATGAATGAGTAAAGCAAGTCCATACCCCAGGGAATTTGACATGCATGGAGCAATAAATAGACGGTAACATGTACACAGATGTTGGCCGGAAAGTAAATAAACATTGCGAGGTTTGAATTTTCTCCACAAGTTTTAACTCTAAGAAGCCGCCGATAATTGCAACATGTAGCGCCAGATCTAAGCTATCCATACATGTCAAAATTACTGAATTTGGTTGATATTTCATGCAATTATGAATGAGTAAAGCAAGTCATACCCTAGGGAATTTGACAGGCATGGAGCAATAAATAGAAGGTAATATGCACACAGATGTTGGCCGGAAAGAAAATAAACATTGCGAGGTTTGAATTTTCTCCACAAGTTTTAACTCTAAGAAGCCGCCGATAATTGCAACATGTAGCGCCAGATCTAAGCTATCCATACATGTCAAAATTACTGAATTTGGTTGATATTTCATGCAATTATGAATGAGTAAAGCAAGTCCATACCCCAGGGAATTTGACAGGCATGGAGCAATAAATAGAAGGTAATATGCACACAGATGTTGGCCGGAAAGAAAATAAACATTGCGAGGTTTGAATTTTCTCCACACGTTTTAACTCTAAGAAGCCGCCGATAATTGCAACATGTAGCGCCAGATCTAAGCTATCCATACATGTCAAAATTACTGTATTTGGTTGATATTTCATGCAATTATGAATGAGTAAAGCAAGTCCATACCCCAGGGAATTTGACATGCATGGAGCAATAAATAGACGGTAACATGTACACAGATGTTGGCCGGAAAGAAAATAAACATTGCGAGGTTTGAATTTTCTCCACAAGTTTTAACTCTAAGAAGCCGCCGATAATTGCAACATGTAGCGCCAGATCTAAGCTATCCATACATGTCAAAATTACTGAATTTGGTTGATATTTCATGCAATTATGAATGAGTAAAGCAAGTCCATACCCCAGGGAATTTGACATGCATGGAGCAATAAATAGACTGTAACATGTACACAGATGTTGGCCGGAAAGTAAATAAACATTGCGAGGTTTGAATTTTCTCCACAAGTTTTAACTCTAAGAAGCCGCCGATAATTGCAACATGTAGCGCCAGATCTAAGCTATCCATACATGTCAAAATTACTGTATTTGGTTGATATTTCATGCAATTATGAATGAGTAAAGCAAGTCCATACCCCAGGGAATTTGACATGCATGGAGCAATAAATAGACGGTAACATGTACACAGATGTTGGCCGGAAAGAAAATAAACATTGCGAGGTTTTAATTTTCTCCACAAGTTTTAACTCTAAGAAGCCGCCGATAATTGCAACATGTAGCGCCAGATCTAAGCTATCCATACATG
Organism: Hippasteria phrygiana; assembly: GCA_037893225.1. Taxonomy (NCBI): domain Eukaryota; kingdom Metazoa; phylum Echinodermata; class Asteroidea; order Valvatida; family Goniasteridae; genus Hippasteria; species Hippasteria phrygiana. The sequence continues at coordinate 13,979 of JAZGUH010000975.1, read as the reverse complement.
TCAAAATTACTGAATTTGGTTTATATTTCATGCAATTATGAATGAGTAAAGCAAGTCCATACCCCAGGGAATTTGACATGCATGGAGCAATAAATAGACGGTAACATGTACACAGATGTTGGCCGGAAAGAAAATAAACATTGCGAGGTTTGAATTTTCTCCACAAGTTTTAACTCTAAGAAGCCGCCGATAATTGCAACATGTAGCGCCAGATCTAAGCTATCCATACATGTCAAAATTACTGAATTTGGTTGATATTTCATGCAATTATGAATGAGTAAAGCAAGTCCATACCCCAGGGAATTTGACATGCATGGAGCAATAAATAGACGGTAACATGTACACAGATGTTGGCCGGAAAGTAAATAAACATTGCGAGGTTTGAATTTTCTCCACAAGTTTTAACTCTAAGAAGCCGCCGATAATTGCAACATGTAGCGCCAGATCTAAGCTATCCATACATGTCAAAATTACTGAATTTGGTTGATATTTCATGCAATTATGAATGAGTAAAGCAAGTCATACCCCAGGGAATTTGACAGGCATGGAGCAATAAATAGAAGGTAATATGCACACAGATGTTGGCCGGAAAGAAAATAAACATTGCGAGGTTTGAATTTTCTCCACAAGTTTTAACTCTAAGAAGCCGCCGATAATTGCAACATGTAGCGCCAGATCTAAGCTATCCATACATGTCAAAATTACTGAATTTGGTTGATATTTCATGCAATTATGAATGAGTAAAGCAAGTCATACCCCAGGGAATTTGACAGGCATGGAGCAATAAATAGAAGGTAATATGCACACAGATGTTGGCCGGAAAGAAAATAAACATTGCGAGGTTTGAATTTTCTCCACAAGTTTTAACTCTAAGAAGCCGCCGATAATTGCAACATGTAGCGCCAGATCTAAGCTATCCATACATGTCAAAATTACTGTATTTGGTTGATATTTCATGCAATTATGAATGAGTAAAGCAAGTCCATACCCCAGGGAATTTGACATGCATGGAGCAATAAATAGACGGTAACATGTACACAGATGTTGGCCGGAAAGTAAATAAACATTGCGAGGTTTGAATTTTCTCCACAAGTTTTAACTCTAAGAAGCCGCCGATAATTGCAACATGTAGCGCCAGATCTAAGCTATCCATACATGTCAAAATTACTGAATTTGGTTGATATTTCATGCAATTATGAATGAGTAAAGCAAGTCATACCCTAGGGAATTTGACAGGCATGGAGCAATAAATAGAAGGTAATATGCACACAGATGTTGGCCGGAAAGAAAATAAACATTGCGAGGTTTGAATTTTCTCCACAAGTTTTAACTCTAAGAAGCCGCCGATAATTGCAACATGTAGCGCCAGATCTAAGCTATCCATACATGTCAAAATTACTGAATTTGGTTGATATTTCATGCAATTATGAATGAGTAAAGCAAGTCCATACCCCAGGGAATTTGACAGGCATGGAGCAATAAATAGAAGGTAATATGCACACAGATGTTGGCCGGAAAGAAAATAAACATTGCGAGGTTTGAATTTTCTCCACACGTTTTAACTCTAAGAAGCCGCCGATAATTGCAACATGTAGCGCCAGATCTAAGCTATCCATACATGTCAAAATTACTGTATTTGGTTGATATTTCATGCAATTATGAATGAGTAAAGCAAGTCCATACCCCAGGGAATTTGACATGCATGGAGCAATAAATAGACGGTAACATGTACACAGATGTTGGCCGGAAAGAAAATAAACATTGCGAGGTTTGAATTTTCTCCACAAGTTTTAACTCTAAGAAGCCGCCGATAATTGCAACATGTAGCGCCAGATCTAAGCTATCCATACATGTCAAAATTACTGAATTTGGTTGATATTTCATGCAATTATGAATGAGTAAAGCAAGTCCATACCCCAGGGAATTTGACATGCATGGAGCAATAAATAGACGGTAACATGTACACAGATGTTGGCCGGAAAGTAAATAAACATTGCGAGGTTTGAATTTTCTCCACAAGTTTTAACTCTAAGAAGCCGCCGATAATTGCAACATGTAGCGCCAGATCTAAGCTATCCATACATGTCAAAATTACTGAATTTGGTTGATATTTCATGCAATTATGAATGAGTAAAGCAAGTCATACCCTAGGGAATTTGACAGGCATGGAGCAATAAATAGAAGGTAATATGCACACAGATGTTGGCCGGAAAGAAAATAAACATTGCGAGGTTTGAATTTTCTCCACAAGTTTTAACTCTAAGAAGCCGCCGATAATTGCAACATGTAGCGCCAGATCTAAGCTATCCATACATGTCAAAATTACTGAATTTTGTTGATATTTCATGCAATTATGAATGAGTAAAGCAAGTCATACCCCAGGGAATTTGACAGGCATGGAGCAATAAATAGAAGGTAATATGCACACAGATGTTGGCCGGAAAGAAAATAAACATTGCGAGGTTTGAATTTTCTCCACAAGTTTTAACTCTAAGAAGCCGCCGATAATTGCAACATGTAGCGCCAGATCTAAGCTATCCATACATGTCAAAATTACTGAATTTGGTTGATATTTCATGCAATTATGAATGAGTAAAGCAAGTCCATACCCCAGGGAATTTGACAGGCATGGAGCAATAAATAGAAGGTAATATGCACACAGATGTTGGCCGGAAAGAAAATAAACATTGCGAGGTTTGAATTTTCTCCACAAGTTTTAACTCTAAGAAGCCGCCGATAATTGCAACATGTAGCGCCAGATCTAAGCTATCCATACATGTCAAAATTACTGAATTTGGTTGATATTTCATGCAATTATGAATGAGTAAAGCAAGTCCATACCCTAGGGAATTTGACAGGCATGGAGCAATAAATAGAAGGTAATATGCACACAGATGTTGGCCGGAAAGAAAATAAACATTGCGAGGTTTGAATTTTCTCCACAAGTTTTAACTCTAAGAAGCCGCCGATAATTGCAACATGTAGCGCCAGATCTAAGCTATCCATACATGTCAAAATTACTGTATTTGGTTGATATTTCATGCAATTATGAATGAGTAAAGCAAGTCCATACCCCAGGGAATTTGACATGCATGGAGCAATAAATAGACGGTAACATGTACACAGATGTTGGCCGGAAAGAAAATAAACATTGCGAGGTTTTAATTTTCTCCACAAGTTTTAACTCTAAGAAGCCGCCGATAATTGCAACATGTAGCGCCAGATCTAAGCTATCCATACATGTCAAAATTACTGAATTTGGTTTATATTTCATGCAATTATGAATGAGTAAAGCAAGTCCATACCCCAGGGAATTTGACATGCATGGAGCAATAAATAGACGGTAACATGTACACAGATGTTGGCCGGAAAGAAAATAAACATTGCGAGGTTTTAATTTTCTCCACAAGTTTTAACTCTAAGAAGCCGCCGATAATTGCAACATGTAGCGCCAGATCTAAGCTATCCATACATGTCAAAATTACTGAATTTGGTTTATATTTCATGCAATTATGAATGAGTAAAGCAAGTCCATACCCCAGGGAATTTGACATGCATGGAGCAATAAATAGACGGTAACATGTACACAGATGTTGGCCGGAAAGAAAATAAACATTGCGAGGTTTGAATTTTCTCCACAAGTTTTAACTCTAAGAAGCCGCCGATAATTGCAACATGTAGCGCCAGATCTAAGCTATCCATACATGTCAAAATTACTGAATTTGGTTGATATTTCATGCAATTATGAATGAGTAAAGCAAGTCCATACCCCAGGGAATTTGACATGCATGGAGCAATAAATAGACGGTAACATGTACACAGATGTTGGCCGGAAAGTAAATAAACATTGCGAGGTTTGAATTTTCTCCACAAGTTTTAACTCTAAGAAGCCGCCGATAATTGCAACATGTAGCGCCAGATCTAAGCTATCCATACATGTCAAAATTACTGAATTTGGTTGATATTTCATGCAATTATGAATGAGTAAAGCAAGTCATACCCCAGGGAATTTGACAGGCATGGAGCAATAAATAGAAGGTAATATGCACACAGATGTTGGCCGGAAAGAAAATAAACATTGCGAGGTTTGAATTTTCTCCACAAGTTTTAACTCTAAGAAGCCGCCGATAATTGCAACATGTAGCGCCAGATCTAAGCTATCCATACATGTCAAAATTACTGAATTTGGTTGATATTTCATGCAATTATGAATGAGTAAAGCAAGTCCATACCCTAGGGAATTTGACAGGCATGGAGCAATAAATAGAAGGTAATATGCACACAGATGTTGGCCGGAAAGAAAATAAACATTGCGAGGTTTGAATTTTCTCCACAAGTTTTAACTCTAAGAAGCCGCCGATAATTGCAACATGTAGCGCCAGATCTAAGCTATCCATACATGTCAAAATTACTGTATTTGGTTGATATTTCATGCAATTATGAATGAGTAAAGCAAGTCCATACCCCAGGGAATTTGACATGCATGGAGCAATAAATAGACGGTAACATGTACACAGATGTTGGCCGGAAAGAAAATAAACATTGCGAGGTTTTAATTTTCTCCACAAGTTTTAACTCTAAGAAGCCGCCGATAATTGCAACATGTAGCGCCAGATCTAAGCTATCCATACATGTCAAAATTACTGAATTTGGTTGATATTTCATGCAATTATGAATGAGTAAAGCAAGTCCATACCCCAGGGAATTTGACATGCATGGAGCAATAAATAGACGGTAACATGTACACAGATGTTGGCCGGAAAGAAAATAAACATTGCGAGGTTTTAATTTTCTCCACAAGTTTTAACTCTAAGAAGCCGCCGATAATTGCAACATGTAGCGCCAGATCTAAGCTATCCATACATGTCAAAATTACTGAATTTGGTTGATATTTTATGCAATTATGAATGAGTAAAGCAAGTCCATACCCCAGGGAATTTGACATGCATGGAGCAATAAATAGACGGTAACATGTACACAGATGTTGGCCGGAAAGTAAATAAACATTGCGAGGTTTGAATTTTCTCCACAAGTTTTAACTCTAAGAAGCCGCCGATAATTGCAACATGTAGCGCCAGATCTAAGCTATCCATACATGTCAAAATTACTGAATTTGGTTGATATTTCATGCAATTATGAATGAGTAAAGCAAGTCATACCCCAGGGAATTTGACAGGCATGGAGCAATAAATAGAAGGTAATATGCACACAGATGTTGGCCGGAAAGAAAATAAACATTGCGAGGTTTGAATTTTCTCCACAAGTTTTAACTCTAAGAAGCCGCCGATAATTGCAACATGTAGCGCCAGATCTAAGCTATCCATACATGTCAAAATTACTGAATTTGGTTGATATTTCATGCAATTATGAATGAGTAAAGCAAGTCCATACCCCAGGGAATTTGACAGGCATGGAGCAATAAATAGAAGGTAATATGCACACAGATGTTGGCCGGAAAGAAAATAAACATTGCGAGGTTTGAATTTTCTCCACAAGTTTTAACTCTAAGAAGCCGCCGATAATTGCAACATGTAGCGCCAGATCTAAGCTATCCATACATGTCAAAATTACTGTATTTGGTTGATATTTCATGCAATTATGAATGAGTAAAGCAAGTCCATACCCCAGGGAATTTGACATGCATGGAGCAATAAATAGACGGTAACATGTACACAGATGTTGGCCGGAAAGAAAATAAACATTGCGAGGTTTGAATTTTCTCCACAAGTTTTAACTCTAAGAAGCCGCCGATAATTGCAACATGTAGCGCCAGATCTAAGCTATCCATACATGTCAAAATTACTGAATTTGGTTGATATTTCATGCAATTATGAATGAGTAAAGCAAGTCATACCCTAGGGAATTTGACAGGCATGGAGCAATAAATAGAAGGTAATATGCACACAGATGTTGGCCGGAAAGAAAATAAACATTGCGAGGTTTGAATTTTCTCCACAAGTTTTATTTCTAAGAAGCCGCCGATAATTGCAACATGTAGCGCCAGATCTAAGCTATCCATACATGTCAAAATTACTGAATTTGGTTGATATTTCATGCAATTATGAATGAGTAAAGCAAGTCATACCCCAGGGAATTTGACAGGCATGGAGCAATAAATAGAAGGTAATATGCACACAGATGTTGGCCGGAAAGAAAATAAACATTGCGAGGTTTGAATTTTCTCCACAAGTTTTAACTCTAAGAAGCCGCCGATAATTGCAACATGTAGCGCCAGATCTAAGCTATCCATACATGTCAAAATTACTGAATTTGGTTGATATTTCATGCAATTATGAATGAGTAAAGCAAGTCCATACCCTAGGGAATTTGACAGGCATGGAGCAATAAATAGAAGGTAATATGCACACAGATGTTGGCCGGAAAGAAAATAAACATTGCGAGGTTTGAATTTTCTCCACAAGTTTTAACTCTAAGAAGCCGCCGATAATTGCAACATGTAGCGCCAGATCTAAGCTATCCATACATGTCAAAATTACTGTATTTGGTTGATATTTCATGCAATTATGAATGAGTAAAGCAAGTCCATACCCCAGGGAATTTGACATGCATGGAGCAATAAATAGACGGTAACATGTACACAGATGTTGGCCGGAAAGAAAATAAACATTGCGAGGTTTTAATTTTCTCCACAAGTTTTAACTCTAAGAAGCCGCCGATAATTGCAACATGTAGCGCCAGATCTAAGCTATCCATACATGTCAAAATTACTGAATTTGGTTGATATTTCATGCAATTATGAATGAGTAAAGCAAGTCATACCCTAGGGAATTTGACAGGCATGGAGCAATAAATAGAAGGTAATATGCACACAGATGTTGGCCGGAAAGAAAATAAACATTGCGAGGTTTGAATTTTCTCCACAAGTTTTATTTCTAAGAAGCCGCCGATAATTGCAACATGTAGCGCCAGATCTAAGCTATCCATACATGTCAAAATTACTGAATTTGGTTGATATTTCATGCAATTATGAATGAGTAAAGCAAGTCATACCCCAGGGAATTTGACAGGCATGGAGCAATAAATAGAAGGTAATATGCACACAGATGTTGGCCGGAAAGAAAATAAACATTGCGAGGTTTGAATTTTCTCCACAAGTTTTAACTCTAAGAAGCCGCCGATAATTGCAACATGTAGCGCCAGATCTAAGCTATCCATACATGTCAAAATTACTGAATTTGGTTGATATTTCATGCAATTATGAATGAGTAAAGCAAGTCCATACCCTAGGGAATTTGACAGGCATGGAGCAATAAATAGAAGGTAATATGCACACAGATGTTGGCCGGAAAGAAAATAAACATTGCGAGGTTTGAATTTTCTCCACAAGTTTTAACTCTAAGAAGCCGCCGATAATTGCAACATGTAGCGCCAGATCTAAGCTATCCATACATGTCAAAATTACTGTATTTGGTTGATATTTCATGCAATTATGAATGAGTAAAGCAAGTCCATACCCCAGGGAATTTGACATGCATGGAGCAATAAATAGACGGTAACATGTACACAGATGTTGGCCGGAAAGAAAATAAACATTGCGAGGTTTTAATTTTCTCCACAAGTTTTAACTCTAAGAAGCCGCCGATAATTGCAACATGTAGCGCCAGATCTAAGCTATCCATACATGTCAAAATTACTGAATTTGGTTGATATTTCATGCAATTATGAATGAGTAAAGCAAGTCCATACCCCAGGGAATTTGACATGCATGGAGCAATAAATAGACGGTAACATGTACACAGATGTTGGCCGGAAAGAAAATAAACATTGCGAGGTTTTAATTTTCTCCACAAGTTTTAACTCTAAGAAGCCGCCGATAATTGCAACATGTAGCGCCAGATCTAAGCTATCCATACATGTCAAAATTACTGAATTTGGTTGATATTTTATGCAATTATGAATGAGTAAAGCAAGTCCATACCCCAGGGAATTTGACATGCATGGAGCAATAAATAGACGGTAACATGTACACAGATGTTGGCCGGAAAGTAAATAAACATTGCGAGGTTTGAATTTTCTCCACAAGTTTTAACTCTAAGAAGCCGCCGATAATTGCAACATGTAGCGCCAGATCTAAGCTATCCATACATGTCAAAATTACTGAATTTGGTTGATATTTCATGCAATTATGAATGAGTAAAGCAAGTCATACCCCAGGGAATTTGACAGGCATGGAGCAATAAATAGAAGGTAATATGCACACAGATGTTGGCCGGAAAGAAAATAAACATTGCGAGGTTTGAATTTTCTCCACAAGTTTTAACTCTAAGAAGCCGCCGATAATTGCAACATGTAGCGCCAGATCTAAGCTATCCATACATGTCAAAATTACTGAATTTGGTTGATATTTCATGCAATTATGAATGAGTAAAGCAAGTCATACCCCAGGGAATTTGACAGGCATGGAGCAATAAATAGAAGGTAATATGCACACAGATGTTGGCCGGAAAGAAAATAAACATTGCGAGGTTTGAATTTTCTCCACAAGTTTTAATTCTAAGAAGCCGCCGATAATTGCAACATGTAGCGCCAGATCTAAGCTATCCATACATGTCAAAATTACTGAATTTGGTTGATATTTCATGCAATTATGAATGAGTAAAGCAAGTCCATACCCCAGGGAATTTGACAGGCATGGAGCAATAAATAGAAGGTAATATGCACACAGATGTTGGCCGGAAAGAAAATAAACATTGCGAGGTTTGAATTTTCTCCACACGTTTTAACTCTAAGAAGCCGCCGATAATTGCAACATGTAGCGCCAGATCTAAGCTATCCATACATGTCAAAATTACTGAATTTGGTTGATATTTCATGCAATTATGAATGAGTAAAGCAAGTCCATACCCCAGGGAATTTGACATGCATGGAGCAATAAATAGACGGTAACATGTACACAGATGTTGGCCGGAAAGTAAATAAACATTGCGAGGTTTGAATTTTCTCCACAAGTTTTAACTCTAAGAAGCCGCCGATAATTGCAACATGTAGCGCCAGATCTAAGCTATCCATACATGTCAAAATTACTGAATTTGGTTGATATTTCATGCAATTATGAATGAGTAAAGCAAGTCCATACCCTAGGGAATTTGACAGGCATGGAGCAATAAATAGAAGGTAATATGCACACAGATGTTGGCCGGAAAGAAAATAAACATTGCGAGGTTTGAATTTTCTCCACAAGTTTTAACTCTAAGAAGCCGCCGATAATTGCAACATGTAGCGCCAGATCTAAGCTATCCATACATGTCAAAATTACTGTATTTGGTTGATATTTCATGCAATTATGAATGAGTAAAGCAAGTCCATACCCCAGGGAATTTGACATGCATGGAGCAATAAATAGACGGTAACATGTACACAGATGTTGGCCGGAAAGAAAATAAACATTGCGAGGTTTTAATTTTCTCCACAAGTTTTAACTCTAAGAAGCCGCCGATAATTGCAACATGTAGCGCCAGATCTAAGCTATCCATACATGTCAAAATTACTGAATTTGGTTTATATTTCATGCAATTATGAATGAGTAAAGCAAGTCCATACCCCAGGGAATTTGACATGCATGGAGCAATAAATAGACGGTAACATGTACACAGATGTTGGCCGGAAAGAAAATAAACATTGCGAGGTTTTAATTTTCTCCACAAGTTTTAACTCTAAGAAGCCGCCGATAATTGCAACATGTAGCGCCAGATCTAAGCTATCCATACATGTCAAAATTACTGAATTTGGTTGATATTTCATGCAATTATGAATGAGTAAAGCAAGTCCATACCCCAGGGAATTTGACATGCATGGAGCAATAAATAGACGGTAACATGTACACAGATGTTGGCCGGAAAGTAAATAAACATTGCGAGGTTTGAATTTTCTCCACAAGTTTTAACTCTAAGAAGCCGCCGATAATTGCAACATGTAGCGCCAGATCTAAGCTATCCATACATGTCAAAATTACTGAATTTGGTTGATATTTCATGCAATTATGAATGAGTAAAGCAAGTCATACCCCAGGGAATTTGACAGGCATGGAGCAATAAATAGAAGGTAATATGCACACAGATGTTGGCCGGAAAGAAAATAAACATTGCGAGGTTTGAATTTTCTCCACAAGTTTTAACTCTAAGAAGCCGCCGATAATTGCAACATGTAGCGCCAGATCTAAGCTATCCATACATGTCAAAATTACTGAATTTGGTTGATATTTCATGCAATTATGAATGAGTAAAGCAAGTCATACCCCAGGGAATTTGACAGGCATGGAGCAATAAATAGAAGGTAATATGCACACAGATGTTGGCCGGAAAGAAAATAAACATTGCGAGGTTTGAATTTTCTCCACAAGTTTTAACTCTAAGAAGCCGCCGATAATTGCAACATGTAGCGCCAGATCTAAGCTATCCATACATGTCAAAATTACTGTATTTGGTTGATATTTCATGCAATTATGAATGAGTAAAGCAAGTCCATACCCCAGGGAATTTGACATGCATGGAGCAATAAATAGACGGTAACATGTACACAGATGTTGGCCGGAAAGTAAATAAACATTGCGAGGTTTGAATTTTCTCCACAAGTTTCAACTCTAAGAAGCCGCCGATAATTGCAACATGTAGCGCCAGATCTAAGCTATCCATACATGTCAAAATTACTGAATTTGGTTGATATTTCATGCAATTATGAATGAGTAAAGCAAGTCCATACCCTAGGGAATTTGACAGGCATGGAGCAATAAATAGAAGGTAATATGCACACAGATGTTGGCCGGAAAGAAAATAAACATTGCGAGGTTTGAATTTTCTCCACAAGTTTTAACTCTAAGAAGCCGCCGATAATTGCAACATGTAGCGCCAGATCTAAGCTATCCATACATGTCAAAATTACTGTATTTGGTTGATATTTCATGCAATTATGAATGAGTAAAGCAAGTCCATACCCCAGGGAATTTGACATGCATGGAGCAATAAATAGACGGTAACATGTACACAGATGTTGGCCGGAAAGAAAATAAACATTGCGAGGTTTTAATTTTCTCCACAAGTTTTAACTCTAAGAAGCCGCCGATAATTGCAACATGTAGCGCCAGATCTAAGCTATCCATACATGTCAAAATTACTGAATTTGGTTTATATTTCATGCAATTATGAATGAGTAAAGCAAGTCCATACCCCAGGGAATTTGACATGCATGGAGCAATAAATAGACGGTAACATGTACACAGATGTTGGCAGGAAAGAAAATAAACATTGCGAGGTTTGAATTTTCTCCACAAGTTTTAACTCTAAGAAGCCGCCGATAATTGCAACATGTAGCGCCAGATCTAAGCTATCCATACATGTCAAAATTACTGAATTTGGTTGATATTTCATGCAATTATGAATGAGTAAAGCAAGTCCATACCCCAGGGAATTTGACATGCATGGAGCAATAAATAGACGGTAACATGTACACAGATGTTGGCCGGAAAGTAAATAAACATTGCGAGGTTTGAATTTTCTCCACAAGTTTTAACTCTAAGAAGCCGCCGATAATTGCAACATGTAGCGCCAGATCTAAGCTATCCATACATGTCAAAATTACTGAATTTGGTTGATATTTCATGCAATTATGAATGAGTAAAGCAAGTCATACCCCAGGGAATTTGACAGGCATGGAGCAATAAATAGAAGGTAATATGCACACAGATGTTGGCCGGAAAGAAAATAAACATTGCGAGGTTTGAATTTTCTCCACAAGTTTTAACTCTAAGAAGCCGCCGATAATTGCAACATGTAGCGCCAGATCTAAGCTATCCATACATGTCAAAATTACTGAATTTGGTTTATATTTCATGCAATTATGAATGAGTAAAGCAAGTCCATACCCCAGGGAATTTGACATGCATGGAGCAATAAATAGACGGTAACATGTACACAGATGTTGGCCGGAAAGAAAATAAACATTGCGAGGTTTGAATTTTCTCCACAAGTTTTAACTCTAAGAAGCCGCCGATAATTGCAACATGTAGCGCCAGATCTAAGCTATCCATACATGTCAAAATTACTGAATTTGGTTGATATTTCATGCAATTATGAATGAGTAAAGCAAGTCCATACCCCAGGGAATTTGACATGCATGGAGCAATAAATAGACGGTAACATGTACACAGATGTTGGCCGGAAAGTAAATAAACATTGCGAGGTTTGAATTTTCTCCACAAGTTTTAACTCTAAGAAGCCGCCGATAATTGCAACATGTAGCGCCAGATCTAAGCTATCCATACATGTCAAAATTACTGAATTTGGTTGATATTTCATGCAATTATGAATGAGTAAAGCAAGTCATACCCCAGGGAATTTGACAGGCATGGAGCAATAAATAGAAGGTAATATGCACACAGATGTTGGCCGGAAAGAAAATAAACATTGCGAGGTTTGAATTTTCTCCACAAGTTTTAACTCTAAGAAGCCGCCGATAATTGCAACATGTAGCGCCAGATCTAAGCTATCCATACATGTCAAAATTACTGAATTTGGTTGATATTTCATGCAATTATGAATGAGTAAAGCAAGTCATACCCCAGGGAATTTGACAGGCATGGAGCAATAAATAGAAGGTAATATGCACACAGATGTTGGCCGGAAAGAAAATAAACATTGCGAGGTTTGAATTTTCTCCACAAGTTTTAACTCTAAGAAGCCGCCGATAATTGCAACATGTAGCGCCAGATCTAAGCTATCCATACATGTCAAAATTACTGTATTTGGTTGATATTTCATGCAATTATGAATGAGTAAAGCAAGTCCATACCCCAGGGAATTTGACATGCATGGAGCAATAAATAGACGGTAACATGTACACAGATGTTGGCCGGAAAGTAAATAAACATTGCGAGGTTTGAATTTTCTCCACAAGTTTTAACTCTAAGAAGCCGCCGATAATTGCAACATGTAGCGCCAGATCTAAGCTATCCATACATGTCAAAATTACTGAATTTGGTTGATATTTCATGCAATTATGAATGAGTAAAGCAAGTCATACCCTAGGGAATTTGACAGGCATGGAGCAATAAATAGAAGGTAATATGCACACAGATGTTGGCCGGAAAGAAAATAAACATTGCGAGGTTTGAATTTTCTCCACAAGTTTTAACTCTAAGAAGCCGCCGATAATTGCAACATGTAGCGCCAGATCTAAGCTATCCATACATGTCAAAATTACTGAATTTGGTTGATATTTCATGCAATTATGAATGAGTAAAGCAAGTCCATACCCCAGGGAATTTGACAGGCATGGAGCAATAAATAGAAGGTAATATGCACACAGATGTTGGCCGGAAAGAAAATAAACATTGCGAGGTTTGAATTTTCTCCACACGTTTTAACTCTAAGAAGCCGCCGATAATTGCAACATGTAGCGCCAGATCTAAGCTATCCATACATGTCAAAATTACTGTATTTGGTTGATATTTCATGCAATTATGAATGAGTAAAGCAAGTCCATACCCCAGGGAATTTGACATGCATGGAGCAATAAATAGACGGTAACATGTACACAGATGTTGGCCGGAAAGTAAATAAACATTGCGAGGTTTGAATTTTCTCCACAAGTTTTAACTCTAAGAAGCCGCCGATAATTGCAACATGTAGCGCCAGATCTAAGCTATCCATACATGTCAAAATTACTGAATTTGGTTGATATTTCATGCAATTATGAATGAGTAAAGCAAGTCCATACCCTAGGGAATTTGACAGGCATGGAGCAATAAATAGAAGGTAATATGCACACAGATGTTGGCCGGAAAGAAAATAAACATTGCGAGGTTTGAATTTTCTCCACAAGTTTTAACTCTAAGAAGCCGCCGATAATTGCAACATGTAGCGCCAGATCTAAGCTATCCATACATGTCAAAATTACTGTATTTGGTTGATATTTCATGCAATTATGAATGAGTAAAGCAAGTCCATACCCCAGGGAATTTGACA
>JAZGUH010000974.1:600000-967934 GCA_037893225.1 Hippasteria phrygiana | reverse complement strand
TACTAAATCATGCAAAACAAAGCCAACCTAACTAAATTACTGGACTCAATTCCGATTTTGAAAACAAAAAGACCGAAAATCAACACTCTTAAAGTGCGGAATTGCCGTTTCCCCAACGATTTTTGTACCATTCTAGGATATATGTCCGAAAATTCAATTTATTAAACAAACTAAAAGATCAACCATTGACTCCAACATATAAATGACACCCCGAATGAAAACGGTACAGAACAGTGTCAGCTATAACTCATTCAAAATATAGAGACGGATTTTCGATTTTAAGCAGCTGAAAATCTGGCATAAAGAGGCAGAATGCATTCCTACAAATTTGTACCATTCCTAAATGCCCGGAAGTTTAAATTTTTCTTCACTAAATTGAAAAACCTACCCCGACCTCCAACCACCAACCTAAAGAAAGGCTGCTCCAAGTGAAACGGTTTGGTCCAGCCTAACTAATTCAAATTTAAGGACGTATTTTACGGTAACAAAAAAAAGCTGGGAAAATCAGAGTGGCGGGACGGGCAGTTTCCAAATGATTTCAGTGTACCATTCTAATGTCCGAAAATTCATTTTTTATAAACAAATGATAAGATTAACATCCCCGAACTCAACCTAAAGGAGCCCCCGAATGAAACAGTACAGAATAAGTTTACAGGCCTAATATTCAAATTAAAGTCGGATTTTCAGGTTTAAAAAAGCCGACAAACTGTCATAAAGAGCAAAAGCCATGGCCATACCCATTTTGTACAATCTAAATCTCCCTTTTTACACCAATTCAGTCCATATACGGCTAAGTAACTGTGCCTGTACTCATCTTGCGGAGGCGCGGCAACCCGCTATAGTTACTATTAATCACAACTTCAACAGTGACGGCCGCCAACTTATAGAACACGTGAGACGAAAACAAAATAGCTAAGGTTGCCGACAACCATTGTTGATCTCCATGCTGTCGCTATTAATAGTTCCTTGTTCGCATTAATGCATTTCTCGTTCCCGTAATAGAGTTTTCGAAACGAAGACGAAACTTGTAGTATATTTCCCGCCACCCAACTGAAAAGGCAGCATTTAGCTCTTGAGTAGAGTAGTTGTGTACATTGAAAAAATCGCGAATGCACATGACATTTTAGCGTCGGCAATCATAACTGAGCTTCTTGTAAACGCGAGGTATAGTCTATTTCATTGTGGGATCTAGACATTGCATTACAAGGCAAGTATATGGGACAAAAGGAACCCCCCCCCTCTTGTTGTGTTGGGCATTGTGTTCCCGCACTGTTTTAAACGCTGTTTAAAAGGTCGTTTAAACAAGTTAAACAACCCGGGTTGGTCATGTGCCCCTGCTTAAACAGGGCACATGGTTGTTTCAGCAGGGAATTAAACAACCTGGGTTGTTTAAAAAGTTTTTACAGCGTTTTTTAACCGTGCCGGAATCTCAGGAATTTCCTTTCCCCCTTAGATATTGGGGATATGCGTTGGGTAAACAATAGTCTGGAGGTGTATGGGGTTATAGGAACAAGAGGGGAGGGGGGGGGGTACCCCTTGGTCCCATATCTTGCTGGAGTATATACAGGGCTCCCTCTTGTAGTTGTAGCAAAGATCGTAGAGAGAAAAGATTTGGACACTCCGCTGGAAAACGTGAAACAGGAAGTAGTTGCTCTCATGGGGAAGGGCGCCCCATCATACCTTTGGTAGGTAAAACTTCCGACCAACCGAAGTGTACCCTGTTCTTAGTTTACAACGGTAGAAATAACGAAGACTTGGTGCTCCGCACTGAAATAATTGCACTACACTGCAAATAACAGTGTTCAGCAATTAAACACGTTTACATACTAAACATAGTAGCGTCTTGACGGATAGTGTTTAGCCATTGAACATTGGATGTTTAGAATTGGACACGTAATGTTTAGCTTCTAAACATGTTTAACAAACTGAGCAGCAAGATTGTGTTTAATTGCTAAACACGGTTTTTAGAGTGTAAATGACACCTCCAACAAAATTTGGCAAGGATTGCGTCATAACATTTACATACGTAATGTTTTATTCCCTAATTTGTTTCGTTCTATATTTCGTTATTTATTCATTTATTTATAATAATTCTGAATTTCTGATATTCAATGTGGGAGAGCTACCTTTTGCAAATATCAATTAAAAACAAATATAACTGTACATATGGCACAAAACTAAATTATTCTCAGAGAGAATTGATCATTAAAAAGTATTAAAACATTTGTTTTTGTTATTTACTATAATATTTATTTTTTTAATTTTATTCATCTTCAATGATACAATAAAAAAAAAAAAAATTGTTGTTCCAAATCATATTACTGGGTGTGTTTACTTTGTTCTGACTGTCTGAAGTATGATTGTTTCTTTAATTATTGTTTATACATTTAATTAAAAAATCAACCCAATAAGGAATGGAATAAATCCGATACCTGCCAACTTTAAAACAATATCTCAACATTTCAATCATGGTTTTCACATGTGAAAAAAAAAAACTTCAGTCCTTAATTGACTGCATATTGCCCCGTCCTCATCGCCTCAAATACTAAGTTAGAGTAGTACATGTACAAATGTATTCCCTGATTTAAAATATCACATGTATTATAATGGAGGTACCTTCGTGATATTATTTCATTCATTCATTTATCCCCTTTATTTGTCTCTCATTTCTTAATTTTGTCATCTTTGTGAAGTTTTTTCTTCAATGAAAATCCCCGCTCGCATATTTACAACCGATTGCTGTAGCCGCAAGCACGCGTCGTTTCTTTGGGCGCTGCACATAAATGATACACAGGTGTCCGATATTTCCCTTCTATACGATCTTCGTGGTTGTCATATCGCAATCGCATGTATTTTGTTGCATCTTAGTGTATAATGCTCACGGTTACGCTGATTAAAGGTGGTATACCTCCATTGCTTTTGCTGCTGCTGCAATTTTTCAGAATAAATTGATTTGAGGGTTAGTATTTTATTGCGAGTTGGAGTCGAGGGTCCTGCAAGTCCTTTCACAAGTACTTTCACAAGCCCACGTCTGAAGTCCTTTCATAAAGCCGGTCACAAGTAACTGGTGTAATGAACAATGACAAAGGACTGCCTTTGTTAAAGCTCATTTGAATAGCTTGTGATTGGAATTTAGGGACTGGAGGGCTTGTGATGGGACTTGCAGGGACTTGCAGGGACTTGCAGGGACTTGCAGGGACTTGCAGGGACTTCAGGGGACTTGCAGGGACTTGCAGGGACTTGCAGGGACTTGCAGGGACTTGCAGGGACTTGTGATGGACTCGACTACATCTCTGTTTTATAGGGGTGCTAGGAAAATACTGAAACACTGACCCGTTTTGTATGCATAGATGCAGGGAAAACCGTAGTTTGCGTAAAGAGAAAAAAATGTTCTAGTAGTCTGGTCCCTGACCATACTTTAGACAAAACGAATCAACTATAGAAGTCAGGGAAATTATGCAGGTCGGGGACCTAGACTATTTCAAAGATTGTCCTGCCGACAATCCTTGGAAACGATATCGGTATAAATTTGCAACTTTTCTTTAAAACGACAGCACACCATGGTGCCATGATTTCACGAGGATGCTTGGGCTGCTATTTACTAATAGTCTAGTAAGGTATTTCGTAATAATGCAATAATATTTTTTAGGTTTGAAAAATGATGTAAACTCCCTTTACAGTTTTGAATGCAATGAGGAAAATTTTCGCGGACAGTATTGCTAGAAATGTACCAGTTCAATTTACCTGCAACATTCAAGACTTTAATCATCATCCAGTTTTACATTGCCAGGCACATGGCCCGGGGGGGGGGGGGGGGGGGGAGGGGGGAGTCATCACACCCTACAGGGGAACTTTGGTATAATGCGAACTATTTGAGGACACGCATAAAATACGTACGGTTCCACGAAGTGCTTACGCGTCGTTCGGGGAACATACTGCATTTACCGTGTTAAAGTGGAACGTTCAGCAATAGGCCTACGGGACTTTAAACCAAAATTTGTAGCAGGCTAGCGTGATTTATAGTGAATTAACAATTTTTAAAATGTTTTTGTTATTTCTGAGCGGAACTCGTGACGACCCCCCCCCCCCCCCCCCCCCCCCCAGCATACGGGCCTGCATTGAGATACGAGGCATTGCAAAAGACATGCAATCCGATGTTAACACAACAGGTCTCTGTGCATGTGTGACATTTTTAATCGGTTTAAGTTGTGCTATCTGCAGCAGAAAAATATTGCTGACCATAGCTATTTCACGGTCCAAGTACTAACGCGGCGCGTGCATGGAGATTTCTATTGTGTCATGATGTTAAGCAAATTTCACTCCTATAAGAGCGCTTTGTTTTTGGTTACTGCTTGCGGTCTGTTTGCATGAAATGGACAAAAGCTCCTGTTGCCAAACAGATCGTGTGCTTAGAAGCGCCATGGAATTGGCACCTGTTAGTATTGTACATCTTCCGCCATGTTGGATCGCCGCGCGCAATGAAATGTCTCGCGTTCAAAAAGAGACAAGTTCACTAAAAACAATATGACATGTATTAGCGCATTATTCAATGTGCTGAAACAAACATGTTCTACTTTGTCAGGAGTATAAAAGGATGCCTTTCCAGTGAACAGCTCGCCCCTTGTAATCGTGTATATTATTTCAAATGAACAATGTTTCGTACTAGCCGCTGGGAATTAGCAGCGGACGGGGCGCGACCTTTATACATGAAATTCTTGCCATACGCGGCGCAGCAAGATTTAAGCCTGTCCCAATACGCTCCGTACAAGATGACAGATGCGAGCTGATGGATGTGATTAGGGCTCGTCCGTAATTGAAAAATTCTGTGGGATATTGATGGGTTGACTCGGCAGGACAAAGACAGACTGAACCATGTGATTATAAATGATCAGGCTGATCATTAATGCCGTGATGAGAATGGAGTGCGACGTGATCACTACTCAGTATTTGATAGTTGAACTTTGCAGTGTATTGCCAAGAGAGATTTATTCTGAGGTTGTCAACATTTATGAGACATTAAACATCGTTATGCAAGGATCGGTCTCTTTACAGAGGCGAAGGCACTTTCAGTTTTCTCCCTGAAGTAAATGCATTCTAGCTCTTCGGAGCTGTTTGGATCGCTGAGATAATTAAAGCAGGGATGTTCTATTTGCTTCATCGTTGAGATGCAAAGTGATGAAAATAAATGTGCATCAGGATAATCACTTTGGAGGCATGCAAGTAAACCGACATGTAGACCCACTCACAAATATCCTAAGTTTGGAAATTAAGTATCTTTGCAAACTTCCAGATTCGCACGACTGTAATTCCCTTCAGACTAATGCTGCTCGGTCTGGTCGTTTGTCATCTAAATGACACTGGTAAATAAGAGCAATTTCATTCCACTTAGTTCATATCGATTGGTTGGTTCTGCACTGTGAGCAATTGAAAGCGCCCTTTCGAGCTGCGACCTTTTGATGAGAGTGAGTCATTCGATGCACCTAGAAATCGGGGTTTGTGTTCGTCGAGGGGTAATTGGACACAATTACACTAATGGGAGAATTAATGCACCATTTGCGACTTTTTTTGCTCAAGTGTTTAATGTGAAACAAAGCTATCGAAGTAAAAGCTTGGAATAAAAGGGAATACATTACAAATCAGATGACCTACCAGAACTTTTCGAATCAACACTCCACGCATGACACACGATTGTTTCTAGATAATACACACCAGTTCCCAAACCTCGAAATCTGCCCAACGCATCCCACGATTACCACTAGACAAGATCTACGCGCACATGGCAACTCTCATTGGTTACAAACTTGAAATACGCAAGCAGGATATATCCTGGTAATCGCTAGTTCATGCACGTTTTCATCCCCTTTTTCCCCAGTGTAATACACGCAGCACTACCAGCCATCTGACCTGGGGTCAAGCTTTGGCTAAATGTATATTTTCAATCCATTTTTGGCGTCAATATGACAAGCATTACCATGTGACGCCGTTAATATATTACCTACCGAGCCAAGACTAAGCCTGCTTCCCGTAAGTTTCCGCTGTTTGTCCATCTTGTTGTTGAAGGTGATATCTTCCCACTTGATCTTCCACACCATGTTAGCCAACTCCATCTCTAGTCTGTACTTCCTGCATTGCACCAGATAACAAAAAGAGAGAAAATGATTTTAAGTGTTGTGGCACTTTGAAGGTTGTAGCACCCTGTTGGAAAATAATATCATAATATCAATAAAAACAATAACACAAAAACGAACTGCATGATTCTTAAGGAGTTAACGTAAAAAATATATAAATATGATCGAATACACATGCAGCAAATCTAGCACCCTACCATAAACGCCGGGGTACACTACTCTTCCACAATACATGTTCACGGTTCTTTTTACGCATAGCGGTACAATATACGGGAATACCTGTCTTTAATGTCCCTTCCGAAGGGCGTGGCCCCCATTGATGAAGACAGAGGGTTTCCATATGCCCCAGTCTAAAGTGCAGTGGATTCGAAAAGGCGTGAGATCACGGTTTGGTCTCAACCCCGATTCAATATGACTTGACTTTGTGCGTCTGTTTTGGCTGCACCGTCACTCTTGAATAAGCTCATTAGATGAGGCTACGTCTGCATGCCCAATACTCAACCTCCATCATCTTGCTAAAAACTCAGTGAAAACGTTTCCATTCACACAGTAGACAGCGTTCTGAAACGCTTCGAAACGCCCGTTGAAAGCGCTACATAAATGTTATGTATTACTTTAGAACTTAAATCCGGGAATTAATCTTAGGGGAGTGGTTGGACAATTCACAGGAAGTATTGGATCGCAAGGAAGGCATTTTGGCAAACTTTTGATTAAAAGTTCCAAGACTATCATTCTTGAACATGGTCGATCCCCATTTTAATCTGCACGTACGCCATTTACTCTAGCTCTCTGAAAAAGTCACCTCGCCATGAATTTATTCGATAAACCATTTTGAGATCGAGTGCGAAGCCCTGATTTCCCAACGGCCCTCGAGGGCGACCATAAAAGTTAAAACAAATTTCACCCTCCCTGCCGCATAAAGTCTATACACAAGTTAATCTATGGCCAGAGTCTATAGCTACAAAACGTTAGAGCATCTGTAACTCAACTCTCCAAGGGGAAACACATTCCGTTTTCCAGAACGCAAGCATCCCCCGAGCTCAAACGTTAACATTGATTCGGTTTTTGGTTTACTGCCCACGACTCGTCAAGAGAATGCATCAAGTTTTAACGATATCGGGCAGTTTGATGGCGCCATGCATGCACATTATTAAAAACAACCCAGATACAATTACCACGTGTTCTAACATAGCCAAGAGGTCCGTGTGGGGAAATGTCTGGAAGGAAATTGGAAGGTGAAGAAACAAAGTCGGCCATAAAATTCCATCGGTACTGAAGACAATCTGTAACAAAGATAGTGCACATCATGACTATGCTTATTTTCCCCTACTGAACTACGGAGAGTAGTTAAACCATAATTACTACTCTCACGGCATTCTGCCTGTAAGGGCTACTGTCCAGTTGATTAAAATTTCTCCAGGTGTGAAAAAGTGCATGGTTATTTTTTTAGAAGAAGCAGTAAACCGATGTTTGAACCATGCAGAAGAACTCCATCGTCACGTAAGACGTGTGATGATCAAAAATATCCATCTACTAGAGCTGGTTTCGCCGAAGTTTCTCACTACATACCCACTGATGTAGGGACATAAAAAATGCAATCGTCACAACGACATCTCCTTTTTTCCCCACTATTGATTGACCTTGTTCGCAGCGTTCTATTTCAGTTTCAAGTCTCTGAAGCATGCTAAATTTGGTAAAAGCTTTATCGCAATCGCAGGGCCATCATATTTATCCCGCCAAGAACCAAAAGCTCGCTGGGTCCGATCGAAAAAAGTAAAATATCAACATATGGGAATTTTCAAGCCATTTCCCCCCGATGGACCTCATGCCTGACGGTATCATCTTTGAGGTATATTTTTTTGTCATTTCAATTCTGTAACATCGTCAGCGCATAAGGTTTACCCGTGTCTTTCCAAGGATAACAAAGACATCAGTCTTGCAGACGGCCGCTACGGGTAAGGTCTTTTGCACATAATTATCACCGTTTTAAGGGTAATCGATTTTTGCTTACTCTAATCCATCGGCCTTCATAGAAATTCCGAGAGCATTTCACAACAATGAAGGCCAACAATACAACGAGCAAAATTTATGACTTCTGACTAGCGCCCACCCGAACAAGGATGCTGACAATTTTGGAGACCGCCAACATAGGGCAAGATAGCTCAGTTGGTAGAGCGCCGGTACGGTAACCCGGAGGTCGCAGGTTCGAATCCCGCTCCTGCCAGTTTCCTTGTTTACTGTGAAAATGTATTAGTGTTATTTTGTTGGTGGTGTCTGTTTACTCATAACAGTAGCAGCGCCCTCAAGTGTCCGGAGAACAGCAGCGACAATAAGCCAGGTCGGTATCTCAAAGGTCAAAAGTTATTCCGGATAAAATTGCTGACGTAATGTCACACCATGTTACGCAAACGCCCATTCTGATAAGCCAGTTCGGTATTTCAACTGCGCATGTGCACAATGATTTTCATCCCGAATGACCTGCGTGACCTAACGCGCGCGTGTGAACGCAAAAGGTGGTCCGCACAATGCGCTCGTGTTAAATTCAATCAGAATGGGCGTTCGCGTGACATTACGTCAGCAATTTAATCCCGAATAACCTTTGACCTTTGAGATACCGAACTTGCTTATTTAACACGTGCGCGTTGTGCGACCACGTTTTGCGTTCACACGCGCGCGTTAGGTTACGCGGTCATTCATGAGAAAATGTCATTGTGCACATGCGCAGTTGAAATACCGAACTGGCTTATTGAACGCGTGACATTTTTGGACTTCGAGTCCGGAAAAACAGTCCCATCGTTTTCTTGCAATCTGAATTAAAAAAAAAATTCCTGAAATTTCAATGTCTCATCTTGGAAATGTCGGGTTCTATTCCATCCTCCAAATCCTTCAAGATTTAAATTTATAACAATTTCTCTTCCCTACGAAAGAAGAAACAAGGCTGCAATCTACATCAGTTTTCAAAATGCCTTTTTTCAGTAGAAAACCGTCCTAATGAAACCATGTCCTTTATACAATCTGTAATACATGTATACGCATTCGTTGTGTGATACAGAATGAGGTGGCAACCGTATAATGGATATACATGTAATCTTGAATTACATTTCTCATTACATAAATTATCCAACAAACTCAATTCAAATTTGTGTGCAGAATTTCATTTGATTTCCCCCTTGTAAATTTTGATTCAACTGTATTTTGACAACCCTGCAACCCCAGCCAGTGCTCAACGGTTTAAAAATAAAGTATCTTCACCAGATGTTGATTGAGGAAGTACCTTTGATAGCTACACGGTTAGCGGCTGAAGTGCGGGCCCGCCCCTCAAGTGGTATGCTTTCATATCCCCTCGTTTACGGCACATCGGCTTTATCAGATACAACGCTCGAATTAATGCAGAAGTGCACTTCAATAAAGCTACTAGGAGACGCCTGTCATTTCAAGTGTCTTTCAATATAAAGGCAATTATGATGGCACACGACACCCACCAAAAAGTTAAAACCTTTTCCAAATCCAAGTTTAGCTCTTGTGTTGTGTAAGTGACGTCATAATCAGTTCCTTTTTAAATCAATATGCTAATTTGTGCTTAAAGAGCAACTAAAACGCCGATTACAATTTTGACTTTTTGGACTTTTCTGACAGTTTAAATACTCTTTTGCATGATGGAGATTAGTTTGCAGACGAAAGGGTTTTCTATATAAAGAAAAAAGGTTGTTATTCTAAACCATTTATAATGTTTCGCGAAAGCTCATTATGTATGTAAATGTATGTACGTGACCCCGTGACGTACACGTGTAGAGTCGGTTGAAGCTACAGCCAAACACTAGTGCGTGTACGTACGTGCGGTTGATACTGCTGGAAGAGTTTTTGTCGACATAACTCCTCCGTTTTCCCGTCTATTTTGTCTAGTTTTGATATTATTTCAGTACGAGCATGGTTCTGAGATAATCATTATGCCTCGATCGTGTGTAGTTGGGGGTTGCACGAGGAACAGCGACAAAAACCCTGACCTAACCTTCCTGCGATTCCCAGTGCTGAATGGAGTTCAAAGGCGACAGTGGGTCCGCTTTGTAGACAATATAATATCTGATTTTCGGCTGTCGAAATGGTCGAAAATATGTGCAGAACATTTCGCCAAAGACTGTATTGATGATAGTGTTAGTATAAAAACTCAGCTGGGTTTGAAGGCACAATTCCGTTTAAAGGCTGGATTGAGCCATTCCAACTCTAAAGGCACCGAGCATCCCAATCCTG
Organism: Hippasteria phrygiana; assembly: GCA_037893225.1. Taxonomy (NCBI): domain Eukaryota; kingdom Metazoa; phylum Echinodermata; class Asteroidea; order Valvatida; family Goniasteridae; genus Hippasteria; species Hippasteria phrygiana. The sequence goes on along the minus strand of JAZGUH010000974.1, from coordinate 957,558 downwards.
TCCCGGACCCACGCGCCCCAGACCACGACGACGTTTCCTGCGGTTGCCGGCTCGAGCAGCCAGAGCCCCGGTCGTCTCCCTGTCCACGCTCGCTTGACTCAACATGCACTGTACACGTACAATAACGTATAGGCTGCATGCGATTGAGTCTGGTACCTTATAACAGAAATTGTGTGTATAGTTCTGAGAAGGTGCGGGTCATTTTGAGGGCTGCATAAGCAAAGTCGCCAGACTAGAGTATAGCATCAGCTCACACACAACTCGCCGCGCAGGTCCCAATAAAAGCCGACTGCAAACAAAGGAAAGTATGACTCATAACTAACTTTTCAGCAAGAACAAGCTTACAACCCCAATTAAAAATGTGTCTCACAAAGATGTCAACACTTTAAAATATGTTTACCGTGGTGTTACATAGAATCATCATGCAAAAAGCACAGCAAGTAATACTAGCCTTAGACAAAAAAATACGTACAGACTTTACGTTAAACATTGTCGTATAATACAGTGACGTCATATGTTTCTACATGTATAAGTCATCACTCGCGCGATACGGCAAGCAGTTGACCTCGGCCTTTTCTGAACCGAGTCGAAGTGGCTCAGAAGGAAAAGGCTCAAAAACCATTTTTTGTTTTGTCAGACTCATGAAACTTGTTATATTAGTCTTGGGGAGGCATAAACTATCAGATAAGTCAAAAAAAAATTCAAAATTGTAATCGGCGTTTTAGTTGCTCTTTAAATAGGCCTGATGGTGTTGCGTAATCAAGTTGCGTGTGGTAGCTTTTTACAAGCAGTGATATTCGTTGATTTATTCTGTAGGGGTCATAATTTTCATGCGATTCTTTGCAACTTAGAGTTTTTACAAGAATGCGAATCCCATGGAAGTGAAGCTAACGACCAACTCAAAATCTTCCTGGTGATTATTAGTAAGCAATATTTTTGGGATCAGATTCATTTGTTCAAAACCCGGTGTACGCTGTGTTTCGATTATGTAGCAGCAATTGATTAGTTGATTTGTTGATCCGGAGATCTGTAGCGATATTGGAATAATTCAATAGCTTTTAGTCATAGCATTAACAATCACTATATAAATATGCAAAGAAGCGATACCGTATATACTGTCGGCTTTACGTGCACTGTTGCATAGAAATTAGTGAATATTACTTTAAAAACACAACCTGTTTGTTTGGCTTATTTTATAATGTGTGTCTTTGGTAACTTTTGCACATTTCTGGGCTACACCTAAAGGAAAAGAAATGTAAGAACTAATTTGAATGGTTGTGTTGTCATAGCGTTTGTACAGTATGTTGGCAACACGCCTGGTGGCGTCCTCCGGTGCTTATGCTGTGAGGAGATCTTGGTCAAAATGCTGTTGGTGTCACGGATCTTGCAGGCGTCGTGACACAGCCCTTCGTAATCAAGTTAATCCATTCGGTTGAAAACACTTCAACTGTCCCTTTGGCAGACGGCACGTACACAAAACAGAGATTATAGTCACATTAAACTGAGCTCGATAATCTCTACAACACGAGCCTGCAGGACATTTTCATTCCATGTGGGAAAAAAAGAGGTATTTTCCGTCACAAGAAAGCTCTTCACCCTGACTGTCAAAGGTTCTGACTTCAACCTTTTGACACTGAGTGCCGAAGTATGCCCTTGCTTGATTAGCAACAAGTTGTGTACAGAATTCCCTGTCCCGGCGCACTGGACTTTTTTTGGTAAAGCTTACCGAGACGATGGGTACTTTTCCCATTTTAAGTCCAGTGCGGACAGCCTGGGACGTTTTCCTCTCAGTTACTTTTCCCGAGTCCAGCGGTTACTTCTACTGGGCAACTGCTGCCCAGGAAAACTGACCAGGTAACTTTTCCCAAGACGATAAGTCCAGTGCGGACAGTGCGAGTCGGTAAAAGCGGCTCAGGAAAGCGTACATCCGGCCCGAGCGCGAGGTCATGCTACACAGGGACACCACGCAGGCATGCGCTTTGCATTGCTTCACCGCGGTGCGGCAAGTTTCCAAATTCCAGTGCGTTGTTCCTCTTTTGGTCGCAATCATGGCAGATATTATTATTGATAAAGTCGGAAGTTTGATTGGTGCTATCAGTGCATCATTCCTAGATGATAATGAAGGACGTCAACTTGTACACATCGGCCAAAAGAATGAAAAGGCGCGTGCGCTTTGGGTCAATCGGGTCAACGTAGAAAGGTCACGCAAAGCGCGCTCACGAACCGTTAAACTGACAGCTCGGTTACGATCTACCACGGTCTCGGTAACATTTTCCCATGTCGAAAGTCCAAGTGCGGACAGTGGTCACATTTGACAATTTTTCATTTTACCATCGTCAAAAAACAAAAGGCCAGTGTGGACACGGCTAAAGTCATCGTGATTTTGAAGTGGTTCATTCGCTACTAAACAAACCCCGGTGCTGTCATCTGGTTATAAACACTGCAACTTACACTTTCACTTCGGTACTCTATACCGATAAAACGTGCACGTTGAACTCAAAATCATGGGCGTAAACCCCGGGGGGAATGGGGTATATATCCCCCACTGGATCATCCCCCAGATTTGTGTGGTAAGAGACAAAAACATTTTAATTTTGAGGTTATCTTGTAACTTTGCAACAGTTAAAATGTATAAAGAACGGAAAACAAAAAGTACAAAAACTTTAAATATACCGTTGTGTTGTCAGGCATAGGGACATAAATGTGCATATTTGCATTAGATGTACACAATATACATAGGGTCTCCAATATGTCATATTGTCTCCATCTCCCTCCCCCACTTTTCGAATTTCTTTTTGGCTGGCCAGGATTTTGGTCACCCCCCCCCCCATATCCCCCATCCCCCCCCATATCCATCCCCCCATCCCCATCCCCCATACATTTTAGTCTGTCGTTCTAGTCTCACGCTTCATTGCAGCACAATGGGGAGACTAGTTCGGCGTCGGCGCTGGTCTTTTTGGGTAATTTCCTTGAATTACGGAGCAAAACAAACAACATAAAAGTTAAGCACCTTAGCCTGTACGTAGCTGAAGTAGCAGCTTGCAAAGGAAAATTGCAGAAACATTTTTGGAAGTTATTTAATAGGATACTTTTTGGCTTTTGCCTTTAGCCGCGAGTCTCAAGTTTTTCCGTGTTTCCAAAATCACTCCTTGGCGCTCCCCGCACTCTCCTTTCACGTGTTTCCGCTGCCGTCCTCGCTACGTGCAGACGCCACTCTTACGGTTCTCTGTATACATGCACGTGAATCTCAGGTGTAGCGTTGTTGATTGATTGCATGATGAATTTGGGGTAACGGTAACACCTTCTCTGTAATGACCTAGCCGCTGAGAAAGCACGCGCCCGATTGCAGACACGCATGGTGACTGGCCAGAGCGGAAGTTGCGAGGTTGGTCGATTAAGAACGATAGATAAACACTGATACAAGTCTTCAGCGTGAAATTCTCATGTATTTCTGTATTCATGGAATTGAGTATACATGCATGATACCGGGGATTTTTTTCTTTCCAGACACACCATGTAAAATAACTACATGTATCACTCACAACAGAGAAGGGTGGATATACTCGACGTTTCAGTCAGTATGCTCTGATCGTCATCAGGTGAAAGCCAATTTTAAGTAGTTCTACTTCACATATACTATAATGCGCTAGAGGCATCTCTAGCTGTACTCTCCACCATGCATTTAGCCCCAGATCACAGGCGTTTAATAAGCCTTTTGCGTGTAACCCGTACTTTGACCCCGCTGCGTAGTGATTGTTGCCACGACACGTGATTCGGGGCAAGCTTTCTCGCATACGCGCGTGCAGACACAATGTCAATGCATATCGCATACGTGTCCACTTGCCGTGATCGAAGTACATGTACGCGATTCATACGTAGTTTCTTGTCACTTTAAAACGATAAATTTCCACGCAGATTTTGTCAGACTCTAGTACTGGTTATTGTTAGAATCTAGACATTAACATAAAATACGAAGTTTGTGAGATTTAGTGCTTGAGAATGCCTGCGAAGAAGCACTGTTCTTACGGAACATACAACAGCGACTCGCGCTTTTCGGACCGTCCCCACATGAATGGCGTTTGTGGCTACCCTTTCCGAAGCCGAAGTCGAACCGTGAGAAGTGTCTCCGTTGGATAAAAAACTGCCCCAGAAAAGACTTTTCGGCGGAGAATGTAACTTACAATACTTACATTTGCTCCAAACATTTCGTCGGTGGCAATGGGCCAACAGATGACTACACCGACCCAATACCAGCTTTGATAGCGCGGTGGAGATGAACAATTTTTTTATTTTTTTTATTGGGAGGTGGCGTAATCATACGTCTGCAGACTATGTGTTACGATGTTGAGTCAATGTGATGGAACTTTTTGTTTCAGGGCCTCAGTGGTTATTAACCGATTGTTAATTTTGGTTGAACTTCTTGTTCGTTACAAGATGAAGTGCTTTTAAAATTTTGAAAATAGCAAGAAAGAAAGAACCGGTGTGTGCAGGCAAAATTCAAGGAATGATCAGTTTATCTTATTTTTTTGATCATCTCAGGAAATAGCCGCAGTGAGTCAAAGTTTGTTTAGTGGGTAGGGAGGGTGGGGGTTGTTAAAGGCATCAACAAAATCTCTCTTTTCATTCTTTTTGTATTTGTGGGAAAGGTTGGATGAACAAAGATTCTTTTGAGCAAGGTCTCATTATCGGTTTTTACGTAAGTGACTGGTCTTGCAGAAATTGTTTTTGTATATTTACGAATAAGTTTTCGCCGGTCGTAATCCGCTCGAAAACAAATCAAATAATTGAAGACATCGTATAGTCCGAAATCTGGTATATTCGAAAAAATCCTTCGTGAATCCAGGAAGATTAAATGGTTCGGATCGGAAAATGTGCAGCCAGCGTCTTTTAAACTTTTGTCAAGAGTCTCCTTCAAGTTGGGGCTTGAAAGATTCGAGTCGGTTCTCAATTTCAAATTGGCCACGCACTTGCACAGTTCAAACCAGTTCTTTCTTCAGGTAACCCGTTATTGAAACCCCTCTCTCTTGAAGAAATTTCTGCAGTTTCTTCACGTTCCAACCTTCGAAGTTGTTATCCATTAAAGAAACTATAATTGCTAAAAATAGGCCGCGTTTCGAGAAGAACATACAACATGTACTGTAACGATTCGAGCGGTTGTTCTGTTTTAGAGTGGTGACAATCTCTATCGTGCGCTGTTTCACCCAGCGGTAGTTCCAGATACCAGACAGGGAAACCACCACTGGCCGTGCGTCGCCACGTTGCGGCTTGCCCCGAATCACGTGGTCTAGCAACAACGGTACTGACATGCATAATAATGATCAGTCTGGCACGACCGGCGCACGCTGTGCATCTTAGATTGAGCGAAGACGGGGTACAAGGATCTATGCAAATCAACGCACAAAAGGCTTATTGTTGTCCTATAAACACGCCTAATCATTTCCCAAAGTTCTACAGAGCTTATTTTAACCTCCACGAATGCTTTCTGCGACCGAGCAAACATTTCACACCATTAAGGGGCAAACGGAATTTATCGAAAATCTCTCCCGTAGGTCGAATTCATACGCGAGTCACGCAATCGCACAAACCAAGAGATCGTGGATAGGAATGGTAAGGGGTAAAGTTGTTTGATGGCGCTTTGGTATAGGCAAACACGCGGGAATTGAACCACTCACAAATGGGGGAAAATTAGCCATTCTGCTCCGGCCGTACTCGCGTTTACCCTCAAGGCTATACGACCAGACAAGAAGCCGGCAGGTAGGTAAGCACGTTCCGTAGGACAACAATGACTGCACGAGCGACAAACACCGCAAAACATGGTCGGGGACATTTATTTGCAATCTAAGCCCAAGAGGGCCGTGACAGCCAAGTGACCGAATCACCCAACCCGAGAACGCGGGATTCGGCACGCTCTGAAGGTCGTCAAAGACGATCGACCGACCAGTTACGTGCAACTTAGGCATGACGCGCACCTATTTCTGTGCAACCGTTGAGTCAACTGCAGGTCAGGGACCAATTTCACCGAGCTGCTGAACGCTGAAATTTGCTTAGCACACGAAAAAGCTTTTGTAAGTAAAAGACATTACAAGCCAAAACTCCGTGTGATTTTCATACTAAGCAAAAACTGCTCATTGCCAGTAAACATCACATGACAATTTAAGTTGGTATTTTATGGTAATCCATTATTTTTACTCAGGAAACGCTTAATGCTAAGCAATTCTTGTGCTCATCATCTCCATGAAATTAGCCTCTGATTTAAAAGTGGTTGTGAATTTTCCCGCAGGCCAATATTCCAGCGTTTGCAAAGAGCTGACTAACAAGCTATTTTTTCCCTGGTCAAAAACAGTAACGATAGGCCTACTTCAGTTTACATCTCCGAGACAGCTAAAGTGAATATTAGGTCCAAATGCAACTTTCATTTGAAAAGGGCTTGAAAACAGGACAGTTTCCGTAGTAAACAATCACATGACATAGAAACCACACCTAACTAACCAATAAGCTGATACGCTGGAGTAGAGTAGTAGACACCCAAGAGACAGGACACCAGCGTATGTCACTGGTGCCCCGCCCAAAAAAAAAAAGCAAAAAACAAAACTCAAGACACCAGTGCCGTATGAACTCATCAGATGATCCAACAGCACAGCAACATTCGACCAAACTACTGGAAAATCTACAAGTCCTCCTCGAAATGGTTTAGCTCTGACAAAAATGAAGGAAGGGCGGAGAAGCACGTTTTTCTTGCCTCCTCAAGTTTCCTTTACTTGCATGATCGGCAATTTCTTCCGTTGTTTTTATCACTCACTCATAAAATGACGCGCCTAGGCCTATGTGTGCCCGGACTGACTCGGGCTGACAGCCAATATGGAGATGAATGGGCGTAAGAAGAGTGGAGACGTGTGCCAGTAATTATTCTCAGAAATCCTTACGTCACTGGAGGGCGCTTCTCCGATCTCTGTGAGGACACTCATTGTGTAGGTTTGATGTTATAGATTCAACCTGATATGCTTCTCTGTACCATTTTTGTGGAGGTAGGAGCTCCAATGTAAGAGGGGGAAAAAGGAGTTTCTCAACAAATCATTGAGTCGGGAAATCCTCTTACTGAAGACAGCCGAGGTTTGTACAATGGCATGTGTGTGTGATAAAACAAGTGCAGACAAATCATTGTGATGGGCTTACCCAATACTATACTAATTATTACTGTTACAGTAGTGATGCCCTCTATTTTACACAGTCCAGGTAGTCCGAACGCAATTTTCTTTTCGTAGACCAGAATTGCCACCATGCATATTCGTGATTAAGATAACTTGTGTAATAAGCATCGCACGAGGGCGCTAGATATAGTGACGTCATTCAGAGAACTGCATAAGGTTGCAGTGAACTAATTTGGTCAAACTGCTGCTGTGGCTATATTGGAAGAGGAGGATTGGTGTGGAGGATCTAGAGCATGAGTCCTGGGTTCGAATCCTCTGCCCCGTTTATATTTCTTTTTCTTGTGGTGTGGAGGATTTTATTTCAAAGGAAAACAAGTCTGAGAACCCGTCTCTCAGCTCACATAGCCACGTACACAGAAACACTCTGGCAACTACGAAAAACAAAAAATGGCAGTCTGAATATGTAGAGGGACGGGCATATCCGCGGTTGAATCTACTACACAGGGTGTCTTTAAAAAAGGGAAACCATCTGTCCTCTTTCTTAGGACACCAAGAAATCCATGCTACCATCACGGATGACTGAGCACAAAGCTGTGCAACGGACCATGTCAGAAATGGCTTTGCACCAGATGCACCACAGATCTATTTAACATGAGTAGAGTAATTGATTTGAACCATGAGATTGAGTGGCCACCAAGGTCTCCGGACCTCACGCCCTGTGACTTCTTTTTGTGGGGGCATCTTAAGGACAAAGTTTACACGTCACCGCCCAGAGACATCAACGACCTACGGGCCAGAATCGTGGCTGCAGTTATCAGGAATGCGGTCAGAGCAATGAGAACCAGGGCAGAAGTTTGCGTTGAAAGAAATGGGGGGCATGTTGAAGGACACTGGGGTTAGGTTGGGACAGGGATAAGCCTCCAACTGTTTAATCATTGAAGAAATGATTTTGGTCTTTACGTACTGGTCTTTGTTCATATTTTTAGACATGCTGAACACTGTGCGAATAGACCTGTGGTGCATCTGGTACAAAGCCATTTCTGACATGGTCCGTTGCACAGCTTTGTGCTCAGTCATCCGTGATGGTAGCATGGATTTTTTGGTGTTGTAAGAAAGAGGACATCATTAAGTAATAGATGGTGGTTACCATTTTAAACAAAATTGAGCAGTATCTGAGAAATAAACAGATTAATCTCGGTTTCCTCTTTTTAAGACACCCTGCGAGTGCGACAACGGATTTATAAAAAGGCGTAGTCTGAAACTTTTCCTATTCTTGTCGTCTAAATATGGGTCATTTGATACTGTAATTAATCTTAATAAAATTAAATATAAAAAAGGTTTCGTCTTAACTTACCTGACAACATAGAAGATTATTATGATAGCTACGACGACCACTACTGCCATTGATATCATCATGATCATAACTGTAGCTGTTTAACAAAGGGAAAATATTTGGATTGTTAATCGCAGTCATAAGTGAAATCAATTTGAAAACTGTCAATGTACAACGAAGGGGTGTAAATTCTGTCGAGGAAATGCTGCCCAAAACATAACACAAAAACCGCTATATTTAAACGAATGTGCCTAACGTCAACTGATTTAAATATGTTTTCAAAGTGAACGGAGAAAACTGGCAGGAGCGGGATTCGAACCTGCGACCTCCGGAATACCGTACCGGCGCTCTACCAACTGAGCATACTTGCCCTCTATGTTGGCGGTCTCCCAAATTGTCCGTTTTCTTTGATCGGGGGCGCTAGTCAGAAGTCAAACCCAGAACACCGTTGTGGTTTGTTTGACGATGATTCAATATTATTAAATACACAAAAGATGAAAGATAAAATAGAAAAATGTGACCCCAAAAAGACAAACAAATGAGTCCTAGGTCGTCAGAGCTACTTTTGAATACTGGCCCTTAGAATATTTATAGTACACATCAATATGAATATTGTAAAGGCTCATATCAACATAATGTCCATATTCATCAGGATGTAAAACTAACTGATATATGGACAGGAAGAGACAAGTATATTTTACTGTATAAGCAAAAAGAAGGTCATTGAGACTCATTTGTCAAACTTAAACAACTTACAATTATCTTCCTTTTCTATGCAAAGTTCCCCCTTGAATCCACAGTCTGGTACATCTTTCGGGGGAGTAGACCCCGGCCAGTCTATTTCTACGCCCGGCACAGGAGTGTACGTTTTGGCGACTCCATCGTAATGACCTGCCACCTACAGTGGTCAAAACGAAAAGTACAACGAAAATGTGAATGCCACGGCATGTTGTTGTGTCCATGTTTTGTTCTAAGACAGAACAAAATAATAAAAACATTGTTGTATATAAGACATGGAACTAGGATGATACCAATGGTACTTTGACATCACATGCAGTCACACGAAGGCCCTGGGAACGAACACAATTTTGTAAATTCTCGTTCAGTTATATTTGGACATTCGGAGACCTCACCGAAATTCAGAGAATTAAGAAAGTGATATCGACAACAGTATATTACGTGGAATTCGAATTTTTAAGGTTTTATATTTTCGATTCACCACTCTCCCAAATCCAGAGGCAAAGAGCCGCGACAACGGGCGTCTCCAATCTGAACACAAGAAGGTAACATAAAGACTGCACAAGCATTATTATTTCACGCGGTTTGTGTCCTGATTTTAGGGACCCTATTGGCTCTGCTTAAAATCTATGCTATAGCGCCCTCAAGAGTGTTCGCATCGTTTTAGTTTATTGATCAAAAATCATATGGCAGCAAAAGGCTGAATTACATGACATTTTACAATTCACAATGACATTTAAGAAAAAAAACTACATAGTATATGATAAGATTTATTAAAAGATATATTTACATTTACAAACCATTGAGTAACATGTATGCAACACCTAATAAGAAAAATACAAATACAAATAGAAAAACTCAAAATGATGGAATGAGAAATAAAATGCTCTATTTCTCATTCAACAACACGGTCATGTAAGGCAGGGGGCTTGTTCGGAATCTTTTAGTATTGCACATATATGACTTGTATTTCAGTTGGGTCCAGAGTGTCATTCAGGATTTATATCCGGCAAACACGCTTTTGAATCATCTCAATTGAACGTAGCCAATTTGATTACTTTGTCTCTGATACTGGCCTGATATAACTTTTGTTCACGCTCAAAAGTTCATGTTCACCGAACCCTGCTCCTTTCAATTTTCGCAACATGAACATCTTCCGGTTTTAGCATGAATACTCTCCACCCGGGAATCCCATTTTAATTTTTAAAATCATCCTGAATAATAACACCCAGGAGTTTAACTTTACTGACAACCTCAAATCGTTGATAAAACATTATCAGGTCAACATCAGGAATATCCTTTTTGCCAAAGTATACTTGCATGGCGTGGCATTTGGCAGGATTTAGTTTTAATTTGTTTTGAACTGACCATTCCTGCAAGGTATTCAAATGTTGTTGCACATCACTGGCATCACCAACTCTTCTATTTTCACCAATAGTCAGGTCATCAACATACTTCCACACTGATGGTCTGCTAACATCATCCAAAGATAGGCTTAATGCATCATTTATCATACCCAAGAATGAAACGGGTCCAAGGATGGTACCCTGTGGCACCCCCCCCCCCCCCCCCCCCGTTAAACCAATCCAGTCAGAGTATATATTTTTATATTTTACTCTTTGTCTCCTGTTGGTGACGTGAGGAAATCACTCACCCACTGCACAAGACCAGGATATACACCTAACATCAACAGTTTTCCAATAACAATATGGTGATCTATCAAATCAAAAGCTTTTGAAAAAAATCTGTCAGTACCAAAGGTACTAATGTTTCTAGGTGTTTCAGCTGCAGAAATAGAGTGATGATAGACATCAATCAGACAGTGGGTTGTTGATTGATTTGCATGGTTACCATGGCATTGTCTACACTGTAAAAACGTTTGGGTAAAACATAATTGGGCAACTGTTATTTACCCAACATTGGTATTAATTTACCACATTGTTGGTTAATTCAGGTAAAAATGGATCAATTATTGGGAAGAATTGTTAAAGATTTTGGGTTGTCGATTATGTTGCCCAACATTGGGCAAAATATCAAACTATTTTCACAAACTTTTTTTTTACAGTGTATGGTCAATATTAGGTTGAATTGCTTCATTTATTCGTTTACAAATTCTGCCTTCAGCTACGGTACTTTGGCAAGATATTGGTCACAACTTGTCAAGAGTAGGGGGGGTTTTGCTTAGGAATAGGAATGACATTTGCCTCTTTCCATTGCATAGGCACCTTACTCTGATTAATAGAGGCATTGATAATATTCGACACTGGTCTACTGCATTCATATGCGAATTCCTTCAGGAGCTTTGGTGGAAAATCATTGTTGGCACAGAGGTGGCACCAGTAAAGAAATCTCGTCAAGACGAATGAAGTGGAAATAAGCATTGAAATTAATGACAAATAAACAGATTAGGGTTTTTAATACAACGCCAATCTCCGCATGAGACGAATATGCCGAATATAGGACGAGTTGGAATGCTATACCGTGAATAACTCTACACCCCTCAAAACGAGCCAAGGGCGGCGGAACAGGGGTGGCAGGGGTATAACAGTTGCCACCCCAAAATATACTTGTGGAGCGTATTGGGGTGGCAGTGCCACCCCAATACGCTTTAAACAGTTTTAAGCAGCTGACATTTTAGTTTCATTTTTTTCCACATTCTCTCTTTGGTTGGGTGACAAACATTTTTTTTAAAGAAACCTTTGTTTCGCATAGCATTCCAGGCATGCGTTACAGCAGGCCCCGGCCCCACGCCGTTAGACGCTCCGCTCGCTCCGCTCGCTCCGCTCGCTCCGCTCGCTCCGCTAAAATCATGATATATATATTCTCCATAATCTTAACAACTTTTGCTAAAAAAGTCAGGTGAAAGTGGCCAGGAAACGCCTCAGATTGCACCACGGAGCATCCAGAATCCAACATTTTTTCGGGCCCTTAGCGGGCCCCGGACCCCACACCATACTTCGCGCTTCGCGATCCCAATTAAAAATGAAGGGCAAAAACTGAAAATTAAACGCCGAAAAAAATGGGGAGGGAGAAACTTTGTTGTAGTCATGACATGGCTAAAATAATGGCTAAAAATAATGGCTACCCGGGTAATGGCAACTACCCGGTTAATAAATTACCCGGGTAAGTTTAGAGTAGTGTGAAACCCATAATATATATTCTCCATATAATCTTCACAACTTTTGCTAAAAGAAAGTCAGGTGAAATTGACCATCAGGAATCGCCTCAGATTGCACTACGGAGCATCCAGAATTCAAAGCCCTTACGGACTCCACGCCGTAAGGGCTTCGCGCTCGCATTTTGTCCGCTTTAGGTGTGCCCCCCTCTACAACATTTCTGGATCCGCACCTGATGTGCCACCCCAATAGAAATCAGCTTCCGCCGCCCTTGCGAGCCTCGTTTGCGCAACAAATAGACCACCGCGCGATACACCCCAACGAATCTATCAGAGGAGAGCAACCTTTTCATCTCTCAACCTCTCTGAATATTTTTCTTGGGTCTGCGACCAAGAAATACAACGCGTACCGGTAATTGACAGCATTCAGTCTAATGTATACATAATGACAAAGTTAGGTAAACACAGTCCCATTATGACGCGTAGTTCGGCAAACAAAATCTGGTCACAGCAGGCGGTGATTACGCAAATACAAACACTCGCCTGCCAGGACTTTCATTTCTGACAAGTTGACGCAAGGTAGAAGGTAAACAATTGTTCCGACATGAGAGTTTAGGCCTCTGTACTTTAGTTCTGTGTTTAGATTTCACTTTATGTAGTCTTGGTTCCAAGACATCCTTATCGCGCAGTGCGCGCGATGCAGCGCGCACAACTTGGTTATTGGCTGTACAGCGCCCTCTACACACGCACACCAAGGCCACATCTTAGCGATGTGGCTAGTAGGCCTATTGGGCGGCTCCCCGGTTCTACCCGGTCCCATTATGGGATCCGGAACCGCGAATCAAATCTTCTCAAGAACCGGGTACCCGTGCTCGGTTCCGGCTCCAAAATAATCGGTTCCAGAGAAAATTACCCATTCTCTTTGCACAAAGCCAGAGCCGAGATTACTTCTGTAGGAATTCAATCACATGAAGGTCCGGGACATTCATCTTGCTAGTCAAAACAATGGCGGGGAAAACCACACAGACTCATAAACGTCAGTGCTTTGCAATCACGAGGCTTTATAATCATTGAACACCCGATACTGGCCCTGTACCATGGTTAAAATACGTATTGACTTGGGATCCGGGTATTTTGTACCTGAACCTGGGTCCATCCGAGTCGAGTCGAGTCGAGTCGAGTCGAGTCGAGTCGAGTCGAGTCGAGTCGAGTCGAGTCGAGTCGAGTCGAGTCGAGTCGAGTCGAGTCGAGTCGAGTCGAGTCGAGTCGAGTCGAGTCCAGCACTCAGAGCCGGTTCCGAGTACATGTGCATGTGCATGTCCACTAGCGGAAATTGAGCGTCACTCAGTTACAGGAGTCAAGTTTGCTCAGCCCGTGCATTGAAGGCTGGGTAGTGTACGTGTGCAGTGAATCATTATATTCTACACGGTCGGCGGTCGTCGCGGTAAATACAATTATAGGGAAGGAAGAGAAAATAAAGTGAGGTAATAAACGCTAAGGTTGCTTTTAATAACACAATCTCCATCTATAGTTTTACAGGAAAAACAAACATTTGAAACCAAATATACAGTGGAATAACACGTATTGCACGTCGTTTACTTTACATGTAATTTCAAGGGCTTATGTTTTCCTTGAATTTCCAGGAGCAGGTTCCGAATCGGAACCAGTTCTTTTTAAGGAACCGGAACCGGCTTCAGAAATTCTGGAACCGCCCAACACTAGATGTGGGCAGGGCGCTGTACATTCATAAATCTGTGCGCGCTGTATCGCACCGTACCGCTGGAGACGTCTTGCAACCAAGACTACACTTTAGGCCGAGTTCCAGAACTCGCGCGGCAATGACATCTTTTGGTATATTACTACCAGTATCGCAATTCACAAGTCCTCAACACCTGAAATCTAATGTCAAGGATTGATGAATGCATACAAGGTGCATGGAGCAATAAATTGGTTTCCTTTTGGAATAACACAACCATATAAAGCATCATTACAATGGATGATGCTCAGATGGTTTAAACATTCAGCAAATTTACGCCAAATATGACTAAAAGACAAACTGGAAATCATCATCCCCCCATCCTAGAAACTGCTAATATTGTTAAGGGCTCTTAAATGTTTCATCATCTGTCTCCAGAAATAATTTCAACAACACCCTTCATCAAAGCTCTGAAGGTGTGAATAGCCTTCGCCAACTGCCAAGAAATAGGAAGCAGCATGGTTTGTTGCCGTTTGTTTGAGTGGTTCGCGGCGATCACGAGGCAGATTCCTTTATCTGCTGGATCAGCAAGGTCACCGGTAAGCCGACAATTTCCCGTAATCTCACAAGGGCCATTACCGTTCGGCATAGGAACTGTTTTGATATATCCCGCTCTCGATCCAGACGTAATATCTACAAAGCGTCGGGCTGAGTGATTGTAAAGGCCATTCGCCAACAATAGTTCTGACCACTGCACGATTAATGTTTGGCAAGTATGATTGTTTTTAAAAAGCAAAATCGCCCCTGAGCAAGCTATAAAAGCCACTCAAGGCAAAGGGCTAGAAGAAGAGAAAATATCGGGAGCGGGAAATCAGAAAAAGCTAGTATAGAATTAATAACAGACTAGATCATAGGATGGAGGGAAACACGCACTAGGCAATGAGTTCCAACGAGATACACCACGTGGAAAAAGCTATTAGAGTAGCTTTTTGTGCTCAGTTAAAAAAAAAAAATGCAAAATAGGCTGACGGCTTACATTATGAGGCTAAATCCATGCATGTTAAACAGCGTGTTCGATTACTTACCCGCGCTTACTCGTGCCTCCAAATCGGGGAAAGTTGCACATGCGCAGTACGTTTATAGAGTAAACGAACGATCTCGGGTCACTCGAGTGACGTCAACGCGGCTAGTGACAACATCTCTGTAGGCCTGATGGCGCTATTTGCGATACCCAATTTTTTGCGGTTCCGCATACAGTGCGGAACCGCTATTGTTTTCGTCAAGATTTTGTTTTGTTTTTTTTTCCGCCAAAATCCTCATTGAGATTGTACACGGATTTTCTAGAGGTCACTTTTGTCATTCAACAATCTCAGATCTTAAAGGGACACACTGCTTTGGATTTTGCGATTTGGGCTATAAAACTGAAATGGATATGGTTGGGAAGCTTTTTTAAAAGTAGAATATAAAGATTCACATAACTATCCCTTCAAATTGCGTGGTTTTTGTTTAATTTCGTGACAAATAACGGTCCGCCATTTTGTAGAACCAAATTTTTGACTCCACAAAATGGCGGACTGTGTTCACCAGTCGTATTTCCAGTCGCATCTGGTTGAAGTACGTTCTGTTGATCCATTTTGATGTACGCAGCACTGGCGATAATGTGTCGCGAGGTAGAGAATTGTACCTGGCGATCATCTGATAGGTTCACAAGGCCACTGGCCGCGGCGCCAGCCTAAAGACTCTTACAGCGTATTTTGCGCATTATTTAGACGGTGGTATTTAGTACTGGAAATAAGTCTATGTTTCGCGGGTCAGATGTCAGGGGTAAGCGGCCAATTTTTTGTTTTTGTAATCACTACTCACATATTTTAACACATTATATGTGTGTTTTTGCATGAACAACTCTTATAAAAGATAAGGAACATTTCCAAACAGCAAAATTTCATGACATTTGAAGGCAATGTGTCCCTTTAATAATAACGGGCACATACATAGACCCTATGGCGAACTCGTGTCTCGAAACATGACGTCATGATGACGTCATCAGGTGTCAAATCACAAGCCATTTAACATAATTTTTGTCAATCTTTGAACCTCCATATCGTATCAACCGTATAAGATCAAGACCGCAACTTGCTTTTTGCGGCAACAGATAGAGTTCACATTGGGCTTCATTGTTTATTGTGTGCATGAAATCACGTGACCCTTCCTTCCGGGTCAAATCGGCCAAACAGGAAGTGGCTCATAATTCAAAATTGGTAAAATATTTCGAATTGCTTTCAACGATGTTAGTATCCGGCTAGGTTGTACTTAACAAAAAAAATATTTGTGACGTCATAAAATGTTCGAGCGCCCTCTAGCGGCAGGTTGAAAAATGTATAAAATGAATAATTAGTCGATGTGTGTGGCGAAGTTTGTTGAAATCACTTTATAATTGATGTATATAATCGGCTTCATGCTAAGAACAAGTTGAAGGGAGAAAGATTGATGACGTCACCAGACCGGAAGTTGCAATGAAAAGACCTTTAAACCTTAAAACATTGCTGTAAAATCAACCGCGAGAGATATAATCCAGATATTTGCTTCAGATGGCAGAGTTGACATAGCTTTGGAGCTTTCTGATAATGACGTAACGATGACGTCATCAAATATCGGATTACAAGCAATCAAAGATTTCTAGATTTAATCTTTGAAAATCAATATAAAATCAATCGAGAGAGATCTGAATTTGCTTTTTACGGGAACTGATAGAATAATCCAGGGTCTTCATTTTTTATATTACGTGCAAAGTCACGTGACCCTTCCTTCCGGTCCAAACCGGAAGTGACTTATAATTTGAAAATTAGTCTTTGAAAATCAATATAAAATCAATCAAGAGAGATCTGATTTTTCTTTTTACGGGAACTGATAGAATAATCCATGGTCTTCATTTTGTATATTACGTGCAAAGTCACGTGACCCTTCCTTCTGGTCCAAACCGGAAGTGCCTTATAATTTGAAAGTTTAATCTTTAAAAATCAATATAAAATCAATCGAGAGAGATCTGATTTTGCTTTTCGTGGGAATTGATAGAATGATCTAGGGTCTTCATTTGTGATATTACGTGCAAAATCACGTGACCCTTCCTTCTGGTCCAAACCGGAAGTGCCTTATAATTTGAAAGTTTAATCTTTAAAAATCAATATAAAATCAATCGAGAGAGATCTGATTTTGCTTTTCGTGGGAATTGATAGAATGATCAAGGGTCTTCATTTGTGATATTACGTGCAAAATCACGTGACCCTTCCTTCCGGTCGAAACCGGAAGTGCCTTCTAATTTGAAATTGCTAAAAGATGTGAACTTGCTTTCAACAATGTTAGTCTCCGGCTAGGTTGTACTTAACAACAAAATTACTGGTGACGTCATAAAATGTTAGAGCGCCCTCTAGCGGCACATGTACGTCCGTATATTTCACATTACAACGACCTTCAACCTACTTTGAGTAAAGTATTCCCAATGTTTTGTGTACTGATCTTGAACGTTATTTTTCTCACAAGCAATGTTAAGTGACTCGTGAACAACTGAGAAAGCTGAAACGCCTGTGCCCGTCCTCGCGACGGGAACACTTCTCGTCTGTCAGTGCTGTTAATAGCTTATAATTAGTTTTTACATTATTTTTTGATCATTTATTGACAAATAATTGGTGTTTGTTAATTGTTTCTAACCCTCCAGGGTATTTTGGCTAGAAACCCTGCCAGACCCATCAGATTGCATACTTTGTCACATTGACTGGTGTGCAGAGTGCAGCAAGGTCAAGCTGTCACCACAGATGCACTGTGCTGCGTCTGGCAGGGTTAGGGTTAAATGACTCATATAATTATTTTTATTTTTAAAACAAATTGATAAATTATAAATGTGGCTCAAATTTTCAATCAAAAAAATTAGCAATTTAGCAATATGGTCACAACTTTTTAACTGAAATTTTCCTCCAAAATGACAACAGATTTAATCAACAAAAATCCATAGCTTTGCATAGGGTTAACCTATTATGATCATTGACCCCCTCAATTGATTTATATCTTTTTAACTCTTTCCAGTGATATAATATTTAAAAGAATTGAAGCAACTTCAAATATTCATGAATCTGCCTTGTTAGGCGGAGTGTCCATGATTGATGGACGGACAGACAGAATCGGAGCCCTATTTTAAAGTGGATTGGTTTTAAATAAGGTGACATACTTGACTGAAGCCATGGTGCTTCATTCGCAATATGTACACATTTACGTCAAATCAATCGTCCAGAGTAATTTGGAAAGAAATATTTGTCGCTGTTTTGTATTAGCCTAATTTCCCACCGCTGGCACATCGCCGGACGTGGCAGCCATGTTTTTAACATGGCCTTATGGGATACTTACCCTACTAACCGGCTCGGCGAGTCGGTTAGTAGGGCCAGGCCCGAGTAAGCGCGAGAAGTCACGTGAGAGCTAAATCGAACGGGCTCGCGCTTGCACGAGTAAGCGCGGGGTAAATAATCGAACGCGGTAATTGTTTTTTTGGCGACTACGATGGAACCAAAGCTTCTTCGGCTTGGTGAACCACTTTTCAAATAGACCGTTTGTGCTTGACGTGATATCCCCCATAATCCTTTGCGGTCTGCCATCTTTTGGGCCTCTCCGCATTCACCTCTCGCAATCGTTCACCAATTTCTAAACATGGCCTTTGTATATGTGTACATGAAGCAGTCGTCCAGTACGCAGTCTACGACAGGGATTTATTGAACAAGCAAATGCGTACCCGCATGGCTTAACATTTAAATTGCGTTTTGAGGAGATTCATGGTAATCATGGGAAATGACGACATTACAAACCATGCATTATTTTTCAAACTGAAGCTACACATGCATGTTTGACTGATTAGTTCTGCCTTTAATTCAGCACAAATGGATGGCTTAATTACGACCAGATGTTGCTCCACCAATTTCCCTCTTCCTAACCAGTGGTGAATAATTAAATAAATTAGCTGTTATGTGCGTGCTTTTGGGGTGCACCTTGACAAACACGACTTAAAGTAACAGATTCAATAAGTTTCAAATTTTGAATTAGGAGCGGGACGTTCCTAATACATTCCACAGCACAGTGATGCAACTGATGCTATATTTTAAAATAAGTTTGTTTATGATTCATCTGTTTTATTTTGTTTTATTTTATTATGATATTATATTTCATTGTTTTGTACCGACCTCAGCACTATTTCTTTTTTAAAATGTATACATTTTTATTTACGTGTTAATTTGCACCTTTAAGTTCATTTTATACTATGTTTATCTTATCTCAATTTGTGTTCCCACATAATAACTTTGACTTCTGACCTTCATTAATTCCTGTCTGTGTTTTATATTTACTTGAAATGTCTGACTTCCATCACCAAAGTTTCATGTATTTTCTCAGTTCATTTTTATTTTTAATTTTAGATTTAGTTTTATATAACTTTAGTTTTGCATTATTTTAGCTTTGTATTATATTGACTCGTCACTAAGGCGTCTTACTGTTTTACATAATTTTAGTTTTGCATCATTTTAGTTTTTTTCTACCAAGGTCGTTTGTTTGTAAACTCAAGTTCTTTTTCTACACGGCCCCTTGAAAAGCAGCACTATGTTGAATGGGCTACCGTGTCTAAAAAAGTGATAATAATAATAATAATAATAATTAGAAATCTCCTGGATGCGGCAAATGGGCGACTCTTCCCGAAAAAACCTTATTGGGGCGACACGAGTGTCGCCCTTTTAGAGCACTTTCCCAACGCGCCTTACTAAAAAACACTCCAAAGGGGCGACTTTCACAATAGGGCGACACCAAATTGTCGCCCTATTCGACCAGGTCACCCTAACCCACAGGATTATGTGTCGCCCTATCCGGCAATTGTGGAAAATAATTATAATAATTATAATAATAATAATAATAATAATAACAGTATTCATGTACATGTGTGTGATTCTTCGCGCATAGCACATAATACAACGATCTATTTCAGGAAGACCGAGTACCAAGCAAAAAAGCAGGCGTCATGTGATGCTGTGTCAGCTGTTTGAAGGGCATTCGATGTGCACAATTTAAATGTAAATGTTATTATAAATTTTGTAACGGGTTAAAAAGTGCTGCAGCCCCAACAACTATATCAACCGAGTACAATGATATAACCCATGTCTGTTTCAGTCTCAATGTCTACTTTCTATATTCAACTGGCCTCTTGTTATTTTTTTCATTCACAAAATAACCTGGTTTTGGTAACGTTTGGTACATGGTATATCGGTCTTTGATGTAGTATTGTGGTGAGGTGTGTTTCCGACAGGTCTACTCATCTCATAATTTTGGAGAAAAAAATTGTCATTTATGGTTAATTTGATATTCAGACTGTTCAACCCCAGCCCTCCTCTAATCCATACGCTATAGCTGAGCCAATATACCGGTACTTCATGTTAGTGGTTGGTTTCGCAAACCATGGCATCGGTTTGGCTGTGGCTTCCCGTATTTTAGGTCCTTAGATGTAGCTATAGATCTGAAGCAGTTTCTTTTTTGTTACAAATGTAGTCTGTTTATTTTGTTCCAATATTCAAGGCTTCGGATTGGCAATGGATCTTAGAATACCGGTAGCTATAGAGACGAAGCCGAAGTCAAATGCACAGTTTACAAAAGGCCAATGAGACTGATGAGACTTGAGAATGAGCTGACACACGAAAAGAACGACTCAAAATGCACATATATGATGTCACGTCAACACCCAAGGCGAATTATACCCATCGTCGAGTACCAATCCTCCCGTTTGTTTGGGTCAATACACAAAACTACAATGTTTACATGTAGCCTACACAACATTCGTACACTACATAGCGCAAATTCACGATCGCTTTATGAAGGCTGTAACGTACACGAATAGCCAATTTAAAAGCTGACACGAATGAAGGCCACCGGGAAATACGAGACTGTAATTAAACGATGACGCCATACCATTTATATTTTCACAGTCAATGACTTTATTATATATTGTCTTGGACTCATTTGAAAAGATGGACGTCTACCCCCATGGAAGCGCTACCAATGCAAACTTATTTAATCCTCAAACATAAATAATAAATCAAGTTAATGACGAAGTTCTCTAGCTTTTCATGTGAGAAATAGATTTTTATTTGTGTTTGATATCTGAATCATACAGTCCATCCGTTACTTGCTTAACACGAATGAAGATATTCAAAATGGCCTCAACGATTGTAATGAATGACAGAAATACAATTACAAGCACCTTAGTTTCAAGTTTTAACATATTTTACATGTCAAAACTGGGACAGATCACTCTGTGGTCTAATCGACGTCACGTGGACATTCAACGAGCCAGTTTAAAACAACTGAACAACTGATAAATAAATTGCAGTCGTGCAATCTTGAAAATGTTTTGCAGATTATTTTCAGGGGCATTCCGCATGCACATTGTTAGCATATTTATTTTGAGTAATAAACTTTCATAAAGTTAGTCATTCTCTGAGTGCCAAGGTACAGTTAGTCTTAAACTAACCAATCAGCGGGCCTAGCAAAAAAGCACGTGAGATCAGGGGCTTTTCCTCAGAATATCATTCTGGGGTTTTCCACCCACTGAACATTTCTTCGTCGTTTTTCGAGCTACAGTGCGATATGCACTTTTGAGGAAACCTTGGTTTCATAATACCAGAAAGATTTAAAATAACTAAATAAATAAAATAAACCCTGATTGATTCACCTGTCACCTCAAGGCGAGCATAGAGCAAGGAGTGAACAAATTCTGAAATCGCTTGCCGTGTCTGCCCTTAATGTCCTCCCTGAAACATCTTACAGCGTTGGCACATTAAAAACAAAACAAAACCAAACAAAACAAAAAAGACAACCACACACACAATCGCTCCAGATTCAGACGTCAGCTGGGAACATCGTTGGCTGATGTTCGGTAACTTTATGCCGTACAAATGCCAGCGCGCCTTCACAGTTCAAGGTGCCGCTTCACACCTTCCACATACCCCCAGGTAATTTTCTCCGGACGACACACAACTATCTGGTTCGCAGAGGCATCTCTTTGGGGAATTCAGCCACGCGTATGATACAAACTTTAGGCTTGGACGCCTGCGCAGACATGGGTTTAGCTATCGGGTGATGAGACACAGCCGAGGTTATTTCTTTTACCTTAACGGCATTGTTGCGGGTAATGTGTGAATAGGGTGGCCTGGGAATACGAGTAATTGGAAAATGTTGCTATAAACAAGTTTTCAAGCACAATTACTTGAGGCCTGGTCGGGACAACTGTGATAATCTACTGGGGGGGGGGGGGGGGGGGGTTCCAAAACTGAGAAGCCAAACTAGTGTTAGCTTTCTGCTCGACTTGTTGCGATACACGACACCGCATTTCCTACAGAAAATCATTTCCTGGGCAGTGTGGGAAAATTCAGCTGATGTTCCATCGGAGACAGACCAACAGGAAATCGGCAAGGGAAACGAGATGACACAGTGGTTATTTCCCGGCGGGACAGACGGTGCTTCAGTGTTTGCGCGGAAGCGCTGTTACCAGTCGAATTTGCAGCGACGCCGACACGGCATGCTCGCCCAGCACACGACGAACAACAACCGACGGAGGTCATTACTGGCGGCGTGTTCCAACCGCTCAAGCAAATTGCAGCCGCGCTGGCTCTCGCCTAAGCCCCACGTGTTTGCTTAGAAGCGCCTTCAGCGGCTGATAGCAAACCGCGCCAACGACACGCGCGAAGAGCTCCCATAGGGAGGGGTCAATCAGCGATGCCCCGATTTCAATAATCAAACACAAACATTGCGGGGTTACAGTCCAACGGTTCCGCACCAACTAGCGGTTGACAGAAATAAGGTGATTATATTTATAATTTGCCAATCATCGGATTCATCTGGGTGAGGGTGACAACGCATACGGTACTCAGAATTGAGCAAATTCAAGGAACTTTCAAGGCAAATCGAATTTTGTCAGCCAGGTAACACGATTTCATCCATTAATTGGATTCTGCGTTGTGCCAAACAGATATTACAACGTACTTTATTCATAGTTAGGGTTTCTCAAAATATAACAAATAGTATTCATGACCCTGATTTTGCAACTTATATCCTGTTTGACCATAGAAAAAGAAAAGAAAAAGAAAAGAAAAAGACGCAAAAACGTAAATTGTTTGGCTGATTGATAAACTAGCACATTCTTCGGTTAAAAAAATTGAAAGCATTGTAACATTACTGTTCAGATGCCTTCCCAATGAATTCGCTTTGAGGTGATGAGAAATAATTATTGCATTTCACAGTGTCAACAACATCAATGGAAAAATGAAGTACGATATTGGCGTGGTCATGGCAACCGAAATCGTCTTATTTTTGCTTGGCCGCTCTGTGGTCAGCGTTTATTGGGCACGAACCTTGGGGGAACCTCGGTCGTGCATGTCAGCTCATCAACAGAAAAGCCCGGGGGCCTCTGGGTCGATCGGCGCAGTTATTACAGCTCGCAGTGCCAGGAACAAAGGAGACGCCATCATACATAAAGGTCACTCATATTTGCATGCGTATCTCATTGAGCGGCAACACACCGTGCACGTTAACACGATACTGCGGAATTCTAGGAAGCGAGAGAAAATTCCTAGGCAAGCAATCTCCCTATGGACAAATGGGCGTGAACGTATTAAATGCCAACACTGCAAATAACAATAACAATAACAATAACAATAACAATAACAAAGGTTCTTATATATAGCGCTTTTAGCAAGATCAAAGCGCTTTACAAATATTATTACCCCTGGTCATCGGGCACATTAATCATTCCTGAAACCTTCTCAGCTCCCTGGGGAGTATACAGCCCCGGCTATTTTAAGCGCACACGGGCTAATCAAACACATAACCAAATACCGCCACTGTGGTGTTAAATTAAATCTACACGGAACCATTCGTCCAAATATCACACGGTATTAATTTAACACCACACATTTTGACAGTTTATACTTATCGCTTGCGTACTGTCCAAAGCAGACCTCCTTCATGATGTCATGAAATCGCGTCCGAATTTGTTTCTTATTTTGAGTTAGTTATTTCAAAGCTAGTGCAAGGTTCATTTTGGAGGACGACTAAAATATAAAAATAAGCCGCCTAATAAGAAGACAGTAACTCAAGTTTGATCATGCTTAAATTGCTAATACTGATCTGTTTCTGACAATTCGGTTATTCAAAACTTTTTATATTTTTAAACGTGACCTTCTTGGTAAATTTCGTGATCTAATTTGGTGGTCAGGCTTAACTGAATCAAGCACAGAGGAAACCAAAAAAACAACACGAAATCACGCACTCGGCATTTAAAGGGGAGACCCAAAATTGGTCTTAGGCATGTATGACACTGGCGAGCTCTTACAAACTTGCGGCAAGTTAAGCCCCAGTCCCACTAGGACCTGCGATTTCCCGCGAACAGTTCAGTCATGCGACAAGGCCGGTCGTGGGTAGTCGTTGATATTTCCTGCGATTTGAGCCTAGCAGTCACATTGTAAGACCAGTCGTGCGACCTGTAGAAGACTTGTTTCCGACTGATAGCACCATTAATCGCACGACTGTCGCACGACTACCCAAGACTACGTACAGTGGTAAGGTCCTGTCGCACGACTGGCTACGACCAATCGTACGACTATTCGTACGACTTGTCGTGGAGTCGCACGACTAGTCTTGCTTAGTCGTGCATCTAGTCGTGCAATCAGGTCTACGCGCACGACAAGTCGTGCCAGTAGTCGTGGAAAGTCGTGCGACTGTCGTACGACAGGAGAATCCTACGATCAGCCACGACAATGAAGGACCACCCAAGACTTGTCCCACGACCATCGCACGACAAATGACTAGGCTGCGACAAGATGCGACTACTTCAGTCGCAGCCAGGTTTTTAAACAGTTTAAAAACCTGTCTGCGACTGATTTCGGTCGTGCGAATATCCAAGACCACCCACGACCACCCAAGACTTGTGGCATGACTTTTCTAAGATTGCCTGCGATTTCCAGTCGCAGCCTGTCGTAAGTTGTTGTATCTCCTAGTGGGACTGGGGCTTTATCAAACTGCCTGAAGGCCGACCACGTTTAAATGCGAAGCGCCACGTCGACTGTATCATAATACAATATGAAAAGCAACTGGATGTGTAGAACGTGATCAATTGAAATATCCGTTGTAGTGTAGACATCACGGGGGCAACAGCGGTGGTTACTACTACCCAAAGATCTTACTAATACCAACAATCAATCAAGCGACCTGTCCCAGAAATACCAGGGTCCTATACTGTTGAGGGCCCGCAGACAAAACACCAATTTTCTGATCAGACATGCCGGCAGGTAGCAACACACAAATGGGTAAGATTGAACATGCACATGATACATCAATGCCGCGGCAAGTTGAACACACAGAGCGCACTTGCCATTTGGGTGTCGCTGCGAGACATAAAGATTATTCTGAAGGTTGGAGTTGGACGCTTGGTGGCGCTGTGACCACTTCCACAGCACGCCAATTTTATGTTAAAGGCATAGTACATACCGTGAATATGCCGTTTTCGATGTCGGTCATCTCTAGAAGAGAGTAATCGGCCTCCCTGTCACCGTTGGCGTCTATTGTCACGTTCCCCATTACTCCTAATCAAGCCAAAATAAAATGCAAGAAGTGTAGTTAAAACATCAAGAAAAAAGTGGAAAGTTCAAGTAGCGGAAAACTCATTTTCAAGGCTCTGGCCCGAAGGGGAATTTTTATGACTTGAAACCGTAACTTCCACATGTAAATTGAGAATGTACTGTCGCTTTCAGTTGTTTGTAATGCTAATGAGTCTTCCATATTTATAAGCATAACATGCCATCATCTTTACTGCAGTAAAAATCAGATGACAACTTTCCGAATTGTTCTGAATAAGCCATTTGCCAGCTAAATTTGAACACATCTGGCATACCGACTTGCTCCAAATGCTTGCCACATTTTAACTTTGAATTCTCCAGACCAAAGACGCTGTTGCTATATCACATGATTGGAGGCAAGCTCTGGCATAGTTACGTAAGAGACGCTTAGCATAAATACACTGTTCAGAATGGGTTAGAATGGCACAAAGACACCAGACCATTCTGGATCTGGGGGTTGCTAGTATAAGGCTTGCCACGAATCACGTTATACCATGATGCGCGATATGGGGCAGAGGAAACCCCCCTCTTTTGTGTTGGTCATTGTGTTCCCAGAATCTCAGGAATTCTTTGCAGATCTGTAGGGGGGGGGGGGGGGGATGTGTTAGGTAACAATAGTCTGGAGAGTGTATAGGGTATAGGGACAAAAGGGGGGTACCCCTCTGCCCCATATCGTGCTGGGCATACGTTATACAGTAACAGTCTCTTTGGTCTGGAGAATTCAAAGTTAAAATGTGCAAATCATTTTGAGCACGTCGGTGTACCAGATGTTATTCAAATTTAACTTGCAAATGGCTAATTGCTTCCTTGTTTATATAGCGATTGAATCCGATAATTAAGAACAAACGTAACTACCAACTGTTACGGTGAATTAAAATCTGAATTATTTTCGTATCGTGAATATTTAAACTTTGCCGTGTATATAATATTGGATAGGCCTATTACATTAACAATTCCTTCGTTTATAATTCCGGGTAATGGATGTCTGCACTGAGTATAGGGATTATCTGAATGAATTATCTTACAAAAGCGAAAACAAAACATTCAAATGGTCAACTTGCACATTCTTAAAGTGACAGTTAACATTATCATATGTTCTAAGAAAGTGGTGATTTGAAATAAAGTTTAATTACAAATATGATTGTAGTGAGAACTATTCAGCGGCCTCTAAAGTGAATGTTGGAATAGTTCTCCAAACATTGAGCTCTCATTGAGTTCAAACTTCCATAGTGCAGTCCCTGTACACATCTCTTTAATATCACACTGTCATTAGCATACGGTCAGTTTGTTCTCCAAATGCCCCTATGTAAAATCCTACGGAAGCTATGATCTCGCAAACGTTGAAACGTGGATGGTCAAAACTTTAAGCTTCCGTAAAAAGATCCGTTTCAGTGTGCCTTCAGAACTTCTTTATAAGCTTTTGAGCCTGACACAGTATCTGTACGGAATATATGACTACCAGATAGTTTGTGTGATTGGTACAAGGGATTTAGTCCCAATATTGAAGGCTTCGGGGATAGACCTACATGAAACAAAATCCGGCTATCATTCACGTGTTTTTCTTTCATTCCCTGTAATATGGAATTCCATATCTGCCATTTCAAACGTCGCCCGTCAAAACGTCGCGCGTCGCCCTCCAAAACGTCGCACTTCAAAACGTCGCCCGTCGCCGTAAGACCTTGATCATCGTTCTCTTCACTGTGTGCATGGGATTGGTGTGCATGATTGCTTATGGGAAAGGCCAATATTTGCTAATATTTGCATATCACGCTCCCATTGGCTGAATTGCCATGAATGAACTTGTCATTGCACTATCAATTAGCATCTGGCCTTACTGAGCAACTGTGTCAATTTTAATAATAAGTTCAATCAATTAATATAAACTGATGTTCAAAGATGATGCAAAATATGCTAGCTCAATATTTTCCTATTTCTCCCTTACAGCACCGAACAGAAAGTGACACTGATTGTCTAATTTTGTTAATCTTTTAATTGTTTTGACTTGCTTTTCTAGTGTTCGTTTTCTGCTTTAAATCTCACGTCGATTGTATTCTGCAATCACAAAGAAGATAAAACAAAAAATAGCGATTAAAAATACGAAAAATAAAGCAAAGTCTAGGAATTTAAAAGATCTTTTAAATTCATAGTATTTGTTTAATTTTTCGTATTTAAAAAACACACGAGAAATTGGATTTAAAAGGGAGATCATAACCGAACATTATGCCATTAAATAAAAGAGACATGAACGGGAAGCGAAAGGAACGTTGGTCAAACTTAAATAGCAATGTAATTTTTTATTATTATTATTATTAATTATTATTAATTCTTTCTGGTAATGAAACCAAGGATTCCTCAAAAGCGCCCTGGGCACTGTAGCTCGAAAGCCTGAAGAAACCTGTAGAGAGAAGACAATGAGAAGAAGTTACAGTTTTAGAGGTGGGAGGAAAACCCCAGAAGAATATTCTGGGGAAAACCCACGGAATCAGGTAGGGACTGAAAACCCAATCCACATGTGGACCAGGGCAGGAATTGAACCCGGGCCACAGCGGTGAAAGGCGGGGACAGTAACCACTGCGCCAACCTGATTCCCCAACCTGATTTTGTATATTAATAAAACAATAGACGTAATTGCACCTTTATTAATACGTTAAATTTAGCCATTAAAGAATAAAATCACAAAATAAAGCAAAAACGTGTGATTAAGACAGTAAATATGAGTATGCTTATGCTAAAAATTAAATATAATTAGGTGCAACTTCAAAGGTTAACTGTGAGCACTGACTTTAGCAGAAGCACTGAGGGCTGCTGATGACAACATAGCGAAGTCGTGTTCTTTGCGCAAGCCCCCTTTTGGGATTACTGGTCAGTGTGACAAGACATAATTTGTTATGCATACATGACAATTAGTTAAAGTGGATGCTGCATGCAGTGGAAGCCCAAGCCCCGCCCCGTATAGGGCTAGGGGTATTAGGTATGGAATTCCATAATTATCCCATAACATCCGCTCGCATGCGCATTCTCCTTAAGTGCAAAGGTCAAACACCTGACGGTCTGGGGGGGGGGGGGGGGGGACAGTCGACGCGCGACGGGCGACGTTAGTTGAAGGGGCGACGCGCTACGTTTTGAAAGGGCGACGCGCGACGTTTTGAAAGGGCGACGCGCGACGTTTTGAAAGGGCGACGCGCGACGTTTTGAAAGGGCGACGCGCGACGTTTTGAAAGGGCGACGCGTTTTGAAGAGCGACGGGCGACGTTTCAAAGGGCGACGTTTCAAAGGGCGACGTTTGAAATGGCAGATATGGAATTCCATACTGTCATGAAATCAAAAAGCGTCACAACGTTTTATTGCTATATTTTTATGTCTCGGCTACGTGTTATTTCCATTTAGCCTATATAGGCACAATCGGTTATTTTATTTTAGTTGTACTTTTTTCCCATTCTGTTTTGTTTGAAATTCACAGGCGGTTTTGTCACAAATCTGATGATTGCTAAAAGAGCCAAATGGGATGAAAAAATAACACAGCCCGATGTTTAACCGCATGCAATTTTGTCTAAAAGAGTGAAAAATATATCTATAATAAAATGTAAAACAGGATTTTACAACACAAAAAAAAACCCGCAAAACAATAGGATTTTACTAGAATCATTCGCTGGACCGAAAACAATTTTTAAATATATAAATAAATAAATAAATAAAAAAAACGATTCTAGAAAATATGATCATGAAATAAGTGTAGCTGTGCACGAATACTTATTCTAGAAAATTTGAGGGCGCTGTCAAATTATTTTTGGGGTGCAAACAAAAGAAACCACAAAATCAAAAATCAATTTGTAAAAGTGTGATATATTTTGCAGCATGCATTTTTGTGTTTAACTCCCCAGGGTGTGTGGAGAATCATATTAAAAGTGGAGGGTTCAGCCTTGTTCGGGTTAATTAGAGTAAGATTATGCTAAATGTATGTATATAGCGGAACAAATCTATATCTTAGTTCGGGGTTAATTTGGGGCGTGAATTTTAGTCTCAAATTCTCTTATGATTCATCGTCAGCCAAGGGGAAAAGCATGATTCAACAATTACTGTTGAATTCCATCTCAAAGCGAGCGCGACAAAAGTGAGTGTCCAAGTGCTGGCGTATACTTGTAAGGCATTCAAAACACCTCAACAAATTAGAGTACAGTTGAGAAGGTACATTCCCAAGGTCAACCAATTAACGTCTTAAACGTAGTGTACACGATTGGTAATCCTCCAATTCTTTTTACTGAATTATTACGAATTACCTTACTAGACTGTAAGTTAATAGTAGTCTCAATCATCCTGTGAAATGATGGCACCAAGTGTGCTGTCGGTCTAAAGAAAAGCGGAAATATATATCGTTTTCCAACGATTTCCAGCTGGGAATCGTTGGAAAACTGCCCTGTGGCCTTTAGTCAAGGCGCGCGTGGCTACCCGGACGAGTGGCGCGCCCCGGACATGCTGGCATTCGGGGCACGTCACGCGTCCAGGTAGACACGCGCGCCTTGACTAAAGGCTATCATCCGCCCGACGATTGAAAACGAGCGCCGTTTTTCTCTGTTTTTTCGCCATCCAACCACGCAAAACTTTAAACAGGTGAGTGGAACGATATTTCCTATAAATTACTAACCCCCAAATCCGCTTATTTCTGAAAATTGCAACAATGACCAATCATGTACACTACCTTTAAAGCTACTATCTCCATGCTTTTGGCATGAACCACCCCGAGAAATAAATTTCTAAATTGAACTGCTATTTTTTAAGCATTAGATAAGTTACAAGTTTCCAACGGGACATTCCACACAAAAATGACTGAAGATAATTAACAGTTTAATACATTTCAAATTTTGAAATAGGAACGGGACTCCAACAGTTTTAATGTTTTTTATTTAATCTTCGCGCGTAACATATTAAAACAATATACTTCAGCAAGACCAAATGCAGTGCAAGGTGCAGTCACTACTTAAAAAATAGATCAGAATTCGTTAGTGGGGGAATTTATCACGCTGTAATAAGCAGGAAACGCTCATAAGGGTGTGCAGGTTGAGAGGGGCGATTACATCCCACCATCCAGGGTTGTATTCGAGTCCCTGCAAGTCCTTTCACAAATCCTTTCGCAAGCCCAGTCAGAAGTCCTTTCATAAAGCTGGTCACAAGTAAAAACTGGATGAGCAATGACAAAGGAATGCCTTTGTCAAAGCTCATTTCAATAGCTTGTGATTGGGATAGGACTAGAGTGCTTGTGATATTGTTGTGATATTGTTGTGATATTGTTGTGATATTGTTGTGATATTGTTGTGATATTGTTGTGATATTGTTGTGATATTGTTGTGATATTGTTGTGATATTGTTGTGATATTGTTGTGATATTGTTGTGATATTGTTGTGATGGACTTGTGATGGACTTGTGAAGGACTCGAATACATCCCTTGCCAAGGGCTGACAGCGGAAGATGATTCGGTTTCTTGTTAGATTAAACTCACCTTGAAATGTTCTGTTCCACATCCGGCTGGTAATCTTCGCTCCGTCCCGAGGGTCCTCGCCGGCCTCGAGTGTCTCATTGAGTGCCAATGCGTACAAGATGACGGCATCGTGGAAAGCACCAACAAAGGTGTTGACCTGCATCAATAAAGCACACACACCCAATCAAATTAAAGATGTCATGCAGCATTGGAAGAGCTAACTACATAGTTGCAGCCAGTGTTGAGTGATTCACGGGTGTACATAAAAATAACAAACCTTAGGAAATTTGATCTCAATCAGTCACCCGAGCCACCAGATGACAGTGAAACAACTGTTCTGTTTTAACGTGATTTTGTACACGTTCATGTGGGCTTTTTTTCGATTATTGTAATCGAAGTAAGCCGCGGTATTTTTGGAGTTCTTAGGATATGACAGCATTTCAGACGGAAAAGTTTCTCAGGAGGATATACTAGTACTATCTACCGTATATAAACAGTGAGCTTTAAGATTGGAAATAATTCATTTGGTTTTTAATCATTACCAAAGCTATATCATACCTTTAAAGATTGCACTTCTTACATTATACCGTCTTAGGTAATTTACGCTTTCGGATGCAAAGGTAATAGGTGCAAAGGTATACCGATAATTTACGCTATAGGGTGATCATATCAAAATTGGAAGATTTGGGGCTGTTAGGGTTAACTGGGGTGGGCACGTTCCCTCCATCTGAGGACTGTGCCCCATTCCCTCAGCGCACCTGCTGGAGAATGCAGTTGAACAGAAACAAAGTGAAGCTCATTGTTTAAAGCACAAAAATGGGTGCGCACCAGGTTGCCCCTTTAAGTTGTTCTCTTCGCATGTTGGAGTACGGGGGCCGCGGGATCCATGTCCCGTATCACATGTTAAAAAAAATACAGAATTGTTGCTTTTCTGCACAAGGTCCTGGTCAAACCATGCAGTGCCCCTACATTCGAGAGCCTCCGATGTGCCCGTAACCTATTAAAATATTCTTGGCAAGCCCATGAGCTAATATAACTTGGGAATGTGTTTATGTTCCCTCAGCAAACGATGACGTCACTCGTCTGTACTATTCTTGAGCAAGGTATGGGGCTATACAAACTTGTACAGTCTGGCACCCCATTTTTCCGCTAAGTGTGGATCTATCTTGGTGAAGACAAGACGCCACATCCATTTCAGACCTCCTTACATCTCATAAATTTTAACCCTCTGGCATTGATCGATGACCACATACTCCAAATTCATGTCTTTCACACAGCCAAATAAACATTTTTCAAAGAAAATGTGCTACACGAAATATCCCTGCCCTTAGTGAAATGATGTACCGTAAATCCTTGCGGAATCCGAGCTAGGTGCACAAACGTATCCGACCGGAGCCAGACTTAAATGACAGCAACAGGATGGACATACGAGGGGCAAATTGCATCGAGTTGCTTGGCACTCACATCGTCTGGTTAGCAACAAAGCGCACCAGCCAAAGTGCATACTGCTTGAGTGGCGTCCAACTAATTTCTGCATGGCATGTTTGTTTGCTGAGGGGATATTTTCCGTTTAGTACGGTACTTCACTGAAAATGGGCCCAGACGTCACGCACGATTTCATACACAGAAAGTTAGGCTCTGGGCTTTGCACGCTGGAAATAGATACAAGGAAGGTAATGTAATTCTATCACACAATGTACATTAGTCTGTCTTCCTCGACTGACCTCTGACCCTTACCCCTTTGAAGCCGGATGATGACGCCTGTAGGCGACAAACAAATTGTTGGATTATTGTGTTCGTTACGCTTGGCTGCACAAGCCTTTTGTGTCCGTTTCGCTTGGCTGCAAAGCCGACCCGGCACCCCGGCGCCTTATTATAAATAACCGGATTCAAGGGGTTAAGAAGCCTTGCGCTCGTGATGCTATTATCCACTACTACATACTCCATCAGAGAAAATGGCTTCTGCATAATATATTTTTACACTGCTGGCCAGTTTTGTAATCCTTTAAGGCATATATCATACCCTTGCGTCCTTTCGCTTTACAGATCACAACGATGAATCACCACAATGAAGTAAATGTGTCATTCATTAAGCAGAACTTTAATGACATTAATACTTACTTTAGCTATCTGGGAACTAAGTCACATTACATAGCCCTTCCTTCATGCATAGCCTAAGGTTTCCCGTCCGTCGTCTTCAGCAGCTGCAATTTTGTGGCGAGGGAAATTGGGTCTGGGTATATACACCTGTATCCCTTTTCCTATCATTATCGAAGTCGTGCATTTAAAAATGGTCTGTACAGATCTCACTTGCGGAGGGTACCGGTATTGCCTTAGGAGACATTTCCTTCTACGATCAAAAGACTATTATGTCTTAACATGAAAAATAATGCTGAACTGATTGTTGTTGATAATCTTACTGCTGTTTCTTGCTGTCAAAAGAATGCGAGACAGGAGCACTGACAAGTTACTCGAACAGCTTTGGATTTTTTTATCGCGCTCACACTACAGGCTATTCAGATGTTGAAGGCCTATCACGATAATATCCAGAAAAGTGGTGAAAAAAACCAATCACGCAAGCAAACATGCGGAAGCACCAACACAATCACACTCGAACAATCACAAGCACCCCAGAGAATGAAACTTTATACTATTAATCCATTATTCCAAAATGGTGGAATAAATTAGATCGGAATGTTAGAGAGACAGAAAATCTTGAGGTTCTTAAAAGTAAATTGAAAACTGTTCTGTTTAGAGAGGCGTTTGCCCATCTCTTATATTTTTAATTATATAAAACTGATTGTTATGATGTTATGTAATTTAATATAAATTTAAGTGTAATTTTCTGTGTATTTTGTGTACTATGCGCCATGGAGCATCTCGATGGATTTGGCGCTATATAAATGCATTATTATTATATTAAAGGCAGTCACGTAGACAGAAAAAAATAAACTGACAGTACATGGGCACATCTTTCATATGATGCTCGATATGGGGGCAGAGGGAAACCCCCTCTTTTGTGTTGGTCATTGTGTTCCCGGAATCTCAGGGATTCTTTTCAGATCTCTAGGGGGATGTGTTAGGTAACAATAGTCTGGAGAGTGTATAGGGTATAGGGACAAAAGGGGGTACCCCTCTGCCCCATATCGTGCTGGGTATAGAGGATCCCACAACGACGAGTTTAGCGCCGATCTGCGCACTTCCGCGTTTGAAAACGAGGATCCTTATGTCACAGTAAACAACTTTATGCTGATCGTGCGACTGCGCTTCTATTTATGGCCTGATTAATAATTCATGCATGAATAAAGGTGCTGAAAAGCGTTGTTTTTTTTGCCACTGACATTCTCGCTTTCAACCCGGAAGTGCGCAGAAGGGGCTAATGTGAAGTTCCCCTATAACATCTTTGACTTGAAGGGATAGTCGGGACGCCTTGACCAACGCACAAACTATAGCAGGAGAATGCATGAGTCTCCCAATCTGATTTTCTCTGATTTATTTCATTAAAAAAAGCAGCCCCCCCCCCCAAAAAAAACCCAAAAACCCAAACAAACTTGGATGTACATTAATATCGCAGACAACACTTGTTCAATGGTTACGGTGTCTGACTCATGTGCGGTCGTGTTTGGATTCGAACCCCACCGGGGGACTATGGTTCTTGTGTGCTTGGGTAAGACACCTTCCTACAATTGCTTCTCTCCACTCAAGAGTATAAATGGGTACCTCTTCGAGACATTTGTACACAGTTCTATATAAACACTTGTATTAGGTGTTTGGGCTCAAGCCCAACTCCAATTATTATTGTATAGAAATTTCTTTTTATCGCTCATATTTTTTGCAGAATTGTTTGACAACATGCAAACTAACATGAACCGAACACATACATACACAACCTACTATTAAAGATGTGCAAAAATGTACTGACGTCATGATGACGTCATCGGGTGTCATTACATAGATTTTATCTTGATGTATATACATTTATGGCTGGAAGTGTTTTTGTTTGACCTTTATTTCCGGGGTCACCGGATGTTCAACGTAAAATGCTTAATACATTCGATCTGTAGCAGATATGAGAGGCTGGTCGGCACATGCATCTTTCGAATAATAGATTTGGTGACGTGCACAGACGTAATGATGACACGATGACGTCATCAAGGTGAAAATAGAAGGAAAAAATCTCACAAATTAATATTATTTTTTTTTTAAACGTCATGTTACATGAACTGCTGTAAGCTTTTCACAAATGGTGACGAGATACGTTTAGCTTTTTCTCTTATGTAACCATATCCAAAAGCCCAATCACCGTGTGTTTGTAATATACTCTAGACTAGTTATTACTATTATTATTTACACTACATGTAGCAGATTATCCCTACCAATAGGGCTGTAAATGGTTCCTTTTTTAACTTCTGTCTTTTTACTGTCACCATTACAGCCCTACTCCAACGGCAGCCCTACACGCCGAGATTTACAACCGGTCGACTTTGATTTCAAATATCTCCCCAAATTCTTATCGCTGAACACTTTTATATACCGTGCATCATTGTATTCCTCAGATGTTAGCAATTTCTATATAACAAGGCTTACTAAATGCTGAATTCGTCCTGGTGTGAGGTCTTCAAAAATGACAAATGTTAAACAAACTTCCAGAACGTCTTAACTTGGTGACCGCCATCTTGTTTTCATTCATCGCTACTGATCGTGGGAAGTCAGAGCACCCGGCGACTGTATAGAGACTGGTCTTGCATGAATTATGCATGATTATGCATGTCAGTTACGACGCGCGGTTGTTTCGTGTGAAGTCAGGGCACCGTACCCGGCGGCTGTAGAAACTGGTCTTGTTTGACATGAATTATGCATGATGACGTCCGCGGTTATTTCGTGCATGAATCAGGAAAATACCTTGTTAAATTAAAAGCACCATTTCAAACGCAAAACATAATTTATCACCAATAAAATCATTGTGGATACTTTCATACATTCAACTCACCATTATTGGAATTCAAAAACAGTAAGTGGAGTTCATTTTCGTGTGAATATATAGCGTTTTCCCAGGTTTTCTCCCCACTTTTTGTCAAAATGGTCGCCGAAAATGACGAAAATCCCCAAAGAAACTTTGGAAACATATAAATCTGTAAATTGGACCTATTAAGCATTCCAAAACTGTTTACAGATCACTTCTAGGTCTTAGAAAACACCTGACGAAATAAGGACCCTACTAAAATATATTGAATTTCAAAGTGTTGATTTACCAAGGCAGCTAGAAAAACATGTAACACATCCTTGTACAGATAATTTCAATATCAGATCGTTGACATAATCCACATCTCATTACAAGCTGGACTGGAATCCTTAACACTCCTCGAGAATAACGGTACGCATTTTCATTTTGAGAAAAAAAATACACTATATCACTGTGAATTTCAGATATCAAGGCATCTCAGTTCAGTGACATTTGAGTACAAACGAGGTTCTAAAAAAAGTGATTACCCTTTTGAGGGATTGGCTTGATGAAAAATTCATCATATATCTGGACGCAAGCTTATACTTAGAGGATAATAATCAACTCAACATATATGACCGACTATGGGCGATTGCACTAAAATAGACGGATATGCATAGGACAGATCTCTACTGAACAAGCGAAATGCATATGGGATAGGACACATGCGACTTCGGCTTCGGCTCTTGTTATTTGCCAACTCTATTGCCGATCTGAGACCATAAACATTTGAATAAATCAACAGGCTCCGACCCTGCGTTCCAATGTAAGACTTCCATGTACATGTAGCAAAAAGTGCCCTTGATCTTGCCACAACTGGAAATATAATATTACGTAAAACCAAAAACCGAAGGCACGGTTTGAGAATGCATTGATATTCTGCAAAACAGTATTCTTTTTGACGTAGTAATGAAAATCAATTTCTGTAACAACCCGGATTCAAAAGGGTTCAGTCTATTTCTCAATTAAGTTGTAGGCTAATCAGAATAGGCTACGTACAGTGTATCTACACCAAGCCAATTAGCGGGAGGCGCCATACATCAGATCCGGTATTGGTTCTGTCTGAAAGGCATGCATTGTCACGAACCGAAATACGTCGTATTAACATTATTTGCTACTATATAGTCTTGTTACATCTCGTTTTTTCCCCAAGCAAACTATTGCCGCTTACTGTGACCATCCCGTCCATCTCTGCAAAACAGCGCAGCTGAAGAAGACTATATGATTTACCTTCGCCTCTCTAATTTGAAGCTACTCGTGAAGTACCTGGAAGTTGTATATGTATAAATAGCGCTACTGCTTGTCGCGCCCCTTTATCCCGAAATATACTTGTTGCCAGCATGGGCGGCGATCCGCCGGGGACGGGGGTACACGTCCCTCACTATATTTGGGGGAAGAGATGGCTAGGCAGTGTCCCCCCAATAATTTCCCCTTTTGTCATAAACATTTTGGGGTCATTGGCTTTTACATGCACCATGCAGTATTCACCAGAATACACAAAGATCCGCAAACATTTCCAAAGATTTCCCAGGATACACAAGAGACACCGAGTACAAAACGCTAAACAATTATTGTTGCTTGTGTGCTTTTTCCTCCGTCTCCCCAACCTGACGAGAAATCGCCGCCGCTGGTTGCCAGGTGTTCTGCTGGGACTGCTTTAGTATTTTCGTCAACATCGAGCCAGGGTCGTTTTAAATGGAGCGACAGCGGAAATCTCCAATCAGATGTAGACGCTAAATAGAGCTTTGCTTCACGAAGCAAAATCCAACTAACTTGGTTAAACCAAGGATTTTGCGTGCAAAGTCAAATTCGAATCATACGAACGGGAACAAGGTATACAACAGTCAGTTAATCACGCATACGAAACCGTAACTCTATAATGATACACCCCGTCTCTTAAAGTGGCAGAAATCAAGCATTTACAAAAGCTGGCCAAAAACGTATTTTTGTGGGTGCAGAGGGGGAAGTGAGTTGGTCTCACCGACGGTGGAAGTTACCCTGCCTGGGTCTGAAAATCGGGATAAGTTCTTTGGAATCTGTTGAAGAATTATTTATATATGGGCCTAGGAAAACCGTAAGGGTGGTGGGGTTGGCAATTCAAAATGTTGCCAACCCTCCCATCTCTGATCGTAAACTCTTACATAGAGATGGCTTTATAGCCTTGTATTGGGGGATTTCTATAAAATAAAATCGATGCCAGATGCCCTGTTAAGAAGGAGAATGCTTCTGCTTTAAGGTTGTAGCTGCAGCCGTTACTCACAGCTCGGATATAAAGTTTATTTGAAGTTTCCGCTTCAAGGGTTCCTCTTGTCTATTTTGGGGAAGATATTTTTGGCCGATATCTGGGGCTTCCTTGTCGTTCCCAAGAAGGAAGCCAAAGGCGGTCAACAAAAGGAGGAAAACACCTCACTTAGCGGGGAATTTAAAGGGTATGGCTCGTGGAGGGGAAAACAACTCACTATGTCGACATTGTAATGCTGAGGTGGTAAAACTGATGAATCTACATCTGTGACATTTCAAACCCGAGATTTGTTTGGCCTTGTCTGATACGGTTATGCTACGCATTCTAATTTGTAAGGATCTATTTCGAAGTGCAGAAATATATACTACAGACTTGCGGGCCGCAGATGAGTAGGACGTTGCCTCACGCGTTCATATATCAGTAGTACCTTCATGTGATACTTAAGAGAAGGCGCTAAAGGGATGATATTATAGCATCGGTAATAAACACAATAGCAAAGCTAAGTTTCAATCTGAAAACTTCAGAAATATTTCAAAAAAATATAGAAAATTGAATTTGAAGACCTCCAAAAACGATTATTTCGATTTCAACTATCGAAAGAGGCATACATGAACGTGCTTAAAATAACCGTCCCTTTGCATTATTTTCTCAGGATGACAGATTGAGCTCAAACTTTCACAGGTTTGTTATTTCAAACAATGTCTACAAATGTTTTGTCAGCTGTACGATTGCTATGGCATACCTTTAAATCCGCGGTATATGAGCGTATGGCAAGATACCGGGGAAAAAACCTCCCAAAAGAACAGAACAGAACAGAACAGAACAGAACAGAACAGAACAGAACAGAACAGAACAGAACAGAACAGAACAGAACAGAACAGAACAGAACAGAACAGAACAGAACAGAACAGAACAGAACAGAACAGAACAGAACAGAACAGAACAGAACAGAACAGAACAGAACAGAACAGAACAGAACAGAACAGAACAGAACAGAACAGAACAGAACAGAACAGAACAGAACAGAACAGAACAGAACAGAACAGAACAGAACAGAACAGAACAGAACAGAACAGAACAGAACAGAACAGAACAGAACAGAACAGAACAGAACAGAACAGAACAGAACAGAACAGAACAGAACTGAACAGCTTCTTATCGAAAGATAGCGAGATGATTATCACGCCCAACAACATTACATCCGTTGCAAATACAAAGGTTAACAAGATAAGATTTGCAACGTCTGCCATTGGTATAGAAGTATAGACAAAAACGAAAATTTCGGACAAGCTGAATCTATTCCTTCCTTCATTTTTGAACTAAGATCCGCACACAACGTTCTAAGATTGTTGTGAACTGATTTACGCACAAGATGAGTTTGTATCATGCAGGGAATCTGAAACGAAGACGCTCATCGTTCATCAAAAGCTCCTCCATGGTGTTTGAGCGCGAAACACAGCTTTTCGCCTGTTCCCACCAATAGGCCTATACTCCAGTTGTACCTAGATGTAGAACGAAAAGTTTTGCCAACAGCTTTTCATTCGTTCTGTATCTCCATGGAATTCTTTGCCTCATGCATGTTTCCCTTCATCTAATGATCTTTCCTGTTTCAAGAGGAATATTAATTCCAATCTCTTGTACCTTTGATTCCTTTTCTTTTTTGTAGCTCCGTACCTCGAGTGGCTTTTAGCCTTGTTCGGGGCGAACTTGCATAACAAAATTGAACCGGCCGCTTCTGCCATGTTAAATTAGGTTTTAGCAGATGGCTTGGCAGAACGGCAGGTTTTAACAGCGAACGCCTCATTACATGCACTTTTCCGTTTTGAACCGTTAAGGCATGCACATTAAACATCTGTTATTAGGATTGGATAATCGAGAGAAGTCATCTTCAACAGGCATGCTGAATACGAACGACCGCCATAGCCGCATAGCCGCGGTTTGAAAAAGATCACCGGCCGGTTGACGCCTATAGGGGCATTCCTGCGCGTACCCAATCCATTCGTTTTTCAACTACATTGGTCTTGAATGATAATAGCCGGACGTACGGGGTTAAAACCACGTATATTATGTATAGTTTTGTAGCAACTTACTGATTGACGTTTGATTTAGCAACAGCAACCACAGCCGAAGACGTAAATCTGGCACGGCACAAAGATTTACAATTCGCGTGGCGCCATTTCCCAACTTCCCATTGTGTTTAACTACATATGTTTCTACAGAACAAGGCCACGATACATCATGTGAAATAACCAACTCTATAGAAAGAGAAATCTTGTTTTCAGTCAGATGCTCTGATCATCATCTGGACATTTTTGGTAAGTGTGATTTTTTAAGGACATGTCACAAATCACCGTGTACGGGATTTAAAGAGGATATTGATTGCCGAGAGGAGTCTGCGTCATTTTATAGATTTATGTAGATTGCGTATTGTAAAATAAAACAGCCAATTATTTCTGCCATGAAATAACAAAAAAGTGAGTTAATTGGCAGTTTTATTTTACAATACGCAGCGTGCATAAAAACTACAAAATGACGCAGACTTCTCTCAGCAATCAGCATCCTCTTTAACGGTTGTCAAGCCCTTTCTTGGTATTGTGTCAAGTTCGGCAGACATCAGGAAAAAATGCGACAGCTATTCTGTTTGTGCCTCTCGAAACAGACAATTAAAGTGTCAATGCGTTATTTGAATTAAACAAGAACGTGAGCATGCAATTTCAAGAAATAAAAACAAATAGATATTCAAAGCAAACGAACCAAACCAGTTGACGGTTTCATTGCGATGCCAGTTGTTGGTCTAAGCGATGGATTAGCTTATAATCAGTCAATTGGTATATAACAAGCTATTTAATCAATACAGTTGTTCAACTATTGCAGACAGCTGGTCGGCCAACAAACCGCTTCTATTCATATACAGCAACACAGAAGCAAGCCATTCACATTGACTAACAATCGGTCAGATCAAACAATTCACTTAAATGGAGGTTTGCGTAAGCTGCGCCTACAACACATAATTTAAAATGATACTGTAGCTCATTACTAAAGTCTTGGTAAACTTATTATTTATTTATTAAATTTCTTTATTCAGGGTGCGCCCAAACAGTTTAAAACTAGTTTCCATTGGGGCCGCGCATATATGTTAAAATTAAAAATCAATATGGACCGGCAAACATCCGGAGATATTCCTCCGGGTATGCTAATTGGGGTGTTTATCTTGGTTAACCCTATATTCATAATGTATTGCGATGTTCACAGCCACTGCAAAAGCTTGCTAAAACGCACGTGCACTAAGGAGAAGTGTCTTCGTGAAGTAAACTCATCATCCCACTCTTCGAAATTGGGAAACTATTACAGCCGGCGCACCATATCTGTGCTAGCTAGCGGTGTCATACACTGTAAACAAATGTTGGGCAAAACGGGTTGGTATTTTGCCCAATGTTGGGTAACATACCAACTGCCCACAATCTTGGGCAAATTCTTTCCAAGAATTTGTCAATTTTTATCTGCATTAACCAACAATGTGGTAAATTCATACCAATATTGGGTAAATGACAGTTGCCTAATTAGTTTTACCCAACGTTTTTACAGTGTATAAATATCCGACTCCATGAATACCCGACCCTTTACCCA
The DNA here is from genome assembly GCA_037893225.1 of Hippasteria phrygiana. Lineage (NCBI taxonomy): Eukaryota > Metazoa > Echinodermata > Asteroidea > Valvatida > Goniasteridae > Hippasteria > Hippasteria phrygiana. Next base: position 915,496 of record JAZGUH010000974.1, on the reverse strand, counting down.
TTCTGCGAACATTCATCGTGTATGAGAGGGATAATTGCAATGATGCAGCTCAGTCTCTTTTCCCGAGCATAGCACTGTCTGAATCCTGTGTCCTGCGGCCAATTTCACGGCGATGCGAAGCACAAAAATTTGCTTAGCATGAAAAGTCTTCCTTGGTAAATACATGACAAATTGTAATGTCGCGTGTATCGCTTGTGGCTGGCATTCTGCTGTTGTTTGCTTAGCGTAACAATCCCATGGCCTTTTGGCTGGTAACCTGTTTTTTAACTAAGCAAGACTTTTGGTGCTAAGAAAATTGTTGTGCTTATCAGCTCCGTGAAATTGGCCCCAGGGCTGCAGCTATTAACGAGGCGCTCCGACCATGACGTGCGCCGACCAAGCGAGTCCACATGCTGCGTTAACCAGCCAAACGAAACGAAACGATTGTGAATAAAACATGACAACTTTCACAAGGATCATTTTTATTTATTATGTATTCTATTTAATATTTGGCATTCAGCCCACGAAAGTCTTCCGTCTCCCGACATATGATAGAAGATGGGGAAAGGAAGTTACAGACGTGGGAGGAAAACCCCAGAGAATAATTCTGGACAAAACCCACGGAATCAGGTACTAAAAACCCAATCCACATGTTGGCCCCGGGATTCGAACCAGGGTCACAGTGTTGGAAGGCGAGAAAAGTACAACTACACCAACCCGATTCCCCCCCATTCATGCCATTAAATCCCCTGACCATGCCATTAAAACCCTCCTGTTCTCAGGGCCAAAATCGACCCAGCTGCTGTACAGATCAAACCTATCAAATGTCAAATTGAAACACACACAAACTGTGAGAGTTGGTGTTAAGAGTTTTGTTTATAAACTGTGATAGTTATAAGTATATAAAAGACATGCCATAAATATTAAGTTCAACTTGTTTTCATGTCTTACATTTATGCAATGTAGAAGATTGGTGGTTTCAGAAATTCAATAGGGTGCTATTTTATGGTGATGGAAGGCGCTTGTAAAAAGAACATAGAACGAATACAGACGTTTGTTCTCTGAAACAACTAATCAAGGCACGTTTGGAAATAGACACCAACAAGAGCTATTTAATATAGAAATCAAATTGTATTAGAGAAGATTCCATATTCTATTTCTAATTTTTTTTTTTTCGCACAAAATGCTGTAGAGTCACAAGTGTTTTAACATCATGATGACATCAGGCTTTGGCACACGAATATTAAAATTTGCATCGACACGAAAACGGAAATTGAAAACGGAAAGAAAGCTGCCACCGCCCCGTGTGAGCATCCTTTAGGGATGGTCAATGCCGACGCATAATGCCGATCCATCATGCAGATCACATCTACCGAACAAGAAACATAATTACTAGGGGGGCATGATATTACATCACGACATGCATGGCAGGCTTAATCGTGTAGGCCTGATAAGCCCTCGCTGTTTAATCGACTCATTTTCTCCAAAACATTTTTATCTAAAAAGGGAAATTTCATGGGTAGGATAATCATGCGACACAGCTGCCTTAGGCTTATCCTGCTTGCATGTAAATTCGACTCTTTGCACACGCGAAGCATTGCAACAAAACTGTGTTTTTCTAATGAATATCATGTTTGTTTTGATCAATAATCGTCTGTTAGTTTTTTTCCCCAGTTTTTGATAATTACAAGAATTTTCTATTTAAATGTTGTGTCACTTGTTTATTTTAATACAATTCGGCGGTCACGTGGGTGTAGCGGTTGTTTCCTCACCTTCCACCTCTAGTGACCCCCGGTTCGATTCCCACCCGAGGCACTGTGTGGATAGAGTTTCCAGTCCCCAACTGGTCGAATTGCTTCTCTCCGCGAATAATAGTCCCCCCCCCCCCGGTAAAATCGAATTTTCCTCGTCTTCCCCAATGCACTTCTTGCTAATGCACCGACGCGATCCGGCTACAGTCAGGGTAAATAGGAGATAGATAGATAGATAGATAGATAGATAGATAGATAGAAAGATAGACAGATAAATAAATAGATTATAAAAGGGTGAAGTTGAGTGTGGCATTTAATTGTGGATATTAGTATTATTAGCTTCCCTTTCAGATCTTCATTAAATAAATCAAATCAGCTACTCACAATTACTTGTACGTATATCAATAATAAGACGGATACTTTCTTCGAATGAATTGCACATGGTGTAGGAAATACGTGGCTTCATTATAGCCCCTTCACGTTCGATTTGACAAATTGTAAAGTAGAAGGTCGGGTTTAAATAGATGGATGCTTGATTTTATATTGAAGAGGACAATGCAATCAAATAAAAAAATAAACATCAAAATGTGATTGTTATCGGTGATTAGAGAGAAATAGTACAGATACACCTTGTGAAATAACGACATGTAACTGCACGTGTGGTTCTCAGGATAATCAGAGGTATTAATGTAGTATACAACATTTGTTTTTGTTGTTATTTTCATAAATAAATGGATTTCGGGGGTTAGTATTTTATATGTAGGCCTATAGTTATCTGCATGAATGCCCAGCTAGTGGCTCGGTCACTGACACACTCCGACCAATGGAACTTGTATCAAGTTAGGGTAAGTTTACCTTTAAATACAACATTTGCTTTTGCTTTTACTTTAGAAATGAATGGATTTTGGGGTTAGTATTTTGTAGCCAATTTTAGAACACTGACCTGTTTAAAGTTTTGTGTGCATAGGCCTAGATGCTTGGAAAACAAAGAGAAAAATGTGCTGTTTTGGTTCCCTGACTCTACTTTAGACAAAACGGAGCAATTTATAGACGTCGGGGAATTATCAGGTCTGGGAACTAGACTAGCTGGCTTGCACCCATTCACGCATGTGTAACCAATTGTAAACAAAATGTGGACTAACTAAAGTTGGTCAACTGGGGACAGTATTGGAAACAAAGTCAGTTTTTCCAACGATGGTTGGCCGACCATCGCTGGAAATTGATACAAAAATTCCACTTTTTTTATTTTTAAATGACTGCACATCAGGTGCACCATGATTTCACAGGATGCCTGAGATAATTTGTTTACGGTATTTCATAATAATTCAGTAGTTTTGTTTATGTTTGCCAATGTTGAATGAATCAAGGCTTGAAATCAGTTTAAAAAGCGGTAAGCGGAGCACTTTCGCTATGATCAGACCTTAAGGACCTCACAATGACCGGTTTTGCGACCCACTTCAATTTGCTATCTAAACCTTTTATGGAGAGATACGGCTCAGCAATCGAAATAGCAAACTCGGTTGTTTGCTCAGCTGTGCAGTTCTTTCGCTAATTCATTTATTTACTGACAATTTGCTGTTTTCGATGTAGCACAACTATTAACACGCAATTATTCCATTCTTCAAACACTTCTGCATTGAAATACACGAGCTGATAAAGCTGTCAGATACAACTGATATCAGACTTCAAAATGAGTAAACCTCAAACACAGGATATACAACGCGCCGTCGAGTTTCTGAATTATCTCCTGAACACTTTCTTTTCAGCTTACAAACAATAATTAATGAATTATAGGTCTTTATCAAAATAGGTAGACTGGGAATAAACAGGACCCGTTTCTCGACATTGTGCACATTATCTCTGTTGTATTATTATTATAATCTATTATTACAGCAGAGTGGTTCTTTTTCCTATACAGCCTGTGGCCATTCACTTCCTGATTAGTATTGTGTAAGTTTGGGAAAATGTCTGTAACAAGTTTGCCCTTTTCTTTTATTGGTTCCTTGGTGCCTGATGTTTGACAAAGTCTCCAATTTGGCATGGATACTTAAACCAACACCATGTTTACGTACATGCAATCTTCCATCGCTGTCAACCTTTGGTTTGCGATTCTAAAGGTGGATTTATATGCCCCTTTAACATCTCCCTTGAATTTACGCTCCTGTGAATTTACATATTCGTGAGCACAGGAGTAACGCCACACAAGAGAAAATGCTCAGTATCACAGCTGATTTGTACATACAAATTGAAGCCTTTTAAAAAAATACTTTTTCCAGGAGTCAATGTTATGTATGTATAGGCCAATGTGCTTTCTTATTAACGGTTAGTTACAAGTCAGCAAACAAATTAAATGTACAAAAAGTCAATTTGTGATATATTTTTAAGTCCAGAAAGTCAACATTTTGATCTTATTTCAAGTCAACAAAGGACTTTCTTTTGTGCAAAAATCTTATAGAACGATTTTCACTTCGCTGGGCCTTTAAAACAAATTAATGGTGCATTTCAGACATTAATACACGTCATTATCCAGTGACTTTTCAGGCGTGATGATCGTTATCCCTACGATGCTCCTTCCCCCGTTTTACAGGCATAGCGGAGCTTACCGTGCAAAGGGAAAAACACTCCATCTTTGGCGATGCCGACAGTAACATTTTTATCTACGCTAAAGGGCATCATCGCTTCAACGATCAAATCCAGCGATCGAAATTAATAACCCATCTTAAACATCTTAACGTCGTAAGGTGTTTGCCGCGAGTGCAGAGTGAGGTGCAGGGTGTATACCCACGGTTCTCTTCTTCATGAGAAAACAAGACCGATCGCTTCTTCCCAAGCTAAAAAGACCGAGGACATAAAAGAGGTTGGCTTTCGTCACCATGGCAACGTTCCCGGAGGCTTCCTTCACCGGGCGGAAGACCAGTGTCGGCGCAATCACTCTGCTAAACCAGGGGTGTCAGAATCTTCACCCGTAGTGATAGTAATGGTTCCTCCTGCGTCCGATTAACACGGCACTTGCAGCATGGCGGGAATTGACTTCTTTGCCATTCGGGTTCGAACACAAGGATTTCTTTTTACAATGCAGGGATGCTGGATTGGGGTAGAGTGTCTGTACTACAGGTACTGCAGCAGTGAGCCCTCGTTAAGTTGAAAGAGAGGCTAAACAGGCAAGCTTCAGTTACTAAAAGCATCCTATAAAGTAAACGCTATAGCAACCTGCATAGTAACGGCATAAAAGAAGCCTTTTGTTGCATGTCTAGCCTCGCTTTGTTTCCAATATGACGAAACCGTGCAAAGGGCGAATTGCCCTGGTTCCTATAAACACAGATCTCAAGAGAAGGGCAGACAAAGACGCAATGCATTGTTTTTGGAGGGGGGTCTTTTTTGTTGACAGGGCCTTAATATACAAGTGCGAGTCGAAAAACAAGTACACCGGAATTGAACTGACACACATCGCACATGAAACAAAAGTTACGTCACTAAATTTGTTTCATTGTGTAGCCTACGATATTCTCTTTCAAATCGTAGTTACTCATCCACATCAGATCAGAGATACTTGAGCATGACGTATCTACTAAAAAAAGAAAAACTCAGTCAGTGCATGTATATGTAGGCGTGTGTCCACACACAATACAATGATCACCAAAAACTTGGACACGGGTAGTTTTGACTTGTTTTGGGTGGATAGCTCATGCCAAGTAATCCCTGACCTGATCTGGGTGAGTGACCTATCATTTCAGAGCTAAGATCTAAGGCTACACAATTCATATAAATTTTGGAGCACGCGAATTCATGAGAAAAAAAATAATGTACACATTTATACATTGATACAAAACGGAGGGGCTTGTATAAAATCCATTTTTAGAGAAACTTTTTTCAGAGAAACAAAATTGGCCAGCCTAGTGCCGAATTTGATACAGAACGGAACCACGGTGCGTTGTCTATGCAATAAAGTTTTAAAGATTTTTTTCTGAGAGAAAAGAGTAAGAATAGTGTAATTTTTCCCGAATTGACCGGAGATTAGGCAAGCAGACAATGACAAATATACATTATTTCAGACTTTGCATGTTGGTGGTGGAGAGAACAATATTATAGAGGAGCTTTTGGTTACGCCATGTAAACTTTGACAAATAAATCGTTTCGAAAACAATTAATTCCACGTTTCGGTTAATGTACTTAAACCGTCATCGGGGGAATGCTTAAACTTAAACGAAATCCTAGATAAACAAGATACGAGATAACTATACACAGGGAGTAATGTCGTGGTGTGGTTTAAGTCCGCATGTCCATATATAGAAAAGTCTTATCAAGAAAATAAGCTATTTATACAGTAATATGGCCATGTCCTGACGTGCGGTAATGGTCATCAACGTAGAGTTACCGGTACAGCTACAATTCACTATGCCTCGCTGATCATGCATTTTGTCCCCGCATTCAAGATAACTTGTTATCACTTTTCATGAGAAACGTCTCGGTACCAAACACCGACTCTTCACTGTGTCGTTTAATACCCAATGGCAATGTGAGTGACAGAATGTTCGGAAGTTTGGGGTCCATCTTACTTTTGCTCTTATTTTGGGCTAGATTTGCAATATTTCAAATAAATAAAATTGTGATGCCTGTTATTCAGTTGCAAAGCCACAATGTTGCATTTTACCATTTCAGCTCTGTAAGAAAGCAAAATAGTTCTATAAATTTAAACGCTGACGTTGTAGATCCTACACAACACATTTTTCCAATGTACCTGTATGCTCTACTCCCTTCAGTCAATTGCAAACTACTTTTGATAATGTCCATCTTCCGAGACGTTTGGTAATGATTGGCGTGAGAAGCTACGCCGTCTCCGGGAATTTAAAACAATTCCGTTGGTCAGAATGGATCATTCACAATTAGACGGCATCATTAATGTAATATTAATTCAGGAAGAGATCCAGACAAGCGAGCTAATAAGTTATGGGCGATTTCCAGACTGCGAAGATTTTGAGATAAAGTTGCCCGCGCATTGAAAAATGGTTCCCGCCCGCTATTTGTTATTTCCGCATCAGAAATCCGGCGGTTCGAAGGTATTATTATAAGAATTAATAATTGAGATTTATGTTCGGAGGAACATGAATCTTTTGTGCATTTGATATTTTGTGTGATCCGGCTGAAGGCCGCGCCTGGCTGTCGTATAAAAAGGTTGACGCACTGAAACCCACATTGCTTGTTTAACACTGTAAACAATTTCTGGTTTTTTTACACCTAATTTTTGTTTGTTTTTACATTTAACATGTTATTATTATTTAAAAAAAAACAAATTTCAGTCGATTGGGACTTTTTAACAAGTATTTTGCAACTGTCAATAAAGATAACTAATGTAACAAACAATCTAAAATTACCCATTTTTGGTATATTCACAGACAGGAAATTGCAGGTTTACAACTTGCTGTGACTTAACATTTGCAGCATGAAATTGCAAAACAAAATGACAATAAAACAGAATATTTGCTTTATAACATTTAAAAAACAATTATTTTTGAGTGTGTAATTGAAAAAAAAAATTCTGCTTTTTTTCTCTTTGTAAATAGACAAATATCCTTCAATGTAGAAAAAAAGTATGTTTGTTTACACAAAATTTTTGGTTGTTTTCACATTTAACATGTTATTATTTTAAGAAAACAAATTTCGGTCAATTATGACTTTTTAAAGATTTATTTTGCTTTTTAACATAAAAACTGTCAATAAACATAAGGGGCACACCAGACCCCCCTGGGCTCACCAGTCCCAGCCATGAAATAGGGCACACCAGACCAACCATATGGTACACCAGACCTAATAACAATTAGGGCACACCAGACCCTGATACATGTTAATATGGCACACCAGACCATCATAGTTATGGCACACCAGACTCTGAAAACTAGGGCACACCAGAATATGAAATAGAAATCAGTTTTAGTAACAAGGTAATAGAGCACCGAAGTGATGACGTCAATGCAATGTTTGGAACCACAATACTTTTGTTATGTGTTTGCATGACTGGCTGTTAAAAAAGGAACAGTCGTAATTTACATTTGTTTGGAACCAGTTGTCATGCCAACTGACGTCAGACTTCGGTACTCTATAACACCAAAAGAAGTTCTTTAATCCAAATGCGCCGCCAACTTGCTCGATTTTCGTAAACCGATTGTTTTTATCGATATTTCCATCGATATTTCCCATATTTTTTCTCTAATATCGGCATTCCGATATCGATGATATTAGCGATATCGATGTCCAATTGAAATTGATATTTCAACTATAATCGATATAAAATTATCGACAGAGCCTATGTAAAAAAAAAAGTTCTCTGCTGCGCACTTTACACTGAAACATCAGGCAATTCTTAATTCTCTAAAAATATTCGCCTTACAAATCTCCCAATTTAAACAAAAAATGGAAGCGCCACACGGACATACATTTATAACACATTATGTTGGTGTTCGAGAGTCCTGTAATATCAAGTCCAATTAATGTATAAATATATACATTTAAAAAGCCTAAAAAGGAGCAAAGATCGGAGAGAACAAAAAAGAAGTAACCAGTGCACGTTTTGTCTGGGAAAACACAATCACCTTATGTACGTGCCTCTCCACTGAAACCCCTAAATTCTATCTACCGACAGTGTCCTCTAAGGAAAGATAAATGAAAAGCTTCATCAAACAAGCAAAACTAAGATATTTGAACCAGCCAAGTTGGTTTTTGTTTCACACATGGGTTCATGTTCAACTTAACTTGCAAAAATAACTGTTTATTTTTCCTCTGTGTGAGAAATCATCGCTAAAACTGTCAGGTGTGTTCCTCAAACGACGCGACAAAGCATGCAATATGAGGTAAGACAGTATTTTTTTACATGACAAACCCTGGTAAAAAAACACCACCCTTTTGGTCAGGGAATCCGTTAATGAGATTGCTGATCATCTCTTCAACAAACACGCACACACACACGTACACATACAAACAAAAACTGGAAATTGGTTAAAGTACACTAGATAGACAAGGCCAGGTGAGATATTATCGAACTTGAACAGAAGCCAAGCCTTGTCTACAAACGTTATTCGAGAGTAACCAGCATATTGTATGAAAGGGAAATTAATTTCTGACCCGTTTCAATTGGAAAGCAATAAAATATTCAATGTAGCCCCCCAAAAATAATTGTAATTTTTTTAGGAGTTTGCTTTGCTTATTGGCCCCGACCTTTCTGGGGCTCCTGTTATCATCATCTTTGCTGGTAAGAAATATTCATGCACATTATTTGGTTCCAACGAAGCCATGCACCTTGAATGGCCTAGCATGAGTGATAAAACCGAAGGTCAATGAAAGATGAAAACACGCTATAATGACGATAACTTCGATGCATCACTACCGGCATAAATCCTCTCTTGAGTAAAACCCCGCTCAAGAGTAACATTTTGTTTTCGAGTTTGGACGTTTAGCTTAAAATCCAAGGTACATTTGTATATCTCTAGCTTGCTGTCGATCTGACATTTTGAGAAAAATTATGTTGCAAAGGACTATTTACTGTTGTGTCCAATTTGTCATTGGGTTTGAATTGAGCGAAATAACCTATGGGGTGTTTTTTCCTATTAATATTTTTAAAAAAATGGGCAATTTCTTTTTACGAAATTTGTAGTAATTAAGTGTTAACGGGAAACATTTGTTCATTTGTTTCAAATTGTCCGATTTCTTGTGCACAAAAATAACTAATGAGGTACTTCAGGCACTCAAGACGGTACAATGAGCAAACTTTCTCAAATACCAGCACCAGATTTCAGTCATCTCAATGTGTAAGACATGGTTTTAAGGGTCTTAAATTAGCATTTGACTAAAGGCGGGACTCGAAATACGACCCCTGCTTACCGGATGCAACGCCCTAAACCACCCGTACTCCGTGCTTGCCCTGCACAACAAGACGTTTTCTCCCATCCAAGTGTGCCGCCAACTTGCTAGATTATATTTTTACCGATTTTTAAAAAATATTTCCGATATTATTTTCTAATACCGGTATTTCAAATTGTTCGATGTCATTAACCATAACAGTCCCAAATATGATTTTGCATGAACCCGAGGGGGTGAGGGTTAAAAAAGTGATATATTGACGAAATCGATGTCAAAGTGAAATCGATATAAAGGCTATTATCGAAATATCAACCGAGCCTATGTGTTAGGTAAAAAGAGAGAAGAATTCAATTAAAGAAATAAAAACAATTTTTTTTTTAAATGAAACGATTTTGTTTTCGAATGGACGTGTTGCATTTTTCGAATAATGCCTTATGGCCCAAAGAAAAAAAAAGCTGCTCTGTATCGCATTTGTCGCCGTGAAACATCAGGTAATTATTAATTTTCTAAAATACCTTCCAAGTATTAAATGTACCGGTTTACGTGTATAAACAAAAATGGAAACGCCATAAGGACATCTCACACATTTGGGACACTGAAACGTTTGAAACCAGACACTTGAGATGATTTCAACTTCCCCATTTGTATAAACTATAGTGCTTCGGGTACCAGACATTATGCGCTTGCAGGTGTAATCGGACAATTTTTTTGAAGAGTGCAATGGTCATTTACCTCTTCTCCGAGCGCGTCAAAGCTGAAGTTGTACTCCCTCAGGGCTCGCTCCTTCACGTCCAGGGCGAACTTGGCAAACTGGGGCGTCTCCGGCTTGCGCAGCGTGAAGGTCATGAGGGAGCGGTAGGCCTCCTTTGCGTCCTCGTCGTTTTCGTCCCCCCGCGCCCAGCCCACGTCCCCGAAGTACATGCTGTCGAAGAGGAAGATGTTGAAGAAGGCGTACTCCCCGTTGGTCATGCCTAGCTCGTGGGCGGCTAGCATGATTCTTCGGATGGCGTCTCCCGATGCACACATGACCACGACTGTAGGAGGACAGAGAGAAAGATAAAGAAACTGTCAAAGCAGGTCTTCATCACCGAAGTGAAACAGGGGATGTGCAGACTTCAGGAGCATAAACAAACACAAACACGTTTCTGGGTTGATTTTAATTGTTGCCCCTTTCAAAGGAACACTGCCAAAACTGGTTTTAAATTAACACCATGTGGTGTTTATATTGGGCGAATGGTTCAATATAGGATACCCAGCACGATATGGGGCATAGGGGTACCCCCTCCCTTCCCCCTTTTTTCTCCCTATACCCTATACACACTCCATACTATTGTTACCCAACACATCCCCCTAGATTTCTGAAAAGAATTCCTGAGATTCCGGTAACGCAATGACCGACACAAAAGAGGGGGGGGGGGGGGTTGCCTCATTGCTTCATATGGCATATAGATACCACATGGTGTTAATTTGACACCACAGTTTTTGCAGTAACAGCACAATGTGTCTTGCACTGTAAAATTGCGGTGATACGAAGGGGTGTGATGAACATATTGTTCAATATAGATACAAATGTATGATATAGCTTTGGTAATGATTCAAACCAAATTGGTTAGTTTCAATCTGAAAGCTTACTGTTTATGAAGATGGCACCAGTACCAATCCTCCTGATATAAATATTTCCATCTGAAACGCAGTTATCTTCGAGAAACGTGTACCCTAAAGACCTCCAACAATCTGTGGCTTATTTTAATTTCAACATTCGAAATAGGCCGACGTGAACGTGCACAAAGTCACTGCGTAAAACAGAATGGGTTTTAACTATTTTCTCACAACTCGGTTGACGGACTGAGCCTTACACCTCCACAGGTTTGTCATTTCATGCGTATGCGTACCATTTCATGCGTTGGATCACACACAGCATCGACACTGCTTTCAACTGTGTTGTCAGCTCTGCCAATGCCATTACTTCACAGTTAAGTTTTTGCAGTGTGGCTGGACATCGATTACGTGTGCAGTACAGTCTAAAAACTCCCGGGTCAGATTTGACCCAGATCCGGGTTCTATTTGGCCTGACCCTTTTCCGGGTCAAAATTACACTTTTCCGGGTCAAAGTGACACTTTTTTTGCGTCAAAATGACACTTTTCATGGTCAAAATGACACTTTTCAGGATTAAACTGATACTTCTCTGACTCATTTCCGGGTCAATTTGACCTGGAAAAGTGTCAGGCCAAATAGAACCCGGATCCGGGTCAAATCTGACCCAGGAGTTTTTAGAGCGATATAATTAACCCCTAATTTGGATCCAAATATGACAAGTGAAAAAGAAAGTGAAAAACGACAGTAAAAGAGAACGCGTTTATATGACAGATGATTTTTGGTGTGCTAAACGTATAGGAAAGCCTGAAACCTCTGGACTGCGTCTTCTTCCACAGCCTATCACAAATATTGTATAAACTGATATTCAGGTAACACACAAACTCTTGTAACCGATACTGGTGACATTTTTTTCTTTTTTCTTTTCTCAACATTGCCAACCTCGAAAATGAGGATCAGATGTCAAAGCTTACAATCGGGATGAGACTACGGTATTTCCCTTGGATGACGATCATTAATCAAAAATCTATCTCCTGAGTATCTTCGTTCCTTTTTTTTCATTTGACTTGTATATGAGAAGAGGCTAAACCCGAAGGCTATCCTGGATAAAAACTGGTGATGATTGTTTCAAAGCTCCTTTTCCATACGCCACAAATCAAAATCTTGACATTCCGCGTGTACAGTAACATAAAACCGTCCACACTTGTTGAAGTAATAAGTAGTCACGCTTACGGATGCCCCGAACCTTGTTTCCTGGCCCGAGTTTTAAACAGGGTTTTCCCTACATTTGGCCAGGAATGCACTAATCATCTCCGTTGGGAAAAATCCGCGCACTCAGCAATGTTAATAGATCACCACGTAATTTGCGGCTTAGGTCAAAGGAGGCTTTGAGCTTGGACTTTGATAGATGCATCTGTTTCCCCTTCCCAACTTCTTTATCATTGATCATCTGGATGGAGGCTAACTTAGACGGTTAATCCGTTTGGGAACCCAGTTGCAACAAAAAGTCGGCACCTCGCAGTAGTTATCAGAGAAAACATGTTATTAGATCAATCCATGCTATTCTGTTAATAAGCCTATAATTGATAATCTGGCTTGGAGATTCCCATGGTTATGGTAGCTCCACGCAGGTGTTATATACATGAACAATGGAGCTGATGTATCCGTCATATGTTGGAGTGAACAGATATCCTACATTTTTTTTAATCTAGAGGCTGGTAACAACCCTCATATTTGCACTTGCTGATTCAAAGATAAAATGGATATAACCAGTATCATTTTACAGATGCGATATTCTACACAGAAGTATAGCGATTTTTTGTTTACTTCATTCCACAAGTGACAGATATTTTGCTGTGAAATGTAGTCTTCCATACATCCACGAGGATTACGAGGACAGACCATTGGCATAACTGGAGCAATCTTCTAGAGAATCAAACCCCAAATCGGATTATTGAGTGCTATTTTTACAACGAGGACATCCGCAATAAGTTGAACATCCGCAATAAGTAATCCTAGTATGAGTGAGCTGCTTTCAACCCTGCCTCAATCAAGTGCGAACTTTACAAATCCCACACTCCGAAAGTTCAGCTTAACCCGAGTGCCGTCTGTCGATCTTTAATCAAGCTGTATTTGTTCAATTCTTTCCCAGATGTGTTAGCTCAACTGCCGGCTCTGTCCATGATGAGATGCCAAATCCAGAACCCGGAAAGTGATCAAGCCAAAGAGGGAAAAAAGATAATTCAAAACCAAAAATGACCCGACGAAGATTTCGAGTTGGAGACCAAGAGCCCACGCTGATACGCATAAGCAAACATAATATTGCCGGCTTGTGTTGACGCAATTGACATTGTGCAATTCACGTCTTATAGTAATTGAAACGATTTCTGGATAGAATTCCGTCCGCGACCATGCAGGCTTCGGTATTCCAAACGTTAAGCTGCTCGGGTTACGGCAATCTCTGACAGGATATTGCACTGTGCTTTCAAAGGGCCAACATCACGGCGATTTATCGTAGGCATATCCGGGTTACCAATTTGCTATCGTAGGAAGATAGCAGCCCTACAGGTGCCCCGTGCGTGTGTTTCTACGAGTCTCTTTCATCAGCTATCCCTGTGGGCTCTCTGAAGAGTGTACTCTTTTCCTGCTTGACCTCATTTCTTCCATCGCCGAGGTCCCATTTGCGTTATTGACATACATGAATGGCAACCGTGAGTGCGCGGTCAATAGTTCTGACCGCGAAGTTTAGGGTTTGAGTGATACAAAATCCTCGTATCCAGGGAGCCGCCTTTGCATTTCGATTATGGGGAGAGTAGTTCTTTTATTTGGAAAGATTGACGAACCAACAAAACTACGGTATTGGAGGAGAGAATACGGTACAAAGACCAAATGACAGCAAAACAAAAATAAAACATTATTAAACATTAAAGATGCTGTGCCCGTGCTTTTTTGGGCGTGCACCCCGAAAAACAAATTTTCAAATTAAATTGCTAATTTTGTAGCATTAGATACATTATGAGCTTTCCAACGAGACATTCCACCAACAAATCGGTTGGCCCCTAATAAGTAACAAGTGTAACAAGTTTTAAAATGGAGAATTGGAGCGGGACGCTACTAATTCTTACGGGGTTAACGTATAGGGCAATCTTCACGCGTAGCACACAATAATAATTGGAATGCAAAGCAGAGTGTAAGCCTAATGCTTTTTTCGTTCGGGTAGGGGGTAATCCACTTAAGTGAAATGTTCAGTCAGATCACGGATATACAGCTTTAAAACAGAAGTTACCACCAACCGATCAACCTTTTTTAATGTTAGTTCTAATAAATGACACTACATAATTATGATAGCACAAGTGACATGATAGCACAAGTAATAAATGATAACCCATAGGAATTCTCCAAACTCAAATCGAGGCCTGGTTCGCCTTTCCAATGCAACCAAAACACGGGCATTATGGCAATACTGCATCCTGTAAGTACATTACGGTGATGCAAGCCAAGGCAGCGCCTTCACGCCGCTGGGTCTTGCAATCAAAATAGTCTTTCGAGAAGATAGAATAAGAGATAGACTGAGGAGATTGACAGTCCAAACAAGCCGATAGCGATCTATTCGAAGCTAAGCTTCTATCGGTCACGGCAGGATTTTGCAACATTACCATCATCAGCACAAACCCAGTGACTTGTAATTCTGATGGCGAGATGATGGGGGTCCAACGCTGGTTTGACCCATTGGCCTCTATTTTAAAGCTATAGATCATGATTTCACATTTTGACGCTAGGCTTCTCTGATTGTTATGCTGTGTGATTGTTATGCTGTGTGACTGCCTTTCCGGCTATACATAATGTAGCAGTAGAATATGAAACGCACAAAGAAGGGTTTACTGTGAGTAATCCTGGTGCACCGGCACCGAATTCCCCAGCGAAGTACTTATTTCCGCTTAAAATGACAGGCCATATACGGTACCAAACTGAGCAAAGAAGATTTCCCGATCACATTACGGATAAAAGACCAGACAAAGTTGAGCGCCTAATGGAGGATTCCACAATGCCATACATCTTCAAAAATGCCTTCAACGCGTTTTTGGAATTATAGGCAATCCAGTTGACGCCAACCTTACGTTGACTAACTACAAAATAATATGATCGGATTACATTTCATTTCATTTCCTTCTAATATGATCTTATAATAGATTTCACCTGATGCAAACTTAATTTTAATGATTGGTCACGCAATGACGGTTCTTACATCAAAAAGGTCCAAAGGAGGACGACTTTCGGTTTGTTCAGACGCTTCAAACCGAAACCACGCTGAAATTGACACTAAATACATATTTAAGATGTCAATCAGCAGTTGATTCGGGTATCGAAATGCGATAGTTTCGAGTTTCTATGTATTTAGATGTAACGCACCGCACTCGCTTTGCGCAAACAGTTCGCTTCATTTGATCTTATCTTTCTGCTTGCTTTGATGGATTGACCGCACGAATTTCAACAAACTTCCTGGTTCCCTGTAGATCGTGTGCCGTAGGCTACTTATTCAAGATTATATCTGGTGACTCGTAGTTAACGGTAAAATTACGAACGCGGATACATAACTTGAGGTTGGAATAAAGTCAACAAACAGCACGTCAGAAGATTGTTTGATATTAGGGCCTACAACGTACCGGGTACTATCAATTATTTAATGAACGGAATTTTTCATGACATATCACGATGAAGGCTGAAGTTAATTGATCTCCTATATCACGATAAAGGCTGAAGTTAATTGATTTCATATATCACGATAAAGGCTGAAGTTAATTGATCTCAATCACGATAAAGGCTGAAGTTAATTGATCCCATATCATCATTGGGTTTATCCCTTATAAAGTATAAAACGAAACAAACAAATAAACTGACAACTGATGAAAGTAAAACCGTTCATTTGGTAAAATTACGCAAATTAACTCAGGATAAGATGAACAACACAGAGAACGAACGCAATACAAACGAAAACGTTACAACCATTTATTTGATTTGAATCAACTTTCAATTAAGTACAATGTATATAAATGGCTGTGATAGTCGATATTCAGACGGCCATGTAGACCCCCATTTCCTTGTCACCATGCAGGCATAAAATAAAGATTGTTTTCTTTCCAGACTAAGTTCTTCTAGCTGAAGGGTAGTTTAGAATATAACCCACTGGATCCCAAGACAATATGTTTAAACAAACATGACAAGGAACGGTCGAATCTTTCATCTAATCCGCTCTCAGCCCTAAATCCTCACCCGGTCCCGTTTTCAATTACAAAATTAAGTTGGGAAGATCTGCAGCAAGTAAAGGCGACGCCACACGTTGACGATTTAATTTTGCACACACACAAATCTGGGTTACTCTCGTAATGCAGAAAGCTGGACACTATACAAGACAACAAGCAACGCAATCAGCTTTCGAGTGACTCGCCACTCGTGATGCTGTAACGGATACATAACAGATGGTCGGTTTTTAGGAAGGCAGAACTTATTTCTGACAAGTTAGATGTTAGAAGAGTTCACGGCTTGATTTCTACCTGCATCCGGATCCATAAACTGCAAAAAAACACCATTGCTTTTTACGGGAATTTCCTGGCAGTTTGGACGCAAGTAACATCCCGTAAAAAAAGGTGCAAGCTGTTTTCTGTAACGACTCGTAAACACTCTTATTTTACGTTACTGTCCCTTAAAATAACCCTGCTATTCCCCTAAAAAAGACGGGTTACGAAAACAATTCACTAATATGTTACTGGAAGCTTGGTGCAAGTAATTACAAATTTGAATGGAAACCAGACTAAATAGACGTAATCTATTATACATTACTATAGGTATAAAATATAGATACATATACTACGATAATCTACTAAACACTACAAACTGAATCATGTCGTGCTTTATAGCTTTACGTGTATATTCAGCCTTTTCCCGCCATGATGAAGTCACGGTTTCCCATGAACAATTTAAATATTTGAATACGACAGGAGATGTAAGGCGATTCTTCACCTGTTTACAGAAAATCTAAATTGTATTGTGGAATTGTTTAAATAGGTAAATATTTTGGACGAAACACTACAATTAACATGACTTGTGTGAACACACATTTCCTTAGTTATGATTGGTCAGTTGTTGCGTATTGAGATTCGTGTAGGAGAACGTTAGATTTTAGGTCCAAAACCCTATAAAACTAAAACACGGTGATTTTTTTACAGGGAAAACACCGTTATTTTACGGACTTTTTTTTACAAGTGCAGGCATACTCGTAGACTCGTCAAAACGTTCCGGTAGGCCTACTCGACAGGGACATTATGATAATGTGGCATAACAAGTAAGCCAGAAGCCACAACTCAACACATTGTAATTTATGCCACAAGGCGTAATAAGTTCGAGCTCGAGTTTTACCTGTACTTGTCGAAAAGCAGGTCTTCTCGACGAAAACAATACGATATTTTGATATAAAGAGCAAAGTTTTATAATTGGTAAATGACGAACCAAACCCGTATTTTAGTGTTTGTGCCTTGATGGATAGAGAGGATCGCCGAGTAACTATTAGCATCAGTTTGATAGGCAACCTCTCGGTACATGCATTAGTCGCCATCTTACACAAAGCGGAGCCTTCATGTCGATTGTATATTATGATTTCTTGCCCTTGTCCTGACATGTCAAAACATGGCGCAACCGTCCAGAATCACTCAAGAATAATGCAATACAAACACCGTCATTAAAAGACTGCAGACCCAGTCTCCGGCGTTTAACAATGGTCACCCGCCGGTTTTAGACGTTTTAGACGAGTATTAAAAAAAGGCGCTGTCAAATGGAAATGTCCTCCTTATGTGGGCCCATGGAATGGCACGCCTAAATCAACAAACATGGAGGTACTTCAGACGTCAGCAGGGACAATGCCCCCGTCTTCCTGGGTATTCCCCGTGCTTTGTGGGGCAATAAAAAAACCGAAAATGACTTGACATCTAAATTGGACCACAAACGGGCCAGCGCGTGGTTGCCGGAACGTTCCAGTTACCAGATCCCCCGGGCGTGCTTGGACCACGCGCGCGCAGGGCCAGCGCCCGAAAAAGGAAGCGTCAATTCACATACGTGCTACCATAGATATCAAAAGAATAAATAAACTGGATCGTAAACGCGTATAAAACGCGCGTTTTGCCTGGGCGCCGCCATTAGTCACAGAGTTAAAAATGTGCACCCGTAATAGGTGTGATAGCGATTAAAACAATTGTTTGGCCTAAGGAGATGAAACGTTTTATTGCAAGGTTTGTCAGGGAAAAAATGTGCAGTTACCTCTTTAGGCAAAATGGTTTTGTTCTTTTTGTTTTAATGTAAGGTTAAGTTTTTACCTCGGCTTCATGTTTCATGAATGTGGAAACATCCCTCTATTGTCTGGTTCCCTAACCTGAAGATTCCCTGACGTCTAAATCTTAGGTCAGGTAGCTACCACGGTTTAAAATAGATCATGACGTGCAGTGTTAGTCCGAGTGACGTCAGTGGCATCATTCAAATGTAACATTCTTGCAAAATCCAGTAGGCAAAATATACTGCAAGAGTGTGGCATTGATTTTTCAGTTTTTATATAGAATTAAGAATTCAAATTCTAGGATCTGTAGGGGCCTGACAGACATTTTTGTTATTGCGAACATCAACGTTAACTGCCGAATGTTACAGAAAACAAGTTCGGAAAACCTCGGACGTGCTACGTGGGAAGAGGAAAATGTTCGAATTGCAATTTTCTTTGAGTGTTTCTAGAAGAAATCAACACTAACAATTGTCCGACTGCATGCGCCCGATGACCAGTCAAAATAATGTGATCTAAAATACAAAAGCCCCCCCCCCCCACCCCCAAGCAAAGAAATAAAATCATCTCAGAGAAGAGCAATTTTTCAACGTTCTGTACTGCTTAAATTTAAGGGCGTTGTTTGCTATTTGTTTTACAATAAAGGAGAACTAATAAGGTAACAATAGCTGGAAAACGCTGTGAAACTCGTCAACTTGTTTTACTGTCAACCGCGAAGCCGTTAAAATGATAGAAACAGGCCGGGTATTGAGGATCAGTTATCCGAGCTCGACACTACTCCGCGGATCTTGCAAGATGTATTGGAAAACCCAACTAATACGGGAATGCTCCCCTTGCCTAGGGAATTTGGAAATCTAACCACCGGTACTGTGTAGATATTTTTCACGCGTCGCCATGTACCGCCTAGTGTATAGTGATGCTAACGAAATGCATATTTTAAGTTATGCGCTCGTGGTTTGACCTGCATACGATGCATGCACTACGGTCGCTCCATAACGGTCCACACGTGGGTGAAAAACGTCTATACCCTATGACATCCACATTCTCGATATTCATGTTAAAAAAATACTCATTAAAGCACTTTCTTTTAACATACTCAAGTATCTCCTTTAGCTGATCACGCAACTTATTTATCTACCCAAGCAGCAACTTCTCCGCCCAATGACCTCGTTTTTCCTACCTACTAAAAAGCGATTACTCTTAAGTGTTAATTACTTTATATATATATATATATATAAAGTAACAGTTGGCTGCGGAAAAACAGCTCAAGCAAACATCTGATTTAAAGAAGCCGACGTTTTAGCGGCGGCAACGAACCCAAGCGTGACTTGAAATGGGCCCCAATTTACTGCAAATTATATTTTAATCATGTGGTGTCGTGTCGGGAGGCAGAGTGTGGCTCTTGTTGGAGCCTGGGAGACACTTCATCACTTCAAGGCGCGTCGGCCCGTGAAATGCGAAATGGAAGGGAGTTGACTTTGTGCATCTAAATGACCCCGCTACTCCACCGGGGAAGGGAGAAAATGCCACTTAAAAAGTGATTACTCCTTAAGTACTACTTATAAAAAAAACACGTATATACACACCTTTCCGATGTCTTTTACCAAATGAACAGCTGGAAATAAAATTTAGTGAGAAAAGGAAGTCTGGCAGTAATAATCAATGACCTTTCTAGCTCCACACTTCTTGTCTCTCTTGAAAAACAGTGTCGGGGCCTGCATGCGTGCGATGCTTAACTTTGAGAATACCAAAGCGGATATCGTATTTCCATTCGAGAACAATCGAAATTGCAACGTGCATGCTGGCATTTTGACTTTTTTGACACAAACTCTTTCTGGTAATTCCTTCTCAAAGAATTGAACCGGCAAGTTTTAAACAAGAATGCAATACAGAAGATACTGGTCAGGGTTAATAGATTTGTTGATTTCTTTCAACAGAACTGTGTTTTAAACGCTCAAAAGACGTCCCATAGATCCATGCAAAAATCAACAATCCTATTTCAATATTGAAATAAAAACAATTTCGAATGTAAAACTGGAATTAAAACACTGGTTTGAATTAAAAAATCCCAACTTTTGTTTATTGGCCTGACTTGTTTACGTCTTAATTAATTCAGGGATTTTTGCATTGCACCAACTTTTGCCAGGCTTTGTTCATCCCCACACGTGTTACAGTGGTAACTTTGTTGCAGCACTATTCATGTTTTCAGGTCTGATTTGTCGATTTAGCACTTGTGGTATCCCCGTTCTGGCAATAGGTCTCATGAGTATGATTTATTATAAACAACACGTCACCTCAAGAGCCGTAGAGCACAGAACAGTGAACATCGCGACACACAGTATACAAATAAACCACATCAAATGATAAATTGCTTCGAAAGAACAAAAAGTCAAGTAGCCTATTTCAAAGTAACTGTAGCCTTTTGAATTGAAAAACACAAACTATAGCGATATGAGTTCACCTCTGCAATCGCGTGCATTTATTCCCCCAGTGCATAACGCAACGAGACTCAGAAGAGGACGATGACAGATCAGCGAGAAACGAATGTTCAATGTCTGGCGTCAGAGGTACCGAACTTGCACGACAGCTCATGTTCTCATTACAAAGTGGGACGCTGCGACGAGTGGTGAACATACATTCGTCCGCGATTAAACACGTGATGGCTACTATAATGAAGTCCAAACAAGTCTTTAACATGAAAATGAAGTCCAACCTGGATATATATCTGTACACAGAGATACGGAGACACTGTGCATGTAGTTCTGCCTTTAATGGCGCATGCTTTGGCTATTAAAGGAAAGTTTATTAGCATAAAAACCCCAATGTTGACATTACTTCCTGGAATATCTACAAAGAAGGCGGAGATTCATCACATGGCAAGAAGGTGGTCCTACAAGCCATATAGATCTGTATTACATGGTTCCTAAACAAATCCTCACGGGCAAAACAGGGCATGTATTGGTTGGCACACATCATATTATGCCGTAATAGAGAACCTGCTGTATTTCCCCCCAACATGTTTCCGTACGTCTAGCGCCTTTCAAATCAGAAGTCTAATTGCGTTTGGCGACTCCCCTCACGAAATAAAATGTCGCCTGCCATTGCCGTGTCGAGAACGGCAAGGCTGCTGCACAAAGAAGGGGCGCCGATGTCCGTTCCAATTCCCGCCTTAATGGGATCTAAAAGCCGCTAAATACTATAATCGTTGCCGACGAGGATTAGTTTGCTTCTAATCCCCTCAGGATGCAGATTGTGCCTCCCCCTCTTAAATTCAACGTGGTAAAAGTGGAGTTTCGTCAGCGTAAAGGCCCGGTTCATACTTCATGCGAATGCGAATGCGAATGCGAACCGAATTTGACGTCATGAAACATTCGCAGCGAAGATTCGCACAAGTTGAAATGTGTTCAACTTTTGCGAATTCGCAGCGCGAATTTTTGGCGTTGACGTCATAAATTCGCTTCGCATTCGCGTGAAGTATGAACCGGCCTTAATAATATACCGCGTGATGTAGTTGAACAACAAAGACACAAAAGCTGCTTTAGAGCATACAGAAAATTCTTTAACAATAAAACTGATTTTACTATAAAAAACATATAAAAAAAGAAAAGAAAAATACATAGATACATACAATGGGATATATATATAATGGTGACATTTTATAAAATGTAAAAGTGAATACAATATACATGTATAACCAAATAAAAATAACAATCAAATGAATTTTAATATATGCGATTTACAAGGCAACAAAGACGAAGTCCCACAATATTTATTCACGACCGCGTCAACGGTAAAGATGAATTGAATCGCATAGTTCATTTGTACAGTAATTCTACCCGTACACAAGAATGTAAAATTCCGGTTTCTTTGGAGACACTTAATTTCCCGCATACGCCTACGAATGCATTTACACAGCACACGACACATGATACTGCGCGCTCGCTAGCGCTTCTTCAGGTCACACAACAAATTAGATAGTCCTTCCTTCACTTTTTGCCACGGCGGAGTGAAACGCACCCCGTGGTCTACTGCTGCTTATGCTGGGTGGTTGGGTTTGTATATGCCGGCAATCGTGGACCTAGGACAAACGAATTCGGGCGTAGACAAAGGGGTCCACGTTTGACCGAACGTCCACGACTGAAAAAGTTAAAACTATAAACAGAAGAGGAACAATGGGAGGTCCACGATTGCACCCGTTTACATGACTGGTTGGGCGGTTGGGCGGTTGACAGTTTACTCGGGTGTATAATATACACCCGAGTAAACTGTCAACCGCCCAATTATATTTCCATGTCAGTTGGGAATGGTGTTTTTGTTAACACTGATGCGCATGCGTCTAATGAACGTCTAATCTGCATATTAGATCACGCCCCAATGCATTGCAAAATTCATATGATGTACGATATGTGGCAGAGGGGTACCCCCCCCCCCCCCCCCTCTTTTGTGTTGGTCAGTGTGTTCCCGGAATCTCAGGAATTCTTTTCAGAAGTCTAGGGGAGGTAACAATAGTCTGGAGAGTGTATAGGGTATAAGGACAAAAAAAGGGTACCCCTCTACACCATATCGTGCTGGGTATAGCAAAATTCGCGGTTGTACGGTTCGTGGACGGCCGGACCAGTGAAGTTTTAACGCGTATACCCGCCGTGGATTGTACACTTGGTACTTGTTTTTATTCATAGGGCAGGGAGTGGGGTGGGCTTGTCTAAACATTCTAAAAGTACCGTAATGCGGTCAGTTTATGGAATGAGCACAATCACATACAGGAAATACACAATTTCTGTATCCGGAGATGTCCGTGGTTAATCCAAGTATTTAACGAGAGCATAAATTGAAAATAATTTAACAGATTTAAACAACATGCGATTTTCAGTGTCAAACCATTCCCAAAGACGAGAGCCCAGTATCTATTCAGGGTTGCTCCTGCGCTGTAATCGTAGCTGAGTTAAATTGCATAGTTCGTTTATATACAGTTATTCTATTCCGCCATGAAAATTAAAAATCGCTTTTTATAGAAATCCACGCACATGCTCACTGAATGTATACAGCACAGGACTTGACAATACCACACATTATGGCTCACACGTCCAGTTCAAGCGATCAACTTGACCGTCTTTACTTATATTTTAATTAACTGGGGGACGAGGTCGTCTCATTTCAATAAGTACTGAACGTGAATTTATGGATAAACACGGATACACGAACAATTTGAAATTCACCTGACCCTTTTACTAGGTCTGTCAGTTAGAAAGAAAAGTGCGAAAGAAAAATAACTAAGTCTGACTGTACCATAATTTCTTCCGCTCTTTTTGTACAAAAAAAAACACGCCTGCCGGAGTGGGACTCCGCGTCTAAAAATCACCACAAATTAAGATAAATGGCACTGGTGACTGCGAATGACATGTCTAATGAAAGAAGACGCGTATATAAGTGCTTCACTGCGAGACACAACGAATGACAGCCCATACAGAGATCACCAGCCTCGTGTATAATACATACGATGCAATGTTTAGCGGGTTCAATTTCCAGTGAACCTTAATTTTCTTTGGCTGAAAACACCTGGCTCTGCGCCGCACTCCATTTATCATTGTGTCAGAATATTTAGACCCCAATTGGCATTTATTTCAACGAGTAATGTAAACTGAAGAACGATGGGCTCCTTGGTTTGCACACTGTACAATAATCACAAGTCGCCATATTACTGATAATCATGACTATTTCCAATTTGACTTGTGACATGTCTTTTTGGGCTGACTTCAGCATCCCAGGGCAGCCATTTCTCATGCTCTGTGGGGTCATGCTTTAGTGGAACTGAATTAAAAGTCGGGTACAGTTTGATATTCGTTTTGAAAGGGTTGTTTGAATTTTTCTACTTTTTCCAAAAGGGGAAAGGGAGAAATTCTGAATGAGAAGAACTAGAAACGAGACAAATTGGGCGAGTCAGAATACAAAAAAAAATGCAACCCCCGTTTACAGGAACCATGCGAAGAGAACACCGTTCAATATGCGTTTGCACGTTTAACCATACATCACAACAAGCATGATCTAAACGCTTGTTTTTATTCAAAGCAAAAATGATGGTGGCAGATTAAGATTTTAATAATTGTTTAAATTTACTCATGGTAAACCAACAGACAATATTTTGAAAATGTTTCGTTAAAAATGGATTCGAAACAAGGTATTTAATACGGAAAGTTTTGGAAATAGTTTATTTCCAAACGTTTGATGACCTTGTTTCGAATCCATTTTTATCAAAACGTTTTTAAAATATACAGCGTGGAACCCTGCCCTACACGCCAACAAATAATACTTTGTACCTCTGATGACATTCAAGTTTTGGCTCATGAATATGGACATTTGCATTAAATTCTGCAATTAATTCTGAGAATTGCTATGAAGAACCTAGAAATTAATATTATAAAACATAGAAATAACACTGTCCTGCGGGTATTCAGGTCGTAAAATCCCAGTGCATGATGCCTTTAACCCTAACAGTCCTGAATCCTCCAATTTTAATACGATTTTCCACACACCCTAGGGAGTTAGGGAAAGAAGATAAAACACAAAAAAAGCTGTTTAATACATAAAAACAAGACCAGCGCGCGTAGCACTTTAAAGACTACCGGGGTAATACCGTAACATTCATAAGCTTTCGTTGCAACAACCATTTTATCAGATATGACAACACAGTCATTCTGTTGTGAAACCAAATTATTATTTTTTTTCAGGATGCATTTGTGCATCAGCTTTCTGACGCTTGCAGAACCCGAGATCGTGTCATGGCAAGCTTTCAAGGGAACACACTGTACTCCGAATTAATCATGTGCTTATAAGGCATCACATGAAATACGCACGTCTTTTAAAGCGGAACCGAGATGAGTGTGCATCCTGTTCCATCTATCGTGCAAACTGCTGGACAACAGCGAATGGCGCAAATGCCATTTTGTGGGGGAAAAGTATGGCATATCCTGTTCAACTAGCTGGGGAAAAAATCGCAAACTGTCAGGGCATGTTTTGCAAGTGACATATCCGAGGGAAGGGACAGGGGCAAACCCCCCCCCCCCCCCCCCCGGCTACATTTTTCCACTGAAACAAAATCGAAAGTGCCACCGCTTTACAAGTGGTACTTAGGCCTATCCCCTTTAAAATTTAAATTTAAAAATATATTTATATATTTGGGGGGGGGGGGTGGGGTATTACAAATTGTAACAATTTGACAGTGTTTTCCGACACCGTGTCCTTGTACCGACACCGGTAAAGTATAGATTTGAGATATTTGCGGTCAAATTACTTTTTCTTCATCAATTTGCAATTTTTAAAAACACATCTTGTAAATTACACGGCTTCATTTTTCTGATGGCACGTCTGCTATAGCTCGACCCAATCAGAAGACAAAAAGTTGAACAAAGCATGACTCCACAAAGGTTTTAGCTCTTTTTTAGCCTGTTTTGTAAGGTCATGCAGCACGCTCGATAGACGATGGGCCGTCTGGCGTCACGTGTTTACATCTATATTAAAATGTGCCCGACGGTATGCGCACGCATCGTGTTTTGCAGAAATGTTGTTTAGAAGTGACGTCGCAGGTGAGATTGACCTTCGATGCACTCCATAACCAAATTTATGCAAAACACGATGTGTGCGCATACCGCCGGAACATTTGAATATAGGGGGGTTTAGATATAAATATAGGTCACATAGTCTACAGCTTACAGTTGTGTACGGATGACGCCATATGGCACACAAAAAACAGTGCCACCAGGCCTGATGACGCCATTGGCCGCTGTTTGTGCAGTTTCAATCCATTCTTGGATTATTGTGTATGTCATGCTTGACTGCACATTGTAGCGGTTCGCTTGGCTGCCAGAACCGCCGCAACACCCCGACGTCTCCCGTAAAATACCGTGGCTCAAGGGATTTTAAGCAACCGCACATAGGTCTTGACCTGATAACACCATTAGATCATGGAAGTTCATGGAAGTTCATGGAAGTTCATGGATGTGAGGAATGGCCCTATTCTTATCCACACCAATATACTACGTGACATAAACAAGTGGACGTTCAAAGAGAAGGAGTGAAATGAGTGGTTGCATTATGTCTTATGAGTTGTCAACGTCATGTTCTTGGCTGAACTCAAGACATTTCACGGTTGAACCTCTTTGGAGCCTGGTTTTTATAAAGTGCAACCTCGTCAGCGGCACAGAGTGAAAACTATGTTAAAGTATGGCACAGCAGACTAATCAGTTGTTGACGTGGATTTGTGGTGTATTCGATGAGCAACACGTATACTTCTCGACTTGACATCCAAAAGCCAGATGTTGAAATAAGATGTACGCGTACTTGATAATAATAAAAAAAAAAATCGCAGGAAAACAATCTAAAAGTAAAAATTAACATCGAGTTAAAAAAACACAACAAAAAACCCCTCCACAAAAAACAACAACATACACTCACACGCACAAAACAAACAAACAAACAAAGGTTACAATTTCGGCAGGACAGCATGTGATTAAACCTGGCGTCAGATAAAATCTGCCTTCTTTTTCTCTACAGCTAATGCCCCGTCCATGAATGGTATCTCCTTTACAACCCAAGGGAGGTAGACTGAAAAACAAAATTGTTTTCTGGAAAGTAACAGCATCCGAAAACCACGCGAGGATAGGCAAGCATAATAGAAAGCAAGATTTAGTACGCACAGAAGTGCATCCAACCGCGGTTGGTTACTGACATACCACTATGAACATCTAACAAAAGAAAACCCACGCAGTCCTTTGTTTGTAACAAAGGACTATGCGTGTGTTTTCTTTTGTTAGATGTTTATAGTGTACAAAGCGACAGTGCTCATGCCTGCATTCCTTTTGTTCAAAAGGCTGAAGAAAACAGTGCTCCAATGTATCAACCTCAGGGGTTACATATCGTGGCCCTGAAGGGACATCACACATCGCAGATTTCTGCGCAGATATTTGCGATGTCGCACATTTTATTGCAGATTTCTGCGCACTGCGCCAGTGTCGCAGAATCCGCTGAAACCGCGGCCGCAATCGATAAAATGTGCGACATCACAAATATCTGCGTAGCAATCTGCGATGACCCTTCAGGGCCACGATAGTTAGGCCAACATGAATTACATTGATCATATGGATTGCAACCGCCACTTATACGTGGCTCTTAGCACGGGTAGTACATTATCAGAATGATCGCTCCAAGATATAATTTGAGTGGTACCGTATCTTTGTACATGTAGCAGTTAAAAATACAAAAGGGCTTTGAAAGTTGAAACGACGCCTCAAAAGGGCTGTCCATTAACAGTGAAGCTATAAGATAAGAAAGACTATATCGGTGTATATATATACATTGTATCTTCCAGGTCTATATTGCAACACAGCAAGAAAATTCACATTGCACTATGAAGTGCATGTTTGGTCATATAATGCAAATATTAGTTGTCCGTTGCGGAGCAGAACTTTCGAGGCACTCAAGCAATTTACCAATCACGGGCGTGACAGCTACCGCTTGACATCATGTAATTTCTACTGCTCGTCGTTCTACACCCCTTGGCGGGGCATATGAGTAAGGGAGATACCCAGGCTGCCCTTTGAGCAAAGAGGCTTTTTGATACCACAGGCATCAACCGTAATAAGGCTGAAGTACCTCGAACGACACGCCACGAATTTACATGAGGCGCAGTATTGGACGGTTTTGCAGCCGCACCGTCTATGGAGTGCCCTGACCCAGACGTCGCCGCGGAGTAGCGCCGAGAGCGCGCGGGACGCGAGCACCGGGCCTTGCATGGTTATTAAGAAACCCCTTCATCTCCAAATAATATCAATATTTGCATCATGCGAGGAGTAGGGAGACGAAGTGGCTAATGTATTCAGTCACTCAGAGGTCTGCTGAAGAGCAATGGAAGTTTCCTTTATACCGTTGAGGCATGAAAAAAATGCCCCTGCATATCTGCTTGTTAAAGTCTCTGACACCCACATACATATATACGTACTCGAGGACTTGATGCGCAGACCTTTTGCATGACATACATCTGGAGTTCTTTTTCTTCTGTCATTCAAGTTCTTTAACAGTGTGTGAACACACAAGGTCTACACGTACATGTCTGTTCAGTTATATTACCCTTTAATAAGGTGGCCGCCATGCAACAGTTCCATTAGTTCAATGCTGTTATATTTTGACATCGTACCAGCGAGATTAGGAAGGTTTGTGCGTTGCAGTTCCGACACGTGTTATCTTTATGGAAGCTTCACTGACCCAGGATCTACATTTACTCGAATATAACCTTTCAAGTTGAACAAATATCAAATACATCTGTTGAATTCGTCACAATTTAGACTGCATTACAACAAAAAGCAGAACGCACGTACACGGTCGCGTCGGATGAATTATCTTCGGCGCGGTGTACAGGACCTCTCCAATTTCTAATCGGTTGTCAGTTCGGTACTATTCCATGCAAGAAGCGTTTACAATAATTCACATTCCCGTGGCATGCCGTCATCATACATTGTGCCTCAAAACCAAATAACAAAATAAAAGCGACAAATTGGACAGTGTTGAATGCAAGTAACCGCCAATCATGCTAAATGCTGTCGCGACACCAAAGGACTTGTCAACATCTCCAAAACGTTTAATCCAACAAGTTTAATTAACCCTTGCGTACGGATGACGCCATATGGAGTCAACAAAAAGTGTCACCAGGCCGGATGACGCCATTGGCCGCCGTTTGTGCAGTTTCAATCGATTGTTGGATTATTGTTCATGTCATGCTTGACTGCACAAAAACATTGTAGCGGTTTGCTTGGCTGCCAGAACCGCTGCAACACCCCGACGTCTCCCGTAAAATACCGTGCCCAAGGGGTTTTAACAATAAGGTTCCAATCAAATATTATTGTTTGCATAGAAAATTGGCTCTTTTTCCCAGTGCTCAGACCAACCAACCAACCAACCACTAATCGACCCATTGATAATACATTACCTGAAAACACAATTATTGAGCGCCGGTGTGCTGTCGGTTAAAATTTCATTCGCGTTTACGTAGACCAATTAGGGCCAGAACTGTGGGACTGCAATACAGGTTTTTAAATCATCGTGCCATATATGCCTATCGCATTCCATGGTCGAATGTGTTTTTTGCATTCACACGACCGAGCGGGACTTGTGGTCGTTATTTTAACTACAAGCGTAATCTTCTCTACAGGCGTGTGGGTTCACAAGCTGTATATGCCTAACACGAAGCTGACACGAAAACTAGAATCCTGTTGATGCATATGTACCAGAACCTTTGGATTAATATATACGAAGCATTTGGCATGTCGTTCACGTTTTGTAAAGGAACGGCCATTATGTATGTGAACTCACTCAAGACCATACCCAGCACGATGTGGGGCAGAGGGGTACCCCCTTTTTGTGCCTATAGAATACCGAAGTCTGACTCAGTTGGCATGACAACTGGTTCAAAAAAAAATGAACATTTCGACTGTTCCTTTGTTAACAGCCAGTCATTCAAACACATAACAAAAGTATTCCGGTTCCAAACATTGCATGACGTCATCACTTTGGTGCTCTATACCCTATACACTCTCCAGACTATTGTTACACATCCCCCCCCCCCCCCCCCCCAGAGATCTGAAAAGAATTCCTGAGATTCCGGGAACACAATGACCAACACAAAAGAGGGGGGGGGGGGGGGGGTTCCCTCTGCCCCATATCGTGCCATCATATGCAAAACCATGGAAATACTTAATCACAATATAGTCACAGGGTATACCGTACCGGTACTCCACAGGCCAAACCACTTTATGCGTGGCGTGACAACGAAATACCACGCTATAGCTTGTTTTGTTTTTTCGATACTGGGAATCCATTCTACTCATCCAGTCCTCGCATAATCAAAAAGTCAGTGGTAATAGTAACTTTTGCCTATAACTTAGGTGCATAAACTGGCAACCGTTATTCAGTCGAAATTAATAATTCAAGATTCAGGAAAATTCATTCAGCAATCTACGAGTACATCAGGCGTCCATGCTCCGAACGTTGTTACTAAAGTTCTAGGTCTACCAGGGGAGTTGATATTATTAGATTCCTGGCGCAGAGGTTGGCCTCAACGGAATAAGACCAATTAATTTTTTCCCTCGACACCACACATCCAGTTCTGTTTACCAGGGCCGAGGCATTGGCGATCGATAACCACACTTTGAGGCCTGTGAGATACACAAAACGTTTTAGCTCTCGCTTGACTGGCTATGAATGGACTCGCCGGATCGTGTCCAATTTCCCCAACTCCTTTTCTCGGAGCGTACAACCTGATACAAGTCCATAATATGGTACTCCAGCAGTAGCCTCAACAGCGTATTGCAGATCATTTATAATATTGTCTGGCCAATCATTATATTTTTATTTAAGAGCGGCATTACAGTTCCTTGTGACGATAGTAACTGTGGATTCATAATGCGCCTCATAATTCTCGCAGCAAAGCTGCTGAAAGATGTATTATCATGGGGAGCCAATGGACTTCAAACTAAGTACCGGTAGGGTATGCGTTGATATGTACAAACAAATTGATGTAAAATGGCATAGTGCTGCTGTTCGGACCAGATTCTGTTTTAAAGGAGAAGTGCAATTTGAATTGAGGAGGGTTGCTCTTGTAGCTCGTTGAAGTCCATGGAGTCGCCTCCTTCTTCCTACTCCTGTCCATCTCTTCCCACAATGATAAGCGATGGGTTATAAGTTACGTTCCGAATATCCTATAGCCGATATCTCAATCTAGTGACATCGACAGCTGGTGGTTTGTCATTCTGGGCCATTTCTCAAATTGTGGCTTCGGCTTGGCGTTTGGATTCTACTCCAGCTATTCCCGAACCCCATGCATTACCAATACAAAGCCTTCAATATTTGAACGAAATGACCAGGCTCCGGCTCTGTGATCAGATATAAAAGGGCCCCATATCTAGCCACACTTGATTACCTGGAATTACGGGAAGTCAAAAGCAAATCCACCAGAGCCAAAGCCAATACTGCTGAGGTTTGAGAAGTGCCCTGACCCAGTCATTATACATGTACAAGTATATGTATAAAACAGGGTTCCGCACATGTCACTCGCTATAACTTATGTACGGTGTACCCGGAAGCATGTATTCTCGCCAAATCTCGTTGGATTTCGAGATCAAATTTCACGCTTTATACCCCATTCTC
Organism: Hippasteria phrygiana; assembly: GCA_037893225.1. NCBI lineage: Eukaryota > Metazoa > Echinodermata > Asteroidea > Valvatida > Goniasteridae > Hippasteria > Hippasteria phrygiana. The sequence continues at coordinate 883,812 of JAZGUH010000974.1, read as the reverse complement.
GATTTCTGTAAAACTATTAACGTGCACGGTGTCCCCAGGGTAGCTGTGTTTACACGCCGGTTTATTCAAAAATTAATGCAGACAGCTGGGAGAATAATCATGAAGACCCGAAAGGCTTTGCAACGATGGAGACATTTGCAAAATTGAATAACGGCGCTGCTTCTTCGCATCATGTCCAGAGTCATGCAGACCTGATGACACCAAATTTAATTACAGTCTATCGTTAACGAGTGACTGATTAGACCCCGATAGGTATGCACGCCCTGGTCAATGTTTTGGAATTTTCCCCTGTAAAAGTCAAGTACATGTATCCCCCTTTAACATGTAGACCCAGCCCTTCCACTGTATTGCAGAATATGGCAATACTGCAGTAAAACAGTGCGGACAACATGCACATGTACAGTGGTATGGGTCATGTTGAAGCGCATGATGAGGTGCTTCAGGAATGGTTTGGTGCAGTGATGCACACCTCAGGTGATGGTCAGATATACCTAATGCAATGTTGCAGAATTGCTATGCTAGTGATATTATTTACCTCGTGCGCTAGATGTACATGAGGTCCCCGGATGCACGAACGCATTATTCGGCTCTAGTTCCTTACGGAATTGGATGGTGACGATATTTGTGTAAACCCAGCATACAAACAAGCAAGAACTTCAGCTGAATGGCCATATTAAACACCAAACTCTGGACCTCAGTCTGCACATTTTAAACAGAACGTCCATGAAACCTGCCGTATATAGACTTCGCCATGGACCGCATTAGTGATGTTAATGAGTGCTTATTTAAGTAAACTAGTCAAGCGTGTTGTGTGCGCCCACGTGGTTTAACCTGCCCCACCGTGGGGCAGGTTAACCACGTGCGCGCACACGACACGCTTGACTACTATCACGTACACGTATCAGGCTGATCCGTGTACGAAAATCGCGGTCCAACCTATGGTGGTTTTGTTTACATTTCACACTAGCTGGCCACGTGGGTGTAAAAGGCGCAATTACCGTAATAAAGGGATTACTGGCCATTAAATACAATGCACGGCGTTATAGGCCTACAGGCCACAGTTATCAGAAACATGATTGACGGATGCCTAATATTTTAGACTATGGTGACCATCAATGGCACGTTTGAACAAATTAACACCATGATCCCCGGTTGGAGCCTGCACCTACAGACAAAAATAGCACACTTACATTTTGTATCAGCCAATTGGGCACTTTAAAAAGAGTCAAACTTTTAAAGTGAAAGGAACAATACAATATGATTTTTATGACTTGAATAAATTCAGGAAATGATTCTTTGAGATGTTACTATGAATTCACACATCCTGTAGCGGTAAAACTGATACATTTGGTTTTGATGCTACTTAATATTCATGAGCCAACGCGTGATATAATTCAAGGCAAATCAGCATCGTCTCCGTACTGGCTTAAATGTACGAATATATCACACTTTGTACGAATATGTCACACTTTGTACATATATATAGGCCTATATATCACACTTTGAAGTAAGTTCCACTTTGTACTTGATTTTCACGTTAAACAACTTGTTTGGAGAATAGTGGCAAATATTTCTTTAAAACTTGTTTGTTGAGTGATTCTGAAGGACTGCTTTTTGAACTGTTCTTATACTCTTTTGAAAAAGGAATGTCTTGCATGACAAATAACGCCTTCTTTTCATAAAAAAAACCCAAGTATTTATATCTTGTTTGTATTGTTGTATAACACAGTTATTTGCGTGAAAAAAAGTTGAGCTGAATGTTGAACCAAGAATGGACCGTACCCGCGATGCGACTGCTTCGGTCGAGCATCGTGATCGCCAAAGCCAATTAGAGCGCATTTAGCGCGTAATAGACACACCTGCGCGTTCGCTGAGAAATGAAATTGAGAGAGGGGAAGACAGTTCAACAATATATACGAAATTAGTGCGGCTGTGTCTGTTTTAACATGGCAATATTCGAAGCACCGATCCGTTTCACCAGCCGGTTCCTTATCAAAACAGACCCGTTCCGAAGGTAAACACGCGAAGCACAACCAGTTGTTTACTGTTACATTACGATGAATAATGAACGGAACACGACCCGACAGGAGCAATGGACAGTTCAAATAATATCCAATATAAATATCAATGCAAATATATAGTCTATTTTATGGACTAAATACTCAAAACACCTGGGATGAGTTTTGTGAAGTGCGCATGTAATAATGCACTGCACGATATTGTTTGGTCCCGGGGTAACACACGGTATGCAGAAACGAAAAGACGTACGCTGCCCCTTGAGAACAGCTCATCACACATCTAGCTGCTGGAATATGGGCGTTTACTGCGAGGCTCAAAGCCATTTCACAAGGGGATCTTTTGCATTAGCACGCCGAGCGAATGGTCTTCGTGTCCCCCAGCAAGGTATTTCAAGGTTGCTGTGTTGCAGGGGTGAGATTGGGCAAAAATAAAAAAATCCACGAGGACCCCAAGATCAACATATAGTTTATATTTGCCTATAAAGGTACCCCCTTAAAATATCCGTTTTTATTGGTCTATATCGGCTTTTACGGGTAAAAACACCTTTAGGACAACACCTCAGAAATTCCAGATTGCAAAAAAAAAGATTCTTTAACAATTCTGAAATCCCGACCAAAAATCCTGAAATCAGGACAAATCCTGACAAATCTCACCCCTGGTGTTGTTGATCAAAAACAAGATTGATTACTTCTAATCTGAAAGCTTACTACTTATAATGATAGTTCCGGTGTAGCGTGAATTTCAGTCTGATTTTCATATGACACCAGTACATGTATATACCAATCCTGAGACAAAATTTCTCGGGCTTATTTTGATTTCAACAACTGAAACGAGCCCACAATAACTTACAAAAAATTATTATTAAAGCCAAACGGTTTTTTTCAATATTTTCTCAAGACTCAGATAACAGATCGAGCTCAAACTTTCACAGGTTCGTTATTTCTTAAAAATGCCGACTTCCAGAAAGTATGAACACTGCCTGCAACTATGCCGTCAGCCCTACCATGCAATATGATCTTTATAACATGTCATTCTCAAATTCAATGGCATCTATATAAGGATGGAATTTGTATTGGTCTATGTCCACTTTTACAGGTAAAAACACCTTTAGGACAAAGCCTAAAGAAATTCTATGGAATTTTGCCTTGTAAAATACATAACGTACATTATTATCCGTACACTGTAAAAAAAAAAAAAAAAATTTTTTACGGGAATTTCCTGGCAGTTTGGACGCCAGCGCAATCTCGTAAAAAGCGGTGCAAGCTGCGACTCATAAACACTATTTTACGTTGCTGTCCCTTAAAATAACCCTGCTATTCCCCTAAAAATACAGGGTGTAAATAAAATTCACTCAGTTACTGGAAACTTTGTGTAAATAATCACGAATTGACTAAATAGACGTGATTTATTATACATGTACATTACTCTAGATATCAATTGTACAAATGCTACGGTAATTTACTAAACACTACATACTAAATAATTTATATTCAGCCTTATTCTGCCATCATGAAGTCACGGTTTGCGATGAAAAATTTCAATATTTGAATACGAAAGAAGATGTAATGCGATTCTTCACCTGTTTACAAAAAGTCTAAATTCCTATTTGGAATTGCTTAAATAATTGAATATTTTAGTCAAGAAATCGTGTTTTTGGACGAAACACGTGCAATTTAACATGACTTGTGTGAACACAAATTTCCTCAGTTCTGATTGGTCTGTTGCTACGTAATGAGATTCGTGTAGGAGAACATGAAATTTTAAGTTCAAACCCGTTCAAACTAAAATACGGTGAAAAAACCCTTGATTTTACGGGATTTTTTAAAAGTGTAACAATAAACACAAATGCAGTGTAAGTTGCACTGGGCTATTTTTAAGTTTACTTGATGGGAAAACTACCTTTCCGACAATTTGTGTAACGGTAAACATTGCGCAAAGGGTGGGAACACACGCAAGTATATTTCCCACAGTTCACTGACAATGATTTGACAGCCCGGGGGGGGGGGGGGGGGGGGTGCAAAACATGACGACTCCGCAAAAGAATAGTCGGTACACCTGAAGATTGCCGAAGCATTTGCAATTCACTTATCCATGCATCAACTCTTACGAGGTGAGACACGACAAGTCGTTTAAGGGTTTAGTACTTTCCATGAAAGTAAAAAGAATGCCACGACGGAACACCATCACATTTTGATTTCTAGGTTAACAAGTTCCAAATTCAATAGTAAATTCGTCACTTGGTGGACCTTTACGTTTTCCAGGCACGCTGCGACGTATCAAAGTTTAATGCGTCAGCAACACCACGTCAACACGTACTTCAGTATCTTGTCAGGTTCCATGGCTATAGCCTACACATGAGAGTATATGTGAATAGTTCCTTAAAACCAAACCCCATGGGGTGTATGGAAATTCGTATTGATGGATTCACAGCAGTGTTAGGGGTAGTATACAACATCTGCAAATATCAAAAAACCAAACTACTGAATTATTATGATATACCTTACTTGACTGTAAGTAAATAATAGTCTCAATGAAGCATCCTGCGAAATCATGGCACCTGGTGTGCTGTCATTTTCAAGAAAAGTGAAATTTTGGTATCAATTTCCATTGATTGTCGGCTGACAATCGTTGGAAATAGTGTAGTTAACCGACCTGACGTCTATAAACTGCTCCGTTAGTGTCTGAAGTAGGGCCAGGGAACCAGACTACAAGAACAGCATTTCCCCCCCTCCGTTTTCTCTGTTTTCCCAGCATCTATGCACACAAAACTTTTCACAAGTCAGTGTTACTGTTCCAGTACCGCGTACCGGTATTTGCTCTAAAATACCAACCCCCTAATCCCATTTATTTCTGGAAATTACAGCCAAAGCAAATAATGTATACCAGGTTGAGGCTGTCCAATCACAGACCAACAGAGATAGAAAGGGAGATTTTGTTGGGAATTCTTTCAGTCTGTGGCTACGTCTAGACTTTGTGACACATTCGTGGGATTTGTACTCTCAGCGTATAATGGTGATTCGGCTGATGGTTTTGAAACATGGCAAAAAGCTTGTGGGCACTGTTGATTTCGACATTTTGCTATCCCCTTTGCACTCTACAGGTTTACAAATGGATGCCTTCGTGTGAATTCAGTAGATTGTAAATGCACTAGCGCAAGGTCGCTGGGGAAATCACGCATGGTGTGAGGTGGAGAAAAAAAACGCAAGACGTCTTTGTCAAGACGGTACACGACCAGAATTCGTGAAGATCCCGGTGTGATTAAGAGCCGTGGTTACGCTAAACAAACACAAATTTCCCAAGCGTGATCCAGACTTCGAGTCTAATTGGGTATAAATCCAGCAGTTATACTCCGACTGCGCTGAAAATAAACGACCAAAGTTCACCAATAAAAACAAATGTTTAAAAATCGATTCCTCATATGATACCGTAACGCCGGGAGAGGGCTAGAAAATAGAAATAGTATATTGGAAACATATCCTTTCGATAATAGTTCACAGTTCAATCCTTGTTGAAAGGCAGCAACGAAGTTTATCATTTCTCGTTCCGCGAACGATACCCTACACGATATGGGGGAAAAGGGTACCTCCCCCCCCCCCCCCTTTTTATCCCTATACCCTAAGCACACTCCAGATTATTAAAACACATCCCCCTAGATTTCTGAATTAAATAGAATTCCTGAGATTCCGGGAACACAATGACCAACACAAAAGAGGGGGGGGGGGGTCCCTTTTCCCCCATATCGTGCTTCATATGCCGCGAACAGCCCAAACAGTCAGAAGACAACGAAGGGATGCAATGTGTACCACAGCTGTCTATTTCTGTCTATACATTACGAAGCCATAATTAAACTTCTACCGTCTGTCACACTTGCGTGAGAGATTTCTGTTTTCAATTCTTTTTGCCGAGGCTGGCTGTTTTCAATAGTGAACAGATATTCCAGGAGCAAAGGTTGTGTTTGTCATTAAGAAATATCCGTCGCGGGGATAATTCATAACTGCGCATTGAGGAATCTGGCAAAGAATAATTTAGGCTACATCCCAAACTGAAGCTTGATTTTAGACAGTATAAAGCATGTAGATAGGCAGGAAATGAAAGCAGAGGTTTATGAGTCTTAAATCCACTTGAGACAAGACAACCAAAACACATCCCTATAGAGCCTAATATAGGAATGATGGCGTCGGCTGACCTTTGACCCTGTAATCGAAGACATCTAATTATACTGCAGTTTCCACCGGCTGAATCATTAGAAGCTTATTCGGGGGGGAAAAATGGGGGCCTGGAAAAAATCTGACATAACAGTGATGGCGCTGCCTTGCAGAGTTTAAGCTGCATGCATGCGAAAAAAGGGATCGTTAAGTTTACAACACCCAAGCCAATCTCTACGCTCATTGCACCGAGTAGGACTATTTTCATACTACGCAATGCCCTTGGCCATATTTCCCTTTGTTATTTGATGAGTTCCACCCTACTGGTAAATATTCGAATTATTAGTCTTGGGGATTACTACATGTGTATATAGTTTTGGTCCAATGGTATTCATAGCCTAGGAAAACCAGGAAATATTATTATCTCCACGTCATGTCACACTCTCGCATATGCAGGGCATGCTGAAGTGAAGGCGTGCAAGCTAGACACACATTATCACGATTTACGTCGTGCACTCTACATAATAAAGTAGAGACTCGAAGTTGCATTAGCGCTGTGCACACAAAAGAAAATTTCCGTTTGGAAAATTTTACAATGACATTCCGAGTTGGAACAGAACTGTTGTGAGGGTTTTCTTGTGGTGATCCCCACAACGTGGTTATTTATTGGGGGTGTTTTGCATAATGCATGACTGAGCTCGGCGATGAAGCAGGGAAGTTTTTTTCTGGCCTGTCAAACCATTAGCACAATGAATGTCCACAGGCTAGCGCTAGGCGACCATGCAGGATGAAAGAAAATCGATCCGAGCACCAAGCGGTCCTGTCGGTATGTTAAATTCACCGGGGGGAAATTATCAAATAACAGTCGGGATTAAACTTGGAGAACCCCCCCCCCCCCCCAAAAAAAAAGTTAGCATTTATCTTACCCGTTTGGGAATGCTGCGGATATTCTTGGCATAACCGGTCGCTAATTAAGTCAATCTGTATGCGCGCCAAGCCAAAAAGTGTCAAGACTGTCCGGGTAAATGCGCAAAACCAATCAGCGATGACCGGAGGGCTCCAACACCCCCTTCACATCCAATTACTCATACTACTGATAGTTGCGACACATGAACACTGCACTGCTCACTACAACTATCAACAGTCTTATCCACTAACTGATTAGAAGTAATAAAATCAATGTTTAATTAGGTCTCAATGAATGGCCACTGTTGCTTCACATGGAGTTTAATATATTTTACTTCTCTACACCCATACTTTCCCGTGCTTTTTTTTTTAACACAACACTCAACACTAATACTTTCCCGTACTTAATTCGTAGATTAAAAAACCTAAAACTGTGGAAGAGAATTACTTTTATCGCATTTTAAAAGTAGTTAAATAAAGGCTTAGGGTTAAGCATAAATTAGACCAATTTTTTTTCAGGCTTTCAGGACTGATCGGAAACTATTAATACGAAGACCGTATGTGGATTACGGAGCGTGTGCGCAGACGTACACAACTTGAAATTAGGCTATTAAGCAATTAGGCATACCCTTATGTCACAATATCTAATTGAGTGGGTTTTTCGGATAGATTCATGCCAAACAGTTTTTTTCTACTTAGTACATCATAAAATTATCAAAAATTGTTGTTGGCATTTTTTTGGCGGCCATCTTGGTATAATGGCGGCCATTTTGAAATCTGATGTCAAAAAGCTCTATTTTGCTCAATAATTTGCTTTTCTTTTCCATATTTCTTTGTGAAAATAATTGTGTGTGTGCTCTGACAACTCTTTAATATATTAAATCAACAACTCATAACCCAAGAAAGTTTGAAAAAATATCACATTGAACAACCAGCCTATATTAAATCAAGATCAAGTGCTGAAATATATAACAAAAAGCACGTGGCAGCCATTTTGAGCTTGGTAGCCATCTTGAAGCATATTTTAATCAATGTAATGTGCATATTTGACTGAGATCATTGATCATAACAAAGTAATGAGGTAAAGAAATATAAAATATTTAGACAAATATGATTTTTTGATGTTAAAACTACTAACATTTGCAGCCATTTTGAATTTGGCAGCCATCTTGTTAATGATATGGCAGCCATTTTGAATTCAGGAACCATCTTGGGTTATGAGTTGTTGATTTGATATATTAAAGAGTTGTCAGAGCACACAAAACAAAATTTTCACAAAGAAATATGGAAAAGAAAAGCAAATTATTGAGCAAAATACAGCTTTTTGACATCAGATTTCAAGATGGCCGCCAAACAATGCCAACAACAATTTTTGATAATTTTATGATGTACTAAGTAGAAAAAAACTGTTTTGCAAGAATCTATCCGAAAAGCCCACTCAATTACACGAGGGTATGCACTATATACGGTTGTTGACTCGTAAAAGTTTCTAAAAAAGTTGCTCCGAAGGTGACCTTAAAAACACTGAGAGCTCCCAATTTCATAATGTGAAATGTTGAATGTTGAAACAGGTATGTGACCTCCATGGTTCAAGTTTGTACAAAGCGAGCGGTTCGAAAATTCGGAGTTTGTCTGGCCACGGTGGTGCATGCGATCCACACGCTCACCACACGCTCACCCAACATCAGATGCGTGTGGGTGAATAAAAGCAGAGTACTAACGACTGATTCTGACGTATAACCGCGGCTTTTTATGAGGTGGTGTTTTATTGACACTCACAGCGCGTCAAAGTCAACAGGTCTCTCCTCTCGCACTGCGAGGTGTGGTGGGGGTGAGCGAAGAAGAGAAGAAAATGAGACGAATGGGTAGGGTTCTCATTAACACCGTTTTTGACATGTTGCAGACAATAATTCCTTTTGATTTATGTCGCGTGCAATCAATGCACGGTGGACTGCGAAGTGAAAGCCAAGAACTGTCAGCTAAAATAAATCAGCCGAAATATGCATGGCAGAATGTTACAGGGGTCGCTCGAGGGATACGGCGCGGCGGGCGACGGGAGGTAAAACAGTAGCGGTGCAGTGAGAAACAGTAGCCCAGAGCCCGTGGTGCCTACTTCTGATCGCAGGGGATGGGGGGTGGGGGTTGATATGATGCAACCATGCAACGTACCCTTGGGAAATGGTGTACTTTAAGTGTATTTGTTTACGGTTCAGTGCTGGTTGGTTCAACCATAGACTGGTAAAATACGACTTTTTACTTTACATTAACTTTCGCATTCAGAGCGGACATGTCGCCCGAGCCTAATGGGCCATCTGGGGATTCGGAAGGCTCAATTACGGATGGAGGCCCAGTTCGATTGTCGCGGAGTATTACATCAATCACCCTGTTGCCAGCAGGGGTCTTTCCCCCTCAACTAAACCAATTATCGCATGTTATTTTAGTCCGGGTTAATTATCTTCCTAATCCAATTTAAGGCCAGCTAATAGCAAGCCCACGGACGTGCTTCGCCAAGACTTTTAAGATTAATCCCGTCACTTCCGGGATTATCCGGGAGTTTTTCCCTCCGACCTCCAGGAAACCAAAACAACACCACAACATGAAAAAAAAAAGGAACGCGACTAAAGTTTCATCTATAGGCCTATGGGGATGAAACAAATTCAGTAACAAAACACAGAGGACCTCTTTGATCGTCCGTTTTTTTTTTCTTTTAAACGAAATTGCACGTATAATTAAAACAAGTCTTTCGATTTTAATATTCCCTTATTTCCGACTGCAATCTTTTATTTATTCAAAAGGTATGGCTTCCATCTCACGGCCGCCGTTTCTAACTGCCCAACAATTCAAAGGTCATGGTTTTCGTAACATTTTATTGGAGAATAAGCCAGTTGGGTGTTTCAACTGCGCATTTGCAGAATGAAGTTATCCCGAATGACCCGCGTGACCTAACGCGCGTGAGTGAACGCAAAAGGTGGTCTCACAACGCGCACGTGTTAAACTCAATCAGAATGTGCGTTCGCGTAACATGGCGTGACATTACGTCAGTAATTTTATCCCGAATAACCTTTGACATTTGAGATACCGAATTGGCTTATTGAATGAAGATTACCATAATAGAAGACCGCTGACATTAAACTTAAGCAACAGCCTTTGGTTATTAAAATTGATTTGTTTTTTTCTCCCGTATTCTGTAGCACTGACGTAATGCAGCTATTCTATAATTAGTACAATGTTCTCGGAGTTGGATGATTGGCTGAAAGCAAAATGTGCGTACTCTTCTTTAGGCTATTTGGTAATAAAAAACAAACATCAAACCATACCAAACCAAACCAAACCAAACCAAACCAAACCAAACCAAACCAAACCAAACCAAACCAAACCGAACCAAATCAATAATGAAGAGGTCGCATATCTTGCTTTTCGCCCAAAACAAATAGGAGGTTCAAATCTGGTTCAAGTCGGTGTATAATATTTACCCGACTTGAACCAGATTTGAACATTCCATTTTTCCAACATCACCGAGAAATAAACGTACCATTGGCAACTGGAAACTAGACTGGGTTGTTTTGCGTTTTTGGCAGATTTCACACGTTCGTTTTCACAAGGTGTTAGCTCTACGGGATTCAATGGGCTGTATTTATTGGCGGACACAGGCTTTTTTCTTCATGATCACTCATTAGGACCACTAAGTTGAAAAAAATTACAGATATCTTTCAAGCACGTAATCTCTAAATCTGCGAATAGTCCTTTCATTAATTAATTCTTGTTGGCGAAGCATTGCACGCCCTCCGCCAGCCAAGGGCTGCTCTTGCGGGGGAGGGGAGCTGAACGGATCAGAGGACAAATACGAAGAACTAGCAGGATATTCACCACCGACAGTGGCCTCAAATAATAATGTCTGCGTCCAATGCATAGGCACGTATTGTCATTCATAATACTGGCACATGCTGCTCAGCCTGCTTACATGTGTAAACCAGCCGGGTTTGTACAGTGCTTCGGTGTTCCCTGGAGGTGCGATATTCGTCTGGTTTTCTCGGTATTAAAGTAAAAGCACGAATGGCACAAATTCCGAACTTTCAAAAAATATCAAAAGGACATACTCTCTGGGTGATTTTGCATGCAGACGAGGTGAAAGGTTATCTAGCGAACATGATGTCGCCGATACGTTATGGGATATATAGAGCAAGGAATCTGGTATCGAGAGCATATCTCCTTGATTTTGCGCCTGGGCTGGCTGGCTAGCCAAGTACCATACTACTACTATCAGGGGTAAGGAGTTTGATCGAAATGCCGATCTCCGGAAGAACCACAAAACGAAAGAAATTAGTCATTTGATCAGAAAGTTGGGGATGGAGAAAAACTGAACTGCTTTGAATAAAAACATCGGCAGACTGACTTACCTCTAGCGTTGGGCATAACGTCGTTTATAAGTATTTCATTTACAAACGCCTTATCTTCGATTTCACTCTCTTTAAAATTGGATACTTCGGGTAGGACAAACCCGCTGTCTGTGAGAGCAGAGTATATAGCCCCGCTCCCAAAAAAGCAATCCCTGAGGTTGGTGTCGGAATCTTCGTAGAGGAATGCTGTGCTGTTCCAATTTTGATAAATAAAGAAGTCCCGTATGTATCTCCCCATGTGCAAGAACGGTCCTTGTAGACGAGTTAATGTTTTGTACTGCCACTTTTCGTCGAAGCCTTGGGCCTGTGCCCCGGTGGTAAGCATGGGTACGTTCCAATGGGCTGCAAATCGAGCGGTGGGCGCTGCGGCGTACTGGCAGACTGGTCCGATATACACATCGGCATCCACTTTTAGTCTGATGTCCACGGTCATGATCTGGGTTAGGATATCGTCACACTGCGAGTCCGAGTGGAAAATGGACACATTGGAGACACCCGGTACGAGGCGATCGTACTTTTCAAGGGCTATGTCCACGGCCGGTGCCACCATCTGCTGGTAGTATGGGTAATGCCGGTCAGTTAGCGCTATGGGCCATCTCGGCAAGAGGACCGCCATTGTGATGGTTACGTCTTCTTTGGCAGACTGGAGAGGGGCAGCCTTGTCTTCGACAGCATCCGCTGCCGACTCTGTAACTATGTACATCCATAACATAACAAGCACCTTCAAGGTGATGGCAGGCATTTGATAGTTAGTGTGGCTCATGGTTTCACATTCCGTCCTTGACACCACACGGGCTTGAAGGCGCAATGGGCAAGATAGGCCCTAGGCTCTGTGTCAGAGTGACTATCCCCAGTGTATATCTCATGTGATCTCCGCCGTGTTGCTTCCTTGAAACATGGAGCTTGAAAGAAAATCGAAATCTTATCGGCAAACACCGCACCGTTGATTCAGCAGGACTTGACTGGCATCCTGCTCAAGGTCTGGTCTATTGCGAGCAGCCACCCCAAGAGGTTATTACATCATAGCACAGACTACACTCTATCCGCTCAGCTCCTATCAAGGTTGCTTGATCCCCTCAGTTAATCGTTATTATTCAGGTGGTGGTTTCTCCACTTGACTTCCTCGATGGCGTGTGTCCGCGACTTCAATGGCTTCATCAGCTACACATGCTTTACCACTGGAGGAGGTGCCCATAGAGCTTCAGGAACACAACGTGTTCACAATTAGTCAAACACAATATGAAACGCCCATGGAGGTACCGCAGGCACGGATTCTGCGCAACGGGAGAGAGGCAGGACCCTCGAAAAACACAGACTTTTTTCTTGAACTAACCAGGCCGCGAAGCCACTCACCGAGTTAATACTGCTATCATAACCGTGGCCCGGCGCAGAGTGCATGCACTGGGTAAGCAACCGAACAACTACGTGTTGCGCATATCGAGTAATGTCTTGCAGCGTTCGTTGGAGCTACACAGCAAGCTGCAGTCCGTTCACTCAGATCAGCCACTACAGGTTGCACATGAACACTGGTGCTTTCGTATTGCATGCGGGGAATGAGGTGTGTACCGCAGCTAGTACCAGGCGGATGCACTTAATGTGCACGTTGCACTGATCATGCATTGGGGCAGTGTTATTACCCTCGTCACGGCTGCGTGAAACACGCTGACACGTTAAGACCACTTGCCGTGGTTGTTGCACGGCAAGCGTGTTGGCAGTTTATGCACTACATGTACAGATACATGTAAGCCATCAATTTTGTTATGTAAATATACATACACCCGTGGGTGCGTGCGTACAGTTCACGGCAAATTTCTTGTGATTCTGACACGAGACTTGATGGCACAAACGAAATGAAGTTGGACACATGAAAGAATCTCACTTTTGCATGTCTTCTTTGGAATAACACATTTCAACAATATTTATTAAGGCATGCTGGGGACGGCATTTCACCAATCAAGAAAGCCTTCAAGTTAAGGAGTAGGTTGAGTAAATTATTGATTGGCGGTAATGGGAAATCCGCATGTGTGCAAGTACCCTACGTTATGCTGGGCGCATTGTTGTTGTTACGGACACGTAGCTCATCACACAAGGTTTATCTCAAGCTTCTGATTATTACAACACGGCAAAACCCGTAGGTATCCTATTTTTATTTGGGCCCATTGACGACACATGCGCACGCGCTAAATTTGACCGAACTTTTGATCACCGACCAACATAATGCCTGCTGATTTGAATTACTGACGGTGTCGCGTGAATATCAGACTCCTTGAAAATCAGACTTGTTGGTCACACTGCGCATGCTCAGTAGGCTCGTACAAAAAAAAAAACAATGAGAAAAACAGGGTGAGGATGAGGAATGGTAAGCACTTATCCAGAACCACCAAAATGACATCGTCGCGCGCATCGCGCCTTGTGCCTATTCAATAAGGCATCGTGCCTAGCCTATTCAACAAGGCCTTGCGCATTTTCAGTAATACATGACAATGTCATTTTGGTGGTTCTGGATAAGTGGTTCTGGATAAGTGCTTACCGTGAGGATTAGGGTGAGAAATAGGGTTAGGGTTATAGGGTTAGGGTTAGGGTTATAGGGTTAGGGTTATAGGGTTATAGGGTTATAGTGTTAGGGTTATGGGTTAGGGTTATAGTGTTAGGGTTTAGGGTTTAGGGTTTAGGGTTTAGGGTAGGGTTAGGGTTGGGGTGAGGGTGAGGTTAAGGGTTATGTCATTGCCAACAAAATTGTGTTCATTATAAAAGCAAAATTGTGTTGCAGTGCATCATGGGTAAAGAGTCGGATATTCATGGGAGTCGGATGACAACGGAACCACTTGGCAAATCGAAGATATATAGCTATACTCTGCACGATTTGGGACCAAAGGGTAACCCCTCTTGTCGATTATGTCCCTATACACATTCCAGACTAATGTTACCTGACACACACCCCAGATATCTGAAAGGAATTATTGAGATTCCATGAACATAATGACCAACACAATGGGGGGTCGGTTCCCTCTGCCCCATATCTTGCTGGCAAATCGATGTAGCTTTGCTGGCTAAAACAAGCTTTACTTTCTAAATGAAAGGAAACCTTAACAATAACGAGAAAGTTTTGGGATTTCGTTGTGTTCTTTTAGTATTCAGTGTATACCGACAACTTCCCCATGAATCAGTTGAATTGTTCTTTATTTTGGGTAAATATTTACTCAAAAGGCTAAATCAAACAAATGTGGCACCAGCAAGCGAAAGCAGACATAAGTTGGACATTTTGAAAATGGAGATTTCCATCCAATAATAAAATGTATAATGTCAGCTTTGTAATGGTGAACAAATGACTGTTATACGATATGTTGGTTTTCGACTAGAGCCGTAAATTCAGCACTGAGAATGGAAGATAATACATAGTTTGCACGGTTCTTTTTCTTCAGAAGTACGCCAGACTGGAATGTCAAATTGTACACATTTCATGGTCTCAACACAAAAGCAAACTAGGTATTTCGACTTAAATATTGTTTTAAACTATAGTATTTTGACAAAAACAGGAATCGTGACTTTTTGACGATTTTCATATAAGCCTAAACTGCAATTACTCAAAAATAGGTCATGTGACTTATGTCCGATTTCATTTAAGGCAGGCATTACCCAGAAAATTTCATCTCTTTGGTTAGTTCCCTATTATAATATATTCCCAAGGTCTGAGTGTGAACATTCTACCATAATGTGTAATATTTACGGAGAAATGCAGACAAAACCGAAGCTCTGACACATGACATTCTGAATGGCGCCGCACATAATGCAGTCAATGCCACTCTGATTTTTCCGATTTTCCAACGGTCCGACTTTTTTCTAAATGGCGTCCCTAAAATAATTGTTATCAATGCTTTCCGGACAATTGGGTGCATTTTCAAGGGATGGTCGTGTTCATTATTATATGCTACTTTCACTGATCTTTCCAATCATGGCAATTTTAGGAAAAACGCTTTTTGTAGCCTAATTAAGCGCCTTCAAGGCAACGTTTCCCTTTAATTTTACTCAAATACGTGTATCGGGTTGAAAATTATTGGTCATTAAATTGAAATTCTAAGAGAAATGATGGCTAACAAGGACTTAATATGCCCCGTAATTCCAAAATACACAATTGATTGATTTATTCACTGAAAAGTCGTCGTTTACGCTCTTTCACATTACATTACATAATACATGGCACAGCAATGTATGCACATACTAATGATAGCAGATTGGATGAATATAGAATACGGTAATTCATCTTATGAATTATTCTAGGGCAGGAACTATTTCGGTAACTTTCCTGGAAAGTGCATTCATTTAAAAAACAAAAAAACAATTAAAAGAGCTCCTTAAGGACACGTGCATATATTATTGAGCGGCAGTAATATAGGCATTATATATGTACACTGTGCCATTAAACGTTGATCCACTTGAATTATGTCTACGCATACTCAATTATACTTTCCAATATTTTCATAGCTCCCATCTGCCAACCTTACACCAACGGGGAACAAACTAAATGTCGTTGTTCACTGCTCAAAAAAAGTAGGATTTTTTTTCGAAGAAGATTCAAGGGAAAGTCCACCCTGAGTTTATAATAACATAATGTTAAAGAACGTTAATTGCAATTGTGACTTACTTTTTATTTCATTTTGATTGGTTTCGGTAATCGTATAAACGGGAGGTTTTTTCATAACGCGCCTGCCGTCATGCGGGCCGCCCTTTTGCTCTAGAATATCGGTACATCCGGGATACTGTGACGTAGTGGCTGCACTACCAAGCCGGCCGGCCGGTACCCGGCCGGCCCCGCAGCCTGAGCTGTGCGAGTGCAGTGAACCATTGACCATACATACAACACACACGAGAACGCGGCAGTGTTGTTCCTTGACGCATGTCTGTTTTCCATATTCCTGGCGAATTGTTGCGTGACTGCTAAAGCAAAACTCGGTCGTGCTGTAGTACAGCAACATCATGACGATTTTGCAAGCTTTTGGCTGCTCAAATAAACCGAATTCTCTAAAAGATCTCAGCGCCTTCTTCCAAATTCCCAATCCCCCAAAGTCAAACGACCGGATATTTGTAAGAAATGGCTGAACAATATAAAAACGCGACGACTTCGAACCGGATTGCTTTGAGGAAAATCGGCAGGCAGTTCTCCTGTGGTAGGCTAAGAATCTTTGAGATGATGCAGTGCCTAACATATTTTCTTTCCGACCAGAACAGACTTTGTGCTCTTCTAAAAAAAATACGAAAAACCACGATGAATTGCAGCACGTCAATTCGAAGTAAACATCAGCCTTACGCATTCACGCAATAGTCGGGCGCCTTATAAAACATACGTATTCATATGCACTAAGCTGCGTCTAGGTGTGATACCAGTGCATACCGCACGTAGCCAACCATGGATTTCCATTGAGGTGCGGACACTACGTCATAATCTCCCGGATGTCGCGGGAACTTCGAACAGTATGGACGCGCCCTTTGTACTGCTGATGGTAAGAAATCGTAAATATAAAGGGCGCGTGTGTCGTTCTCCATAACAAAGAAAATCCAACTCTTGGTGCAGTATGTATGTTAGTGTATGTTCTTTTAGACTAGATAAAATATTATAGAGCCTGGAATTCTCCGATTTCCGCCAAAAGAATAAACAATCGGTAAACAGCTTATAAGAAAAACACATAGCATGCTGCATCCAAAACGGTACGGTCAGAACAAGCGAATCGCCAACGCTGTTTGCATAACACAATATAATAATGAGAAAAGGCAAAACAATTTAGTCTTATGATTTCTGTTTCTATTTAAGAAAAAAAACCAATTCTGCTGGTGCCATGTACACACCCTGCAGCAAAATTGTCAGATGTGGACGAAATGCATTGCCGAGTTCCAATTCCGGCAATTCCGTATAAAATGCCGATTTCTCCCTTCATTCACCTGAATTAAATTCATGAAAGGCATCGACTCTCCGGCAATAAATTGGAATCGATTTGCGCTCCGCTTCAGTCATGTTGGGGAGGTTTTCTCGGGCAATTGACTCGCGCGACAGTCCCGGCACGTCCCCAGTGTTAATTGTGAGTGATTGGATCGATGTGGACTGGTGAAATTGGCCAGATACACGCGCAGGCTACAGGGATCGGCGCGTGCGTGCGTGCGTGTGTGCGTTGGCGCGTTCCTCCACTAAGTAAAAACCTCACGAGACTGGTTCCCGCCCCACAATATGAGAACTGGTAGCTAATACCGATATAGACTGGCTCCCGCCCCAAACCTGTAAATAGTGGGAGTGGTAGATGGTACGGATATCACGCTTTTGATTGGCCCTCGTGTGTACTGTACTGTAATAATTTCGCGGTTCTCTCGTTAATGAGCTTGAATCACATAGACATTTATTTTGCTGAATGTGGTTTAGCACGTTTTTGCACCGGTTAAACAGCGCAATGCATTATGGATATATCACTCTAAAAAAAAATTATCAGGCCGTGTACTTGACTACGGCTTGAAATTCCACATAATGGGAAATGGCTGCAGCCGCTGGACGCTATACCGGTGTCGTGCCAAAAAGTGTCCCCTGCGAAAAAGGTCCGCTTATTAGTATATTGGCATCTGATTGATCCTACGCTTATGACGTCACATTGTTTACGGAGGTTGCCAAATAGTGTCCGCGTTAAGCGTGCATCCTATTACGTGGCTTGCTGTTGAGTTCAGGCTGTCAAGACGTCATGCATTTTTCGTCTTAATTTTCATGTTACAATTTCTTTGAACGCTTTATTTTTACCTGTGATAGGATTCGTGGATTTGTTGAAATAGCTTTTAGTGACAGTTCAACTTATTTGTCAAAAATCTTTGTGTGTTTTTCGTGATACTGACAGTTCACCTGTTGTCGAAACATTCCAAATGGTGTCCGGCATCTGCTGCGCATGCACAGCGGACACTATTCCACAGGGGACACTTTTTGGCAACGACACCGGTACCATGTGTGTAACGTACGTAGCCAAGTAATTCGGGCACGGTCTTAGCATACATCATAAAAATGCTAATATTGGTATTACCCGCTATCGGTCTCCATATTCGAAGTCAGGACGATAATGGAGGGACTGGGAACCAGTCTATGCTCAAACAAATTGTGAGGACATCTAAAAGCCCTGAGGCAACCTCCATCTTAAGAACATCTCAACGAAGCCCAGTCACGCCGGACTGCTCCTCGGCCAATCCGAAACGGGGTCATGTCAATACATGTATATCGCCACTTGGGGGCGCTGCTCCATCCATTGTCAGTACCCTCAGCCGACCTGCAAAAACCAATGCCTCATTGCAGGAAAGGATCGGTTTCGACCAATGCCATTCACTTATTCAACGGTCAGAAAGTGGGCATGACCCACACCCCTCCGTCAAACTCTCCTCTGACAGGCTGTTCTGGGTACAGGTGCATGACGTCGGACTTTCATTACATGGCTCGTGATTAGCAAATAGATTGGATACCGGTTTGTGTTTGTCAGATAAGCAGACAGCGCTTCTTGACGGATGCTGAGCTTGATAAGGGTCTTCCAATAACAACAGATCAAGGTTTCTCTCGAGATGGCCGTGTGTAATTTATACTTCTCAATACGTCGGCGACATCGCGCCACATCGTGGCTATAACACGTACTCTTTCAAATGTAAATTTTTCCGTAAAAATTTAACAAATCTTGCTGAAAATCGATTACTTGCAATAGCCTACAGCCCTAAACTCAGCCATCCAAAAAAATTGATAATAAAACAAAACTCACAAGCATCCTTTTTAATCTGATTTAGTTTTCTTTCAAGTAACCTTTGTAAATTGTTATTGATGATTCGAGATAAACCCACCCAACCCCTAATGTCATATTTTTTGGAGAGATACAATAGAACCTCCAACCTTTACAACACAGTACATCAAAGCACCAGCGTTAAAAATGACCACACTCGGGTTTAAAAGGGACACATTGCTTTGGATGTTGCGATTTGGGCTATCAAACTGAAATGGATCTGGTTGGGAAGCTTTCTTTAAAGTAGAATATAAAGATTCACATAACTATCCCTTCAAATTGCGTGGTTTTTGTTTAATTTCGTGACAAATAATGGTCCGCCATTTTGTAGAACCAAATTTTTGACTCCACAAAATGGCGGACCATGTTCACCAGTCGTATTTCCAGTCGCATCTGGTTGAAGTACGTTCTGTTGATCCATTTTTATGTAGTGTGGCACGGCGCGCAGCACTGGCGATGTGTCGCTAGGTAGAGAATTGTACCTGGCGATCATCTGATAGGTTCACAAGGCCACTGGCTGCGGTGCCAGCCTAAAGACTCTTACAGCGTATTTTGCGCATTATTTAGACGGTGGTATTTAGTACTGGAAATAAGTCTATGTTTCGCGGGTCAGATGTCAGGGGTAAGCGCACAATTTTTTGTTTTGTAATCACTACTCACTAATTACAACACATTATACGTGTTTTTTTGCATGAACAACTCTTATCAAAGAAAAGGAACATTTCTAAACAGCAAAATTTCATGACATTTGAAGGCAATGTGTCCCTTTAAGTTTCATTCCTCCCTGGCTATCCTCAAGCACTATGGGTAATATTTGCACTGCAGGACATTTGTATTGATGGGTGAGACCACGGGGTTGAATACACACCCTTTTCAGATCTTAAAGTGAGTCATGTTTTGTTGCTGTGTAGTAGCGTACTTGTGTGAATGGGCGATATTTTTGGCAAAAGGTGATAAATAAAGGCGGTTCATCAATGCCTACATCAGAGCATCGCCACCCTGTTTCCTGAGAGAAAATGAAATGATGCGGAAGGCGTCATACAGCCACAGAGTGCCACTATACCATTATTAGGCGTCGCGCCATTGCACCCGCGTATTTCACGCTCAGCTGGCCCAAACAAACCGCACGTCCCCGAACTGTAACTGATGTGCAAAAAGATAACCGAGGAAAGATGGAGATTGCCGTCAAGGGACCCACAATTTTACGGACTTCCTTCTGAACAAAACAATTATTCCATGACCAGAGGCAGGCGTTTGCAGATTTGGTCCTCGACCTCGAATCTCACCTGATTCGTTAGATCGATTCATCATCAGAGGAGAAAAACCTCTGTTGTCTAAAAATGCCTGTTACCATAGCTTTATATTGACTCCATAGAAGACAGGTTGAAGCTGTGGTGTGGTAGTACCGCACCGCGCGTAACGACATGCAAGTACAGAATCACAAAGATAGCTGCAAGTATTTTTGGACAATGGATTTTGACCAAGAGCTGCTTGCTTAGGTCGTATAAAATAGAAAATAGAAAAGAAACAAAATAATAAATGGATTCTCGTGATGGTGGTTTGAATCAACCCCCACCCCCACCCCCGAGACTACCCGGGTGTAACAATAGGGGGTATTATTTTTTTTTTTTTTTACACAACTATAAATAAGACGTGAGCCGACATTCTTAACATTTCATTTCAGACAACATTATGACAATTATCGTTACGTACAATGATGACTCGCATAATCTAAAAAGGAAACCTCTAAATGCACCGCCCCTCGGGACCGCCAATGACGAATCGTGGCTTTTTGTCAGTGCATAATGTCACAGTGATATGCATCGGTGACGGCAAAAAGATGGCAACACTGCAGAATGCGCTTCATCTCAACTGAGAAAATACAGGTCGGGAGATTTTCTCCGGCCCAGGACATCAGAAAACCTTTAATGATATATCTTAATGTAGCAGAACATGTTAGAAGTCGTTGGCACATTAAAGTGTGCACGGGGAAAGCCAACCTTCTTTGACGTTATGAGAAATACATACATTGCGTGACATTTCATACGAAAGCCTGGAATTGACATCACGGTTGAGTTATCTTTCGTGCACACGATAACTATCGTGTACGGCCAAGTCATGAATACTGATGTGCGTACACAATCCCGCACGCAATGGATGAAGGTCTAGTGCGTAAATAATACTAATGTGTTCGTGTATAACTATATCTTGAAAACGCACAAAAGAAAACGTAAAAACAGCATCATCAAACAATTATGTCCTTTCCACACTTTTATACACTGAAAAATCATGGGGTTAAATTTACCCAATCGTGGGTGAAAACTGCAACTACCCAAAATTTGGATAGGTAAACAAACTCACAATTCGATTGTGTTCAGATAGATTTACCCAAATTTTGGGTAGTTGCAGTTTTCACCCACAATTGGGTAAATTTAACCCCCATCATTTTTCAGTGTCGTATCCTGCCGTGCGTGCTTCTGTTGTTTTGACTGAAATATTCCCACACTTCACATTCACGAGATTATACACATGCCTGTTGTCACGTAGTGCCTTCTGGTTACACGTTACATCAGGTAATAGTTAGTTGTTGATTTAGTGCAACTGGTCGACCACAGTCTTCTTGATTGTTACCGACATAGGGGGCATTTTTTCTCGATTGCTTTAAGCATTCATGTATCCTTAGGTTTGGACGTAAACTCAAGGTACACGTATCAACAAAACATTTTATGTGTCTATCATATGACTGCACTCTTAGAGATATTATAGGAAGTGAGTTAACGGGGATATAACCTTATAGTCAGGGAGCCCAGCAAGGTTTATTCAAAATTTCGAGTGCAAAAGCTTTGAAGGGTAGAAAATGTTGAAGTGACTGAGACATCTGCAAAATGGGATTTGGGAGGGGGGGGGAGCCCTTGTTATACCCCCAAAAATCATTTTAATCAAAATTTTGAGTGCAACCCTAATGTCTTCACTAGGCCTAATAGATTAAATTGATCAAAACTTGAATATTTAAGAAAAAGTCATTTGGTGCAAAGTCTAATAAAGTCTAAATACAAATTTGCGCAAGTGAGATATGATAAAAAATCCTGCTGTGCTATAAAAACAAACCCGTTTCCTGTGCTGCAGTACAATTTCTGTGCATGATTTTAAAAGAAATTTTAAAACAAATAAACGAACCCAATTTTGGGAATTAAAGTTGAATGAAATTTTTAAAAATGAATTGTTTTTGGCAAATTTAGATTTTTGATTAATTACCTGACGGTTTTTCCAATTTTAAAATAATTTCAGTTAGGCCTACATGTTGAAGAAAAATAAATTGCTTTAAGGACTTCAACATGTTGAATACACATTGGCCCTGAGGTTTAGTGGACCATAATATAGTGCACTGATTTATACATGTGTGCCTTGTGCACAAAACGCTCAGCATAAATACTTCTGTTCGTGCCGCGCCGCTGTGAAATGCATGTACCAGATAAGAAATTGGTGAGAAATTCCAGACAGGGCTGGAGGTATAAAACAGTTTTTTTTCTTCGGTCGGGCGCTAAAAATGGAGTGGGTCGGAAATGAGAACCAAAGGAACAAACGTCGCTGAGCAAGTTTAAGCGATTCTGCCTGGTACCCAAGATGTATAGCTTACCATGGAAAATCGACGAGTGGTTGACAAATGCACACTCCCATGCACATTTTTTTTTATTTATTTATTTATTTATTGAAATCGGTGTCAAAATAACTGCAAGACATCAGCAAACATGTCAGTACAACTTGGCACGTTTTTAAAAAGTGAATTGCGACGATATATGCGAAAATGTACACGAAGGGGGTGGCGGCCCCGCCCCCTCCGCGCTTTCCGCGCCGCTCTTAAGTTAATTAGTCTGATCTAAAATCACCTTTAAGTTGCATCTTCATTTTCTACAAGTACCAAGGCATTAATAGAAATTGGTTTCATTTTCTCCTATATCGTCGCGTTGCAACGTTATCAGCAAAAATGAACGGGATGGGGGTGACGGTAACGCTCCCTCCGCGCTAATTAAATGGTTTTCTTAATTAGACTTTGCACCAAATATCTTTTTTCTGAAATATTCAAGTTTTAGTCACTTGACCGTCGGCTATCTATTGGTGAAGAAATTTGGATTGCACTCAACATTTTGATTAAAATGAATTTTGGGGGTATATTAACAAGGGGATCCTCCTCCCATAAGGCACCACACGTGACACTTAAGAAATCACATTTTGCAGATGTCTCAGTCACTTCAACATGTTCCACGCTTTAAACCTTTTGAACTGGATATTTTGAATACCGTATACCTTGCTGGGCTCCCGGACTATTACCAAGTAATAACCGACTTCTTTATGTCCATTATACACCCATGAATGAAACTTAAAGTATACATCATTTGCAAATATCAAAAAACAAAACTACCAAAATACTAAATACCGTACTAGACTCTAAGTAAATAGCAGTCTCAAGCATCCTGTGAAATTATGGCAGCTGGTATGCTGCCGTTTTCAAGAAAAGTGGAAATTTATATCGTTTTCTAACGATTGTCGGCCGACAATTGTAGGAAATAGTCTAGTTCCCCGACCTGATAATTCCCTGACTCCATAAATTGCTCCGTTCTGTCTAAAGTATGGTAACGACCAGACTACTTTAACAAATTTTCTCTCTGCGCAGACTACAGTTTTCCCTGCATCTATGCACACAAAACTTTAAACAGGTCAGTGTTTCGGTATTTGCTAGCACCCTATAAAATACTAACCCCAAATCCATTTATTTCTGAAAATTACAGCAAAAGCAAATGATATATACTACTTTTATTGCATCTCCTAATAGCAGACGGTCCAATCTGAATGATCCCGAGGCCCATAAAGCGATATACATGTACCGAGGTAACTTGGATCCATGGATCATTGCCGAACCAGTCATAAGGAGATAATGCTTTGGAATGAGGTCATAAATTAGACAATTCCAAATGACTTGAATAATGCACACGGTCTTCGTCGAAATTATCTACCGAGTACTAAAAAATATCGTACAACACGTGGAATAGAAGGGCGTACATAACTCGGGCCTAAATACCACTAGGCCTATACATAATGTGACATACGACTAAATAGAGTACAGAAGTGATGACGTCAATGCAATGTTTGGAACCAGAATACTTTTGTTTGGACTTGGAGCCAGTTGTCGTGCCAAATGACGTCAGACTTCGGTACTCTATAGATCGTTTAACCACCTGTCATACATGACAGTATAACCCACTGATCTCTATGTTTATATACTACTCACAAAAATTAAAGGATCAAACTGAATTATAATTTTATTTTAATTAACCCCTCCAGTCAATTTGACTTTGAAACACCTGACTGAGTAATTGCATCATCTCACATTCTGTGGTGCTTAAATAAGTATGGACATGCGCTGCAGTGTACAATGAGTAAAATCAACTTCAATTTACAAAGGCAAATGTCTGATCCTTTAATTTTTTTGAGTAGTATATATCAGTGGTACAACCGCGATTTGGTCCGACAAAAGTGACGGACGTGTGGCGTTCGCGGCTGTGGTTGGTGAATACGTCACGGGGCGGTGATTAGCAGATCGTTATCGGCGCTTGCAAGTTAACCACGCCTCTTCAATACGGACGATGGCGATATCCGCGGTTTGAAAAAGACCACCTGGCCGGTTAACGCCTACAGGTACATTCCTGCTCGTACTCAATCATTCATGTTTTAACTATATTGTTCTTGAATGGGAGTGTAATGAATCGATGAAGCTTTCTTAAACCATGGAGGTCTTTTCCTACCTCCATGCTTAAACAAAGCTTTCATTCATACGAAAGAGGGCCGAGGCTCCAAGCGCTCCACTCTATTCAGTGTGTTGCCTATTGTTCGCATTGACGCTTGCATGCACACCCCGATCTGGCATGCCAGTACCCCATCAACACCAGAAGGTCAGATTCTGCACGTTCCGCGTCGAATTGTAACTAATGTGATGAGACAAATTTTCACAAGCTGCGTTCGATTGCACTTTTTACATGCTCTCAAATGCGATGATAAAATCTGCCACAACCTTCTCTGTAAGTGGCGTTAGGTTCCGGATCCAAATACGTAGGGCTTTACAGACAGCACATTGCGCGCGAACTCCATTCGTCTGCAATGCACATCCGGATCAAAAGGACGTCTCGCTTACGAAGTGGACAGAGGGACAGTGACGCCATTTGCAGTCGCTGCTGAATTGCAATATTACCGGAAATGCATTGACTAAACCAGTAAATGAGAGTTGCAACCAACACGAACTCGGGGGTGTTAAAGAATGCGATCGTTATTGTATTAAAATTGCTTTAGAAATATTAGCCTCGCGTTCCTGGCTACGTAGGCCTATACATACATGCATTGTAGACGTGAAAATACTTAAAACCTGACCAGGGGAGGCAACTTAGGATGGTACTTTGTGTCGGGCAAACCTCAGATGAAAAAGCCATTTTGATTCAACAGGTTGTAAGCTTCATGTTATGCAAGAATAAGCCAGGGAACAGATGCATATACGACAGGCACATAGGCCTCAATGCATACAAATGAACTAATTAAAAATGTACTGGTATTTAATTAACTTTATACGGGCAACCTTTTCAATGGTAACAACAGTTATTTTCGTTCTGATGACGGCCCTTTTTTGTAAAACACAACAGCCCCTGTCAAGCGTTTATTTGATTAAAAATTGTTTGTGTCGGTTGATTGAATAAAATGAATAAATGCTTTTAGCGAGTGTATTTTGACGAGTACGGGTTCAGGAAAGAATAAGCTACACTGTTAAAACGCTGTTTAAAAAGATGTTTTACATCAAAGGTGCTCATACAACACAATATGAATGAGTGTTTGTTTTCTCTTTGTATTTGATAAATTTAAACAGTTGAGTTTCTCCATTCACACAACAAAGCATATTTGATTTATAACAAAAAGTATTCAATCACTTAAAAAAAAACAAAAAGAAAAAACTTCTGATTAATATTCTTCCCCTCCTTGAAGAACCACATGTACAACCCCATTAACATTACAGGAATTCAGGAAAGTACTTTGACAAAGGATGGTCAAGATTTTGCCCTGTAGATTTTGTCTAAACGTTAAATCCTTTTAGAAATCACATGCCTACTTCAGACTACCTAATGCACACAATGTGCCTCGTTGC
This sequence comes from Hippasteria phrygiana, assembly GCA_037893225.1. NCBI lineage: Eukaryota > Metazoa > Echinodermata > Asteroidea > Valvatida > Goniasteridae > Hippasteria > Hippasteria phrygiana. The sequence continues at coordinate 857,381 of JAZGUH010000974.1, read as the reverse complement.
TAACCACTCAATCATCAGCTTTCATTATGGTCAAGGGACAGAATATCATCAAGGCGGGAAACTGAATTTTAAGAACGGAGAGGAATGACGAATACCATTAGCGCACATCTTCGCAATGGCGCCAAACGTACGGGGGCCGAGCGCGTCCACAACCGAAGTTTGTGCCTCCAGAGTGCTCCCCATTTAAAATTGCAATTGTGCAGTAAAAACGTTTTGCCTATCGCATTTCCTGTCCGTCGTGTCATCTAGCACAAACGGATTTCCCGCAAAATCAATCCCTCCAAAAAAAGAATTACACCCTGTCTAGGACCCCGGTTGCAGCCAATCAAGCATTCACGGCATGCACAACATAATCTGTTCCCAGAAGAATGATGTACCGGTATAGGCCCTATATGCTTCAAGCATCGCTTCAGCTATGCGTAGCAAAGAAACTTGCAAATTACTTGTCACATGAGATACGAGTGCGCGCCCACTGCACTGACAACCATGGCAATGTGCTTGTACCGTGGACAAGGCAGGTGATCAAGCAAATATATATCTCTCAGAATCATTCAGCCATCTATCAACACTCACACCTGTCGATGATCGTTAGCCTGACCATGTATGCCAGTACGCAAAATGTGCTAAATTAATTTCACAAGCGAAGCGTTTTTTAGTACACGGAACCTTGTTTTCAAAAACAACAACTCTATTGTAGCCAAGGCGATTATGAGGAAATTCCAAGACACACCCAAATAAGACAGGTGTAACGTGAACTTCAGTCGCCATGAAATACGGGTTGGTAGTATTGCGCATGCCTGAGTGAAGGTAATTAGGAGAGCGGCCAGTCACATGAGAGGGTGTTGTATGGTATATACGCAGAGTGTATAAGTAAGGTATATAAGCAGAGACGAATTACGGCACATAACCCCGAAATGACTTCAACAACTTTATTCTTCCTCTTACGCCTTATATACAACTAATTTACAAGAACTTAACTAATCAACCGTGAACGCATTATTCTAAATAGCCAATCCGAAAACAGTAATGTGGCACCATATTTTGTGTTACGTTTACTGAATACAACATCTCCCCCCTTGTTACTAAAATGTGTTTCGATCCAAGTACACAGATTAAAATATCATTTAACAGGTTGGGTTTTAAATATACATGTACATCACATAGTACCGGTAAGTGAATATTAAAATATTCAGTAAGTTACGTAATTCTTTAACCAAACCGGGGGACGTTTTTGTCTTGTACTTCTCCTCAATAATGGTTGCGTTATTGTTTCATCTGACTTTGCTTTTTCTTTACTCATAGAAGGCTGCGTTTCACTATTTACATCACAATCCAAGATCCAGTCATCTGCCTCAATCCTAGGCTGTGCTGGAATTAATTTGTTACTATTCCATCTTTTTCCATCACTCATTTCATATGTACGAGAACTAAGCTTCTTAGCAATCTTGACTGGTTTTGTATACTTTACATCACCTTTCACAATAATACCAGGTTTTCGCACTCGTACCCAGTCTCCTGTTTCAAACTCATTTTGTTTCGCATTTCTCTTGCTGTCAAAATATCTTTTATACTTCATTTGTTTAGTCTTGACATTTTCTTTGGATATTTCTGTCATCTCTTGTTTGTTTATTTCTTTTGTTTTCCATCCAACAATGTCTAATCCTGTCCTTATGTGTCTCCCATGTAATAATACACAAGGTGCAATTCCCGGGGTTGCATGAGGTGTTGCTCTATATACTGTAAGGAATTCATACATTGCCTTTCTGCATGGTTTGTTCAAGTTAATTGCTGTTTGAACGGTGTTCTTAACTACAGCATTGAATCTCTACAGCACCGTTACTCTGGGGGTAATACAGTGATGAAAACCCATGTTTAATACCCCTAATTTTCAGGAAATCTTCAAACTCTTTTGATGTGAACTGTACTCCATTATCTGAAATAATCTCATCCGGATACCCTTCTCTACTGAAGATTGTTTTCAAGAAAGTTATTACTTTCGAAGTCGTGATTGAAGACGTAAACCCAACTTCAGGCCATTTGCTGTGATAATCTATCAATGTGATTGCATATCTGCAGTCACTCGATGCCTTAATAAAAGGCCCTACGATATCTACTGCAAGTTTACTCCATGGTTTGTCGGGGTACTCTACTGGAATTAAAGGACTAATTCTTTGCTTAATACTTTTGTCATTGTACTGACATGTCACACACGATTTAACCAGTGTTTCAACATGTTTATCCATCAATGGCCACCAGTAAAGTTCTCTCAACCTTTGTTTCGTACGAGTCATTCCCTGATGCGATTCGTGTGCTAAGTTAACAATGACACCTTGGAGGTTCCCAGGAACAACAATACGATATTCTCTCATAATAATGCCATTACACAAAGTTAACTCATCTTTGATTGAGTGATACGGCTTCAGAAATTCTTTTTCTTTTTGATCAATGTCACTTAACTTCCTTGGCCAGCCTTTCTCAACGTGCCGTTTCACCATAATTTGTACCTTGTCATTTTCTACAGCCTGTTTAAGTTTTTCAACAGTTATGCTTTTACACATGCTTTCCAAAACGACTTGACAAATGATTTCATCTTCTACATCAAAATCACTCTCATGTGCCTCAATGGGTAATCTTGACAAAGCATCAGAAACATTGTTGTCTTCGCCACATTTGTATTTCACATCAAAGTTGTATTTCATCAGTCTACATGACCAGCGAGCAATACGCATAGCTTGTCTGTCAGAACCTTTACTGAGTAATGTTACAAGTGCTTGGTGGTCAGTTTTTAATGTAAATTTCCGACCCCACAAATAGGTGTTCCATTTCTCGCAAGCCCGCACACATGCAAGTGCTTCTTTTTCACTCACTGAATACTTCTTTTCTGCTTCAGAAAGTGTTCGACTTGCGCACTCAACTGTGATTTCCTTATTATCCTTAATCTGTGTTAGTACGGCGCCTAGTCCGTATGCCGATGCATCGGTTGTGACAATACATTCAAGTTCTGGATCGTACATGGCCAAGCAAGGACTTTTACTGATGAGTGTTCGTACGTGGTTAAAACTACTCTGTGCTGCATCAGACCATATGAACTTACTGTTACCCCCAATTAAGGCTCGTAATGGTTCAACAGTTGTAGCGAATTGAGGGATGTATTTGGCAAAATATCCTGCGAGTCCCAAGAATGATCTAAGCGCCTTTTTGTCATGCGGAATTGGTGCCTTGACGAATGCTAGGAATTTATCATCTGGTTGGATACCTTTTTCACTGATTGTGTGTCCTAGGAATTTCAGACTTCGCTTCGAAAAGACACATTTCTCCGGATTCAATTTTATGCGATGTTTCTGCAGTCTGGCGCATACATTCTTGAGATTTTTGTCATGTTCGGCTTGGGTTTTACCATATATAATGAGATCATCTAAATAGCACTGTACACCATCTAACCCGTTCAAAACAATACTCATCATCTTCTGGAATGCTGATGGAGCAGAGGATAAGCCAAAACACATACGCTTGTACTGAAAATGGCCCTCATGTGTAATGAATGCAGTGAGTGGTCTAGATTCTTCATGAAGTGATAATTGGTGATATGCAGAGGCCAAATCCAATTGTGAAAACACGGAAGCATTTCGTAATTCTGACAGAATTTCGTCAATTTTGGGCAAAGGAAATTTGTCAGGAATGATTGCCTTATTGACCCTTCTCAAATCTACACAAATTCTGACATCGCCAGACTTTTTCCAGGCTACTACAATGGGCGATACCCATTCTGCAGCATCTATCCTTTCTATTATACCTTGTTTCTCAAGCTCAAGTAGTTTTGCTGAAACTTTCTCTCTAGCTTCAAATGGTAGTCTACGTAGCTTTTGACTGACAGGGCTAACATTTCTATCAACCTTTACTTTGTGAACGAAACCTTTCACACTTGGTAGTTGCTTAGAAGCAGTGAACAATTTATCAAATTCACCGGATATTTGAGCATGTAACTGCCCTTGCGTTGTTTCATCAGTGTCGTTAACCTCATTGCATGATAATGTACTACCATCAATATCAATATGAAGAGCCTGTATCAGATCTCTACCTATCAAGTCGGTACCTTTATCAACTACATGTATGTTTGTTACACTTGAGGACTTAGCATACGTGATAGTACATTCAAAACATCCAACAATCTCTATCATGTGTTTGGTAAATGACGAAAGTGTCTGGTGCTCAGTCGGGGTTCGCAGGGCATCAGTCAAAAAATGTTTCTGAAAAGTTCGTTTCGTTAGAATGGTTACACCTGAACCTGTATCAACCATAAGGGTTATTGGTACGCCATTTACCTCTACCTGACAATGAACTGGTTCAGAGAAGTCCATTGACGACTCCGTCGTGAGTACCTCAACAGCGTCGTCGTCATCTACCCCTAAAACTATGGGGTTCCGACAGGAACCCCATAGAAAGACGCCGATTTTTCCCATAGGCTAGTACAGCAAGAATAAGAAAGTCATTCCCATGCAATCACGTTTCTACATTGTACACGAGAATTACTGCACGGTTTTCCCCAAAAATCATAATATGCCGCATTTACATCCTCACCTTGCTTGCGCCAAGTCAATTTTCGCCTGAAACGGTTCCAATTTGCGGAAAAAAAATTACAAAAATCTTCAGTCGTTCCGAAGCGATCACACACACGTCCACACACACAGTCATGTAAACGGGTGCAATCGTGGACCTCCCATTGTTCCTCTTTTGTTTATACTCTTAACTTTTTCGGAAGGCCTCCCATTGGTTTTGTACACGATTTTCAATCGTGGACGTTAGGTGAAACGTGGACCCCTTTGTCTACGCTCGAATTCTTTTGTCCTAGGTCCACGATTGCCGGCATATACAAACTCACACCAACGAGGAAGCCGCACACACGAAGCTCCTGTTTGGTATCCCGGCATGCATCCTGCCGGGTCATGTGCGGGGGGGCCGTGGGTCGGTCAAGTCATGATTATTCATCGAAAATTTGAAGCGCGGTACGGCAGGCAACTGCCGCGTGTCCGTTATATACCGTCTGCATGCATTGCCTGTCGTACCGCGCTTCAAATTTTCGATGAATAATCATGACTTGACCGACCCACGGCCCCCCACACATGACCCGGCAGGATGCATGCCGGGATACCAAACAGGAGCTTCGTGTGTGCGGCTTCCTCGATGGTGTGTGATCGCTTCGGAACGACTGAAGATTTTTGTAATTTTTTTCCGCAAATTGGAACCGTTTCAGGCGAAAATTGACTTGGCGCAAGCAAGGTGAGGATGTAAATGCGGCATATTATGATTTTTGGGGAAAACCGTGCAGTAATTCTCGTGTACAATGCAGAAACGTGATTGCATGGGAATGACTTTCTTATTCTTGCTGTACTAGCCTATGGGAAAAATCGGCGTCTTTCTATGGGGTTCCTGTCGGAACCCCATAGTTCTAGGGGTAGTCGTCATCGTCGGTGACTTGATTGACTTGCCTGCCTGTTCCTCCTTGCTGTTGCCGGGCTCCAAGCCGACTTGTTGAGCGACAGACACCACCGAAATGTCCAATTTTGTTGCACCGATTACAAGTTCTGTTCTTGGCAGGGCAGGACGAAAAATTGGCCAAATGTTGGGTAGACCCACACCTGAAACAAATCCGTTGCCGCTGCGGGATAGTTTCACCTGCGACGGCGGGTTTAGTTGCGGTGGTGGTGCGAGTGCATGGCACGCGCTTCGTATACTTGCCGACTTTGTGCACTTAACTAATCAACCGTGAACGCATTATTCTAAATAGCCAATCCGAAAACAGTTATGTGGCACCATATTTTGTGTTACGTTTACTGAATACAACAGAGGGTTCAACCAATAACAGGGAAAAGGAGTCCGATTGTCATGGGAGTCGGATATTCATGTGACACCGGCACACATTTCTAATCTACCTTTCATTTTCGTGACCAATCCATAGCTTGCCTGGAATTACGGCAGTACCGTCCAGACATAGGTCTACCAGTACATTTCACAGACTTGAAAACACATGGCAAAATGAGACAGCTGAAGAATAAGGGAATAAATGTGCTGGGTCGGTTTTAAAGGTACATGTTTAAAACCGGCCCAGCACATATTTATTCCCATTCATAAAATACCGTACCTTTTGTATAATTCAGCAAAAAACGCCGAAAATTATACATTTCCAATGATTTTGTTCATTTTGTTTACCTTGGTTTGTAAAACACCTCTTTAGCTATTTAATGGTTCGTACCTTACGCGAGTAGTGCTAAAAATGTCTTTATATGGAAATTGACGCGTGACATTGTGGCGTGATGTGGCGCAGAACGCAGCATATTTTTACGATATGCCGTAGCGGCTTCCACGCTGAGAGAATAACAGTTGGGGACTAAACATCAAACTGAGTTGGGACGATGTCGGATTTGTTACTTCTTGAATATGATTTATTGCAGCTCTTGTCAATGAGTAATCGGAAAGCAAATGTAAACTAGAGGGAAGTGTTTGTGGACAAACACAGGGCTGTTTCTAATTTTTTTATTGTTAGTTTGGATGTCAAATGTGTATGCAATATTTAAAGTTGTTTGTTTGTTAACAATGACGGAGGGATGAAGATGTTGTTATTGGATGTGTGAAGGATTGGTTTAAAAAAGGAATCGTGTACAAATGCTATGGGAAATAGCCTGGCGAATGCCCCTTTAAGATGACATCACATAACATGTAATGACTTCATCATAACGTCATGTCAATTTTCATCTATGACACCGGGTGGCATACCTAAATAGTGTGTTTCAACTGAATCGGACTTGTACATTTGTAGATATATGGCTTCGAAAAATGCCCCTTTAAGATGACGTCACGTGACATGTAATGACGTCATCATGACGTAAAAGTTAGGCACACATTCTGAGCAGTTGGGGTAAGTGTCTGCCAAGTTTAAAAGTAGCCAAACTGGCCGGTAAGAAAGAAAACGTTTACAAATGCTATGGGCAATAATCTAGCGAGTGCCCCTTTAAGATGACACCACGTGACATGTTATGACTTGATCATAACGTCATGTCAATGTTCATCTATAACACCCGGTGGCATACCTAGATATTACGTTCCAACTTAATCGGACTTGTACTTTTGTAGATATATGGCTTCGAAAAATGCCCCTTTAAGATGACGTCACGTGACATGTGATGACGTCATCATGACGTAAAAGTTCGGCACACATTGTGAGCAGTTGGTGTAAGTGTCTGCCAAGTTTAAAAGTAGCCAAAGTGGCCGGTAAGAAAGAAAAAGTTTACAAATGCTATGTGCAATATTCTAGCGACTTGAAAAAAGAATTTTTTTCATGACGTCATCATGACGTCACACAATTTGCGCTTTTTAGGGCATATCTTTGAGACATACCAAAGCTATAACAAAAAGAATTTAGAAAATATCTTGTTTTGTTCGCTAGATATATTGAAAAGAATGTTACGATTCTAAAACTTCAAAAATTTAGCGACTTGAAAAAAGACTAGAAATCAACCCGTTTTATAAACAGCAAGCACATAATACCCATGGTTATCAGCCCTTCCCAGAATTCCTTTGTGTTATATTGAATTTGGTCTAAATTTTGAAATGGCTCCTATTTCACACTTGAGTGAGCCACGATCATGAAATTTTGGAATTAGGTACAGGAAAATTCAACGAATACATTTTTGTAATCGGATTGATCCTGACATGCGTTTAAAAAAAAAAGATTTGTTGATGACGTCATCATGACGTCACACAATTTTCGCCTTTTAGGGCATATCTTTGAGACATACCAAAGCTATAACAAAAAGAATTTTGAAAATATCTTGTTTTGTTCGCTAGATATATTGAAAAGAATGTTACGATTTTAATACTTCAAAAATTCAGCGACTTGAAAAAAGACTAGAAATCAACCCCTTTTATAAACATCAAGCACATAATAGCCATGGTTATCTGCCCGTCCCAGAATTCCTTTGTGTTATATTGAATTTGGTCTAAATTTTGAAATGGCTGTCATTTCTTACTTGAGTGAGCCACGATCATGAAATTTTGGAATTGGGTACAGGAAAATTCAATATATACATTTTTGTAATCGGATTGACCCTTACATGCGTTAACAAAAAAACACATTTTTGATGACGTCATCATGACGTCACAGAATTTTCGCAATTTAGGGCATATCTTTGAGACATACCAAAGCTATAAGAAAAAGAATTTTGAAAATATCTTGTTTTGTTCGCTAGATATAATTTAATGAATGTTACGATTTTCAAAATTCAAAAATTCATAAAAAATCACGTGATGACGTCATCATGACGTAAAAGTTCGGCATGCATCCTGAGCAGTTGGTCTAAGTGTCTGTTTAGTTTAAAGGCAATCGGCTGCATAAAAGTAGCCAAAGTGCCTGGCAGAAAGAAATCGTGTACAAATGCTATGGGCAAAAAGTCTGAAAAAGAAAAAAAAAAAAAAAGAAAACTAGAGGCAAGTGTTTGTGGACAAACACAGGGCTGTTTCTAATTTTTTTATTGTTAGTTTGGATGTCAAATGTGTATGCAATATTTAAAGTTGTTTGTTTGTTAACAATGACGGAGGGATGAAGATGTTGTTATTGGATGTGTGAAGGATTGGTTTAAAAAAGGAATCGTGTACAAATGCTGCTGGAAATAGCCTAGCGAATGCCCCTTTAAGATGACATCACATAACATGTAATGACTTCATCATAACGTCATGTCAATTTTCATCTATGACACCGGGTGGCATACCTAAATAGTGTGTTTCAACTGAATCGGACTTGTACATTTGTAGATATATGGCTTCGAAAAATGCCCCTTTAAGATGACGTCACGTGACATGTAATGACGTCATCATGACGTAAAAGTTAGGCACACATTCTGAGCAGTTGGGGTAAGTGTCTGCCAAGTTTAAAAGTAGCCAAACTGGCCGGTAAGAAAGAAAACGTTTACAAATGCTATGGGCAATAATCTAGCGAGTGCCCCTTTAAGATGACACCACGTGACATGTTATGACTTGATCATAACGTCATGTCAATGTTCATCTATAACACCCGGTGGCATACCTAGATATTACGTTCCAACTTAATCGGACTTGTACTTTTGTAGATATATGGCTTCGAAAAATGCCCCTTTAAGATGACGTCACGTGACATGTGATGACATCATCATGACGTAAAAGTTCGGCACACATTGTGAGCAGTTGGTGTAAGTGTCTGCCAAGTTTAAAAGTAGCCAAAGTGGCCGGTAAGAAAGAAAACGTTTACAAATGCTATGTGCAATATTCTAGCGACTTGAAAAAATATTTTTTTTCATGACGTCATCATGACGTCACACAATTTGCGCTTTTTAGGGCATATCTTTGAGACATACCAAAGCTATAACAAAAAGAATTTTGAAAATATCTTGTTTTGTTCGCTAGATATATTGAAAAGAATGTTACGATTCTAAAACTTCAAAAATTTAGCGACTTGAAAAAAGACTAGAAATCAACCCGTTTTATAAAGAGCAAGCACATAATACCCATGGTTATCAGCCCTTCCCAGAATTCCTTTGTGTTATATTGAATTTGGTCTAAATTTTGAAATGGCTCCTATTTCACACTTGAGTGAGCCACGATCATGAAATTTTGGAATTAGGTACAGGAAAATTCAACGAATACATTTTTGTAATCGGATTGACCCTTACATGCGTTTAAAAAAAAGAAGATTTGTTGATGACGTCATCATGACGTCACACAATTTGCGCTTTTTAGGGCATATCTTTGAGACATACCAAAGCTATAACAAAAAGAATTTTGAAAATATCTTGTTTTGTTCGCTAGATATATTGAAAAGAATGTTACGATTTTAATACTTCAAAAATTCAGCGACTTGAAAAAAGACTAGAAATCAACCCCTTTTATAAACATCAAGCACATAATAGCCATGGTTATCTGCCCGTCCCAGAATTCCTTTGTGTTATATTGAATTTGGTCTAAATTTTGAAATGGCTGTCATTTCTTACTTGAGTGAGCCACGATCATGAAATTTTGGAATTGGGTACAGGAAAATTCAATGTATACATTTTTGTAATAGGATTGACCCTTACATGCGTTTAAAAAAAAACATATTTTTGATGACGTCATCATAACGTCACACAATTTTCGCTTTTTAGGGCATATCTTTGAGACATACCAAAGCTATAACAAAAAGAATTTTGAAAATACCTTGTTTTGTTCGCTAGATATATTGAAAAGAATGTTACGATTTTGAAATTTCAAAAATTCATAAAAAATCACGTGATGACGTAAGCATGACGTAAAAGTTCGGCATGCATCCTGAGCAGTTGGTCTAAGTGTCTGCTAAGTTTAAAGGCAATCGGCTGCATCAAAGTAGCCAAAGTGCCTGGTAGAAAGAAAACGTGTACAAAGTCTATGGGCAAAAAGTCTGAAAAAGAAGCAAAAAAAAACTAGACATGTTATGTGTTTGTCCCGTGGACAAACACAGGGCTGTTTCGTGTTTTTTTTATTGTGTTAGTTAGTCAAATGTTTATACAATAATTAACGTTATTGGATGTGTGAAGGATTGGTTTAAAGAAAGAAATCGAGTACAAATGTTATGGGGAATAGTGTAGCGAATGCTCCTTTAAAATGACATCACGTGACATGTGATCACTTCATAACGTCAAGTCAATGTTCACCTATAACACCCGGTGGCATACCTAGATACATGTTTGAACTTAATCGGACTTGTACTTTTGTAGATATATGGCTTTGAAAAATGCCTCTTTAAGATGACGTCACGTGACATGTGATGATGTCATCATGACGTAAAAGTTCGACACACATTCTGAGCAGTTGGTCTAAGTGTCTGCCAATTTGAAAAGTACCCAAAGTGCCAATAAGAAAAAAGTGTACAAATGCTATGGGCAATAGTCTAGCGAATGCTCCTTTAAGATGACATCACGTGACATGTGATGTCATCATAACGTTATGTCAACTTTCATCTATAACACACCGTGTAGCATACTTAGATATTACGTTTCAACTTAATCGGACTTGTACTTTTGTAGATACACAATGTATGGCTACGAAAAATGCCCTTTTAAGATGACGTCAAGTTGACATGTGATGACGTCATCATGACATAAAAGTTCGACACACATTCTGAGCAGTTGGTCTAAGTGTCTGCCAATTTTAAAAGTACCCAAAGTGCCAGTAAGAAAAAAACATGTACAAATGCAATAGTCTAGCGAATGCCCCTTTAAGATGACATCACGTGACATGTGATGACATCATGATAATGTCATGTCAATTTCCATCTATAAACCTACTGGCCTACCTAGATATTACGTTTCAACTTAATTGAACTTGTACTTTTGTTGATATATGGCTTCCAAAACTGCCCCTTTAAGATGACGTCACGTGACATGTGATGACGTCGTCCTATTGTCATGTTTATTTTCATCTATGAACCTGCAGACCTACCTGGATATTACATTTCAACTTAATCGAATTTGTACTTTTGTAGATATATGGCTTCAAAACTGCCCCTTTAAGATGACGTCACGTGACATGTGATGACATCAATCATGATAATGTCATGTCAATTTTCAGCTATAAACCTACTGGGCTACCTAGATATTACTTTTCAACTTAATCGAACTTGTACTTTTGTAGATATATAGCTTCAAAAACTGCCCCTTTAAGATGACGTCACGTGGCATGTGATGACGTCATCATGTATGTCTGTAATTCAAAAAGAATGTTATAAGACGCCTGATTGTTTCTGTGCTTTTCACTGAATGCACTTGTTAAATACACAACTTTTTCTCTTCAACATTTTGTTTTCAGGCTTGTATTGGAGTAACTTGCCTCTCAAATTTGAATCTATATTAATATTATGTGATATGTTCTTGATAAAAATGGATGTTGACATTGTGGCACGTAGGAAGCAATAAAAAAAATTCTTTGAAAACAAGACCTTTGAATAAAGAGAGTTATTTAATGAAGTCTTACTAGTATATTTTTATTACAGTATATAATTGAAAGAAAATACGGTCTTATTAACCCTAATAGTCCTGAATTCTCCAATTGTAATATGATTTTCCACACACCCTAGGGAGGTACAGTTAAATGCAAGGAAAGTTCGACATAATCTTACTGGTCAAAAGTTTCTCTGCCACAATTGACAAACCTGTCAACTTTTTAGCGCAAGAGGGCGGTAGTACTTAAAAAAATACTCCTCTGGTTGTGTTTAGTGAACTGTAGAGGGCAGCATACGAGTTTACTGGTAAAAACTCATTCACGGATTTTGTCCGGTGGCGCCTAGCACTGTATACCAAACTTAACTAACAATTTAAGGCAAACACACACATAGAGCGGTGGGTGAGAGCGAAGCATACCCCATGTAGTGTTTGAAAACGGAAAACCAGTAATTAACGCAACACACCTTAAAGAATAGACGGCTGAAACAAACTTTATTTGAGCAGTAGAAAATCACAGAACGCATTTTGTTTAATACATTGGGAATTATAAACTGGAAATTAAATGTAAGGTAATCCAAAAGACGATTGAGACAACATTTACTTGAGTGGAACAAAATACAACAATTATTTTTGAAAATTATGTTAAATCCTCCCAAATCACAGAACGCAAAACTTGTTTACCTATGACGTAAAAAACATATTTCAAAAAGAATTACAATAAGAATTTGGAAAGAATGTTATAAGACGCATGATTGTTTCTGTGCTTTTCACTGAATGCACTTGTTAAATACACAACTTTTTCTCTTCAACATTTTGTTTTCAGGCTTGTATTGGAGTAACTTGCCTCTCAAATTTGAATCTTTATTAATATTATGTGATATGTTCTTGATAAAAATGCATGTTGACATTGTGGCACGTAGGAAGCAATAAAAAGAATTCTTTGAAAACAAGACCTTTGAATAAAGAGAGTTATTTAATGAAGTCTTACTGGTATATTTTTATTACAGTATATAATTGAAAGAAAATACGGTCTTATTAACCCTAATAGTCCTGAATTCTCCAATTGTAATATGATTTTCCACACACCCTAGGGAGGTACAGTTAAATGCAAGGAAAGTTCGACATAATCTTACTGGTCAAAAGTTTCTCTGCCACAATTGACAAACCTGTCAACTTTTTAGCGCAAGAGGGCGGTAGTACTTAAAAAAATACTCCTCTGGTTGTGTTTAGTGAACTGTAGAGGGCAGCATACGAGTTTACTGGTAAAAACTCATTCACGGATTTTGTCCGGTGGCGCCTAGCACTGTATACCAAACTTAACTAACAATTTAAGGCAAACACACACATAGAGCGGTGGGTGAGAGCGAAGCATACCCCATGTAGTGTTTGAAAACGGAAAACTAGTAATTAACGCAACACACCTTAAAGAATAGACGGCTGAAACAAACTTTATTTGAGCAGTAGAAAATCACAGAACGCATTTTTTTTAATACATTGGGAATTATAAACTGGAAATTAAAAGTAAGGTAATCCAAAATACGATTGAGACAACATTTACTTGAGTGGAACAAAATACAACAACTATTTTTGAAAATTATGTTAAATCCTCCCAAATCACAGAACGTAAAACTTGTTTACCTAAAAAACCTATTTCAAAAAGAATTACAATAAGAATTTCGAAATTAGCATGTTCAGTTGATGAGATAGGCCTTATAGCTTAAAGATTCAAAAGTAAAAAAATTACTATAAAATCATATGATGACGTCACCATAACGTCGCATCAATTTTCATATATAACACATGCCGGCCTACAAGCATTCCTGACACAAAATTGTTTAAGATAATCTACTGGGCTACCTAGATATTACTTTTCAACTTAATCTGACTTCTACTTCGGTAAAAGTATGGCTTCGAAAAATTCCCCTTTCAGATGACGTCACGTGACATGTGATGACGTCACCATGACGTAAAGGTTCGGCACACATTGTGAGCAGTTGGGGTAAGTGTCTGCCAAGTTTAAAAGTAGCCAAAGTGGCCGGTAAGAAAGAAAACGTTTACAAATGCTATGGGCAATATTCTAGCGACTTGAAAAAAGATTTTTTTTATGACGTCATCATGACGTCACACAATTTTCGCTTTTTAGGGCATATCTTTGAGACATACCAAAGCTATAACAAAAAGAATTTTGAAAATATCTTGTTTTGTTCGCTAGATATATTGAAAAGAATGTTACGATTCCAAAAATTTAACAATTCAGCGACTTGAAAAAAGACTACAAATCAACCCTTTTTATAAACAGCATGCTCATTTAAGCCATGGTTATCTGCCCTTCCCAGAATTCCTTTGTGTTATATTGAATTTGGTCTAAATTTTGAAATGGCTCCTATTTCTTACTTGAGTGAGCCACGATCATGAAATTTTGGAATTAGGTACAGAAAAATTCAATGTATACATTTTTGTAATCGGATTGACCCTTACATGCGTTAAAAAAAAAAAATATTGTTCATGACGTCATCATGACGTCACACAATTTTCGCCTTTTAGGGCATATCTTTGAGACATACCAAAGCTATAACAAAAATAATTTTTAAAATATCTTGTTTTGTTCGCTAGATATATTGAAAAGAATGTTACGATTTTAATACTTCAAAAATTCAGCGACTTGAAAAAAGACTAGAAATCAACCCCTTTTATAAACAGCAAGCTCATAATAGCCATGGTTATCAGCCCTTCCCAGAATTCCTTTGTGTTATATTGAATTTGGTCTAAATTTTGAAATGGCTGTTATTTCTTACTTGAGTGAGCCACGATCATGAAATTTTGGAATTGGGTACAGAAAAAAACAATGTATACATTTTTGTAATCAGATTGACCCTTACATGCGTTTAAAAAAAAAAATATTGTTGATGACGTCATCATGACGTCACACAATTTTCGCCATTTAGGGCATATCTTTGAGACATACCAAAGCTGTAACAAAAATAATTTTGAAAATATCTTGTTTTGTTCGCTAGATATATTGAAAAGAATGTTACGATTTTAAAACTTCAAAAATTCAGCGACTTGAAAAAAGACTAGAAATCAACCCCTTTTATAAACAGCAAGCTCATAATAGCCATGGTTATCAGCCCGTCCCAGAATTCCTTTGTGTTATATTGAATTTGGTCTAAATTTTGAAATGGCTGTCATTTCTTACTTGAGTGAGCCACGATCATGAAATTTTGGAATTGGGTACAGAAAAATACAATGTATACATTTTTGTAATCGGATTGACCCTTACATGCGTTAAAAAAAAAAAAATTTTTGATGACGTCATCATGACGTCACACAATTTTCGCCTTTTAGGGCATATCTTTGAGACATACCAAAGCTATAACAAAAATAATTTTGAAAATATCTTGTTTTGTTCGCTAGATATATTGAAAAGAATGTTACGATTTTAATACTTCAAAAATTCAGCGACTTGAAAAAAGACTAGAAATCAACCCCTTTTATAAACAGCAAGCTCATAATAGCCATGGTTATCAGCCCGTCCCAGAATTCCTTTGTGTTATATTGAATTTGGTCTAAATTTTGAAATGGCTGTCATTTGTTACTTGAGTGAGCCACGATCATGAAATTTTGGAATTGGGTACAGAAAAATACAATGTATACATTTTTGTAATCAGATTGACCCTTACATGCGTTAAAAAAAAAAAGCATTTTTGATGACGTCATCATGACGTCACACAATTTTCGCTTTTTAAGGCATATCTTTGAGACATACCAAAGCTATAAGAAAAAGAATTTTGAAAATATCTTGTTTTGTTCGCTAGATATAATTTAATGAATGTTACGATTTTCAAAATTCAAAAATTCATAAAAAATTACGTGATGACGTCATCATGACGTAAAAGTTCGGCATGCATCCTGAGCAGTTGGTCTAAGTGTCTGTTAAATTTAAAGGCAATCGGCTGCATAAAAGTAGCCAAAGTGCCTGGCAGAAAGAAAACGTGTACAAATGCTATGGGCAAAAAGTCTGAAAAAGAAAAAAAAAAAAAAAAAAAAAAAAAAAAGAAAAAAAAAACTAGAGGTCTATGTTTTTAAGAACATAGGGCTTTTCCATATGTTTTTATGATGTTATTTCGAATTTTGTAAACTAGTGACAAATCTACCTAACCACCAAGTTTCATGACGATTAGACATGGTCTACCCTTATGTCTTTCAAGAAATCATGCCTTTGATGACGTCATTATGACTTCAGAAATGTTTCGCATTGATATAAAAGAATGTACGAGCTAACAAAGCTATTACAAAAAGAATTTTGAATTTAACATATGTTCTGTTGATGAGATATGGTTTTAAGAATCTTTAATGTTAAAACTTTGAAATTACTATAAAAATCATATGATGACGTCATTATGACGTCACCTCAATTTTTATTTATAACGTACTTGTCTAGCAACATACCAGGTTTGAATGCAATTGGACTTACGGTTCTCTTAATATGGGCCTTGAAAAATGCGCCTTTAAGATGACATCACGTGACACATAATGACGTCATCATGATGTCACTTTTCGGCACACAATTTCAGATTAGGGTCTATGTTTGTATTAAGTTTGAATAAGATCTGATGTTGTTTAGTGACTAAAGTGCCGTAGACAAAATTCGTGTTTAAGAAGAAACCAAAAAAGTGGGTATTGTGTAGTTTAGGATTTGTGTATTAATTGTGTTCATGTTAGCTCCTGGAGTATTTGATTATTCCAAAAGCCTTTTTTGTCACTAAAGTAGACTTCTCTGAATCCCAATGACACGTGCTTTTGTGATTTGGAAAGGTTTTTTAAGGCGGAAAATATGATTTTCCACCCGTTGTGTCATGTTTTGGCTCGGTCAATTTCGAACCAGCTCCTACTCTCCCACCAGTTATATATCCGTGTGAAGCTGGGTATTGTGCAATCATGTGTTTTTGACCTCTGAGCTAACGATTTCATTCCAAAAAAAACCTGGAGATGTTCTTGGACGTGGCCCTTTGTTCTGAATGTGGCAAAACGAACAATTTTCAAGTAGATTGTGTTCATGCCTGGGCGAAAGTGTACTAAACTACACAATCGCGCGAACAGAACAAAAACCAAGGCTTTGCTGCTGTAGCGGAAAAGCCGAAAATTTTGCGTCTGTTGTAAACATACGCATGGCTTTTCCGTTTTAGTTTTTTCTTTAACATAAATTATCAGAAGGTCTATGTCTTTGCTATGTTTAAGATCTGAGATTATTTTATGATTCACATTTCGTACTCCATACTTGACCTTTAAGTTCATGTTACATGACACGTGATGACGTCATCATGACGTCACGTTTCGGCATACATTTTCAGCTTAGGGTCCCTGTTTGTGTTAAGTTTGATTAAGATCTGATGTTGTTTAGTGACCAAAGTGTCCCGTACAAAATTCGTGTACAAAGTCTATGGGATTTGGGATAGAACTAAAAATTCATAGAAAATCAGCCGATGACGTCATCATGACGTCACCTCGGATTTAACATCCTAGTAGCATTATCTACCTGCACACTAATTTTTATGACGATCGTCCCTACCCTTATATGTGTTTCAAAAAAGCATATTTTTGATGACGTCATGATGACGTCACACATTTTTCACATTTATGTGAAAGAATATAGGAGCTAACAAAGCTATTACAAAAAGAATTTTGAATTTAGCGTGTTCTGTTGATGAGATATGGCTTTAGGAAACTTTGAAGTTCAAAAACTTTAATATTACTGTAAAACTGTATGATGACGTCATCATGACGTCACCTCAATTTTTATCTATAACACGAGCTACCATACCAACATACCTGGTTTGAAGGCAATCGGACGTACCGTTCTCTAGATATGGGCCCTTGAAAAATGCACCTTTAAGATGACGTCACATGACACGTGATGACGTCATCATGACGTCACGTTTCGGCATACATTTTCAGCTTAGGGTCTCTGTTTGTGTTAAGCCTGATTAAGATCTGATGTTGCTTAGTGACCAAAGTGTCCCGTACAAAATTCGTGTACAAAGTCTATGGGATTTGGGATAGAACTAAAAATTCATAGAAAATCAGCCGATGACGTCATCATGACGTCACCTCGGATTTAACATCCTAGTAGCATTATCTACCTGCACACTAATTTTTATGACGATCGTCCCTACCCTTATATGTGTTTCAAAAAAGCATATTTTTGATGACGTCATGATGACGTCACACATTTTTCACATTTATGTGAAAGAATATAGGAGCTAACAAAGCTATTACAAAAAGAATTTTGAATTTAGCGTGTTCTGTTGATGAGATATGGCTTTAGGAAACTTTGAAGTTCAAAAACTTTAATATTACTGTAAAACTGTATGATGACGTCATCATGACGTCACCTCAATTTTTATCTATAACACGAGCTACCATACCAACATACCTGGTTTGAAGGCAATCGGACGTACCGTTCTCTAGATATGGGCCCTTCCAAAATGCACCTTTAAGATGACGTCACATGACACGTGATGACGTCATCATGACGTCACGTTTTGGCATACATTTTCAGCTTAGGGTCCCTGTTTGTGTTAAGTCTGATTAAGATCCGAGGTTGTTTATTGACCAAAGTGCCACTTACAAAATTCGTGTACAAAGTCTATGGGATTTGGGATAGAACTAAAAAATTCACAGAAAATCAGCCGATGACGTCATCATGACGTCACCTCGGATTTTACATGCTAGTAGCACTATCTACCTACCCACTAATTTTTATGACGATCGGACGTACCCTTATGTGTGTTTCAGAAATGCACATTTTTGATGACGTCATGATGACGTCACACATTTTTCAAATGTATGTGAAAGAATATAGGAGCTAACAAAGCTATTACAAAAAGAATTTTGAATTTAGCATGTTCTGTTGGTGAGATATGGCTTTAAGAAACTTTGAATTTCAAAAACTTAAAAATTACTATAAAATCGTATGATGACGTCATCTTGACGTCACCTCAAATTTCATCTATAACACGAGCTAGCCTACCAACATATCAGGTTTGAAGGAAATCGGACCTACCGTTCTCTAGATATGGGCCCTTGAAAAACGCACCTTTAAGATGACGTCATGTGACACGTGATGACGTCATCATGACGTCACTCTTCGACATACTATTTCAGCTTAGGGTCTATGTTTGAGGTAAGTTTGGTTAAGATCTGAAGTTTTTTAAGACCTAAAGTGCCGCGGAGAAAATTCGTGTACAAAGTCTATGGGATTTTGGTCAGAACTAAAAGAAGAAGAAAAAAAAAAAAAATCAGAACAAAAACAAAGCCTTTTCCGAAGGATTTCGGAAAAGCCAAAAATCTTAACGAAAACAAGGGCTGTTTCGAAAAACTTTCGAAACAGCCAAAAAAAAAAAAAAAACAAAAAAAAAAAAAAAAAAAATCTTAACGAAAACAAGGGCTGTTTCGTAAAACTACGAAACAGCCAAAAAAATTAAATAAGAAAGTTAAATTATGGAGAGACAGGTGTATTACGTGAACTTCAGTCGCCATGAAATACGGGTTGGTAGTATTGCGCATGCCTGAGTGAAGGTAATTAGGAGAGCGGCCAGTCACATGAGAGGGTTCAACCAATAACAGGGAAAAGGAGTCCGATTGTCATGGGAGTCGGATATTCATGTGACACCGGCACACATTTCTAATCTACCTTTCATTTTCGTGACCAATCCATAGCTTGCCTGGAATTACGGCAGTACCGTCCAGACATAGGTCTACCAGTACATTTCACAGACTTGAAAACACATGGCAAAATGAGACAGCTGAAGAATAAGGGAATAAATGTGCTGGGTCGGTTTTAAAGGTACATGTTTAAAACCGGCCCAGTACATATTTATTCCCATTCATAAAATACCGTACCTTTTGTATAATTCAGCAAAAAACGCCGAAAATTATACATTTCCAATGATTTTGTTCATTTTGTTTACCTTGGTTTGTAAAACACCTCTTTAGCTATTTAATGGTTCGTACCTTACGCGAGTAGTGCTAAAAATTTCTTTATATGGAAATTGACGCGTGACATTGTGGCGTGATGTGGCACAGAACGCAGCAGTGCCGGTGTACTGTGAAATTATGGACTCCAAATACGGACGCAACGGTAGTATTGCGCTTGCGTAATTGGGAGAGTGACTGGTCGCGCGAGTGTCCAACCAATAAAAGGAACCAGATTTCATAGGAGTCTAAATTTCGAATGTGACACCGGAAAAGGTGTTTAAAACCGGTTGGTGTTTTATCGGCCGTTTAAAACCACCCACGTGACAGGCTTTCGACCAATAGGAACGGGTAAACTGTCTTCGGTATTTATGAATGATAATTTAAAAACCTAGAATTATACTGATACTAAGTATGAGCTGTGTAACTTTCAGAACCGTGTCGTTCCAGCAAACAAATCAAAACAAACGTCAACTCCTACTTCCAGCTTTCCTGATCCTCCTTTATTTGTTACTTCTTCTAGCCCTTGGCCTACAGTGGCTTTGTTATAGTCTTGCTTGGGCCGATTATGCATAAAGAAAATGGGAGGATGTGGGGGTCATAGGGGGCCATCCCCCCCCCCCCAAAACCCAACCCAATTTTTGTTTTGTAATAATTGAGAAGTGTTGCGTACACCATCATGTTTTGGCCTGTTAATGAAACCAGGCGACCAGAACACAGCATTTAAAATCACGCCACCAACGTCATATAGAACACCCCCGGCTTATTATTTTGCGGACGGGAAAATATCCGAAATTTCAGAATTTTGGGGTTTCCCCCACCCCCAAATTGTGGTCTGGATCCGAGGACCGGACCGGACCGGACCAGACCGAGGACCAGACCAGACAAAACCAAACCAAACCAAACCAAGGACCAAACCAAACCAGACCGAGGACCAAACCAGACCGAGGACCAAACCAGACCGAGGACCAAACCAGACCGAGGACTAAACCAAACCAAACCAAACCAAACCAAACCAAGGACCAAACCAAACCAGACCGAGGACCAAACCAGACCGAGGACTAAACCAAACCAAACCAAACCAAACCAAACCAAACCAAACCAAACCAAACCAAACCAAACCAAACCAAACCAAACCAAACCAAACCAAACCAAACCAAACCAAACCAAACCAAACCAAACCGAGGACCAAACCAAACCGAGAACCAAACCAAACCAAACCAAACCAAACCAAACCAAACCGAGGACCAAACCAAACCAAACCAAACCAAACCAAACCAAACCAAACCAAACCAAACTAAAAATAGACAAATCAAATTCGAATCTATTGCCATACCCATCTTTCATGAAACAAACAAGCAAACAATCCAACCAAAATAAAAACAAATAGAAAAACTACACCCCAAAACGACAGGTCCTACCATTATACCATCAAAGGCTTTATTACTTTCAGATGAAGCATTTAGTCCCGAGGCAAAGCATGTCTAGGAAAAAGTAATTTCGGTCCCCAATGATGAGGGAAAAAGATTATAGGCATTCCGACAAGGGCAACATCCTGCCTAAAAAGAAAAAAATGCCGTGCCTAGAAGAAATATCCGCGCCGATCCATTCGCATCCCTCCGAAATCTCCGGCTTTCCCGCGCACAGCATCTAGCTGGTAAACAAGTTGGCCATTACTTTTCATAATCTCGGGAGATTGGTGACCTGTCTACGTGCTAACTGAGTGAATCGCGGCTCTGGGCTGCGCTGTGTATTTATTCAGTATACATAAGACCTGCTAGACGGTCGTGCCGTGTAGCGCCCTCCATCGTCAGAATGTGCAATATTAAAAGCGGCAGGCAGCGATTTGCGACGCTCCCTCCCCCAAGTTATTATATGCGTTTACTCAGGTGTGCAAAGGTATGGACAAATATTCTGAGATCACGAGCTGTCAGTCATGGCAGGAATGAACCAACCAACCACTGGGAATACTTGAGAGCGAAAAGATAATTTCCGTTTTTATGTATTACTGCATCAAACTATCCAGTTAATAGTGAACCCTTCGTGTAATAATTATGTGCTAATATATGAAAATAGGCACACCTAAAGCAGATTAGAAACAATATACGGCCTGTACAAATAAACTTTAATTAAAAAAAATTGTGTGAATGTGTGCTGCAAAATATGAAATGTCGACAGTTCAATGCGCACACCTGAGCGAATTTTGAACATTCAGACTACGAACAACCTTTCCACTGTGTATTTCATTGGAACTGCTGTAGTATATGCTGACATACTGTATATTGTCACAGCTTTTGACGGTCGAGTACTACAATCTTAATGGCCTGGGTAAAGCATTTGCTGCAGACCCAACAGATAAAGAATTCATTAAAGACGGACTAACCCGAAAGCAAGCACAGAAAAAAACATGACACGAGCAACCCCCTTGTCGCGAGACTGAATTGACAGTCAGGCAGTTGCTTTTAGCCTGCCGTCATTTCGTCTTTTCTTTTCCTCTTGCTGACTTTTCCGGACTTAGAAAAATGTTGATTGGGAGAAATAATTGGATAATTTTTACGATATGCCGTAGCGGCTTCCACGCTGAGAGAATAACAGTTGGGGACTAAACATCAAACTGAGTTGGGACGATGTCGGATTTGTTACTTCTTGAATATGATTTATTGCAGCTCTTGTCAATGAGTAATCGGAAAGCAAATTTACAAAAAATTAAATAAGAAAGTTAAATTATGGAGAGACATACGGCGATGTTCAACCAAACTGCTTTCTGCAGGTAATTTGAACAAATCAGATCATACGACTGAATTTGATCGATCGAAGCAACACAGACCGACAGTCAGTATTTCAGACGGGACAATGATTACGTAAAGCATTTCAAATGCCTGCAGAAAAATTCGTAAGACTCCACTAACTCAACGAGGTATATAAATAGGTCAGACAGTAATAGCTGTGTATTACATTAAATCCACCGACCAACAATGAAACGGCGTTTCTTTAAATCACTGCAAAATGACCTCGTTTTGAATAATGGGAGGCAAATTACGGCAAAAGCCGAGGACGGAGACGTTAAAGGTCACCACTCCGTCACCATTACCTGGTGGATTTTGTCACGAACTGCCTGCCTTTGGCCATTAGCAACTCCTTTGCACAAAAATACGGTTTTAAGTGCGTGCATTTCCCCGCTCTTCTCAACCGAAATCGTTCAAATGAATGGATGTATCATGAATCTATTATATGAGAGGACCCGCTCAGGTTTTTGGCTGAAACAAAATGTGATTATGAGGAAAATCAAATTTCGGCCCCACGGAGGCTTTTAGACTGTGTGTGTTTTCTCTGACCTTTTAGAATATCAAAGCGAAAAAGTTTTGATAGGCTATGGTATTTGTTAAGCATATGCTTACTCTCTCTTTTAACATGTTTAATTTTAACAATTTATTTTAATTATTGTTTTTTAAGGTATAAGAGCACGATGTGTCACCTCGATTTTAGCCCTAAATAAGACATGCATAGGCTATAGAGTTCTTTCCCGTAAAATGATGAAAACCGACAGATTAAAGGGTGGCTGCAATGGAATTTGTATTGTGTGTATCGATGAAATATAGTTTTTGAAACACAACTGTGTGTTGTTTGTATTTTTTTTTCGCGTAAGCATTTGAAAATATTTTTTTAAGGCGGGAGGGGGTCAGCCCCGCCCATCAAGTGGTAACGCCGATGTGACGTCATCCCGGGAACCCGGCTATCTGTGGTGGATGGTCGGCCATAGTACACCGAGCGTGCGTTGCATTGACATTCACGTGTGTTTTCGCTGTGTCGTGGAAAGCTTTCAGTGTTTTTCGAATGTTTTTCGTCGATAATACCGTGTCGTTGTGTTGCTGCTGGATTCAGCAACACCACTAAGGATGGTGTCAGTCTTCACCTCTTTCCAGTAGAACCGAAATACCGTCGTATTTGGACTCGGTCAGAAAGTGTTATTTAGCCTAGCAATCGTTGTTTTCAAGTCTTTCACGCGTTCCGCATCGGGAGTCCGATTCGGAGTCTTCAGTAGTTTCGCTGTTACTCTCACCTTCTGGCTCATACATGTACGGAAGAGCTCCAAGATCCTCCTCTTCCTCGCCCCAATAATGTTCCGAAGAAGTGTCTGAATCAACAAGTCTAAAATCGACACTTGATTCTCAGATTCAGATCAAAAAGATTCTGTTTGAAGATTTTAACGCGACGAGAAATGTTTCCCTGGTCCCTTCATCCAAAGCTATTTAATCGCGCGTGGCTGGTTCCCTCAACAACAGCATACATCCACACGTACACAAACGTACACTGATCAAACTACTCTTGCTAAGTTTCTGTGTTCCCGAGATGACGTCACGCATTTAGGGGCGCGGAAACAATAGAGAAAGGGGGGCACTTTATTCCGGGAAAATTAAACACCAAAAATGGGCAGAAACACAGAAAACACATTTTAAGCACATTTCTTATATTGTAAAAGAGTTATACAACACAAAATTGAATTGTTGGTACAATTTCATTGCAGCCACCCTTTAAGAGAAGCGTGTTTTCTTTTACAACCTATCTCATGTTACTAATTTATAGTCTAAAAATCGTTCGACGTCAGTACCGAGACAAACAAATTCTTTATCTCTACTCAAGAAGAAATCGTTTTTAGTTTTTGTCTAAAACTAAAAATTCGCATGCGAATTGTTAGTGTACCGTGGTAGAGTGTTCATATTGCGAAACTGGCACAAACGCATTTTTTTCCTCGAGATTCTATTTGCGGGTGGGGGTGGAGTGGAGGTTAATATTTACCTCTGTTTGAGATGAGAGATTTTTTTGTGGTTGTTGGGATTTTGGGGGGTTTTGGGCACGAATTGGCGACTATTATTACGTGATATTAGTGCATTTTTTTATAAGCAGACCTCATTTTTTAATCGTCTGGCAAATTTGTTACATGTTCTCGTGTATAATGCTGATGTTTTATATTTTCTGATACTGTACTTTCTTTGGTCAAAGTATTTTATAATATTTTATGATATATTTTGCGTTTCAGTCTCTGTGAATATAATTGGTACTTTACGATTTACAGTATCTCATGGTTATGTTTTTTGTAAGTATATTGTAACATAGGCCAACTTATAATTAATATTACTATTATTATGTTGCTTGCATGTTAGATTACGTTGGGTTTTTTGTTTGTAAAACTTTCAAATAAATGGAACACTGTCAAACTGGGTGTTAAATCAACACCAAGTGGTATCTATATTGAGCCATTCGTTCAATGTACATACCGAATGGTGTGAATTTAACAGCGCAGTTTCTTTGCAGTGAAGAACTGAGCAAAGTGTTGTGTAGTAATGGACCTCAAAGTCGTCGAACGTGAAATGTTTGAACAACACGCCCGAAACAACATTAGTAATAGATGTACCAGACACGCTGCGCGAAAAAGGGGTGGAAGAAGATGCGTGCGCAGACCCGACGGCCCAAGGAAATATCCCAGTGTAATATCGGTACTGTCTGGACCGCGTGACAGACAGGTTTCCGAGACTTTGTTATTCGACACGGCTGCTGAAGAAGCACTGACCTGATTTCTCTTTCGAAAGCGCGGAATGGAACACCTTCAACTTGATAGTAAACTGGTTGGCTGTACGTTTCCCTCGGTCCCGCAGACCCACTTTGCGAAAATCACATGGGGGTCTCCATTTACCTGTCCGCGAAAATATTAAAAGATCCGATTTCATGCGCGTCAATAACCGCGACGCCACGAAAAGAACAACTACTTGACAGCAGTCCAGAAATAGTCAAGCAATATCCCAACTCGCTGCCTTCATTTCATTTTAAAATATTCATGGCATGGCTAACAGTTATGGCTAGGGGTATTGAAATAGAGAATCCGTAAAAAAAAAAAAAAAAGAGATCTTTCTCTTATTATTTTTTTCAATCGCTGAATATTTCCATGGGGTTGGAATGAGTTGGATTTTAATTCTGCGAACAACATAAGAAAAACAGCTAGCCAAATTGCCATTACCACAAGAGATTGGTAAATATTACAAAAGCGAGGACGTGAAGGCATTATTATGAATTCGACGGAAGGCCAGGAAATGATTCAGTCAAGTATAGTGTACGGAGGCCCGTTCCCCACGTCTAAAGCAACACGGTTCAATTTCTACGACTGTTACATGTGTCATCCGCGGTGTCATTTTTTCCCACTCGAGGTAAGATGAGCTTTTTGTGTATACACGCATGGGAACTTTACCCTCTTCACAATTGATCCGCGATGTAACTAGGTTGAAATGTCAATAAACATAATTTATTTTTGGCATGATTCCTGCTCTTTGTAGTTGGTACCATCTTTCCTCCCCGGGAGAAGATGTGATTAAAGTGCACAGTCTTTATAGAGCAGCTTACCTGTCTGCAGTGATCTAAACCCGGTTCCTTCATCCTCGTACTGACAGCTCCGGTTAGATATTCCGGGCCTTGCCAATTACGGAGAAGAGAGGTGGAAACGCGAGTCTTCTGAACCGTCTCATTGCTTCAAATCACGGGGCCAATGTCCTCGCTTTGAGACGAAGTGGTATCATACAAGGTTAGAAGACAGCATTCTTCTCGATCGCATCTGCTAAAGCTCTAAACCTATAGGCCTACCTAGTCTCGTGTAGGCCTACTAGACCATGAACCCCGGCAGGTTCAGTACACTTACCACTTTTGTTAGAAATCTTCGAATAGCTAATGACCATATTCTATGACACGGAAGTCGACCGTACGTGAATAGCAAATGCCACAATGCGGCGACGTTGACGACCGCAGAATGCTTTCCGACGGGTGCGAGGTTTTGTCTGTTGGCTACAAGCGTAGAGCACCTCATGCCTGAATGCGGACTCACATTCGGCATTTCGGCTTGACACATATTCGACGTTCAATTTCATTTGCAGATTAATCCTCTCTAAATAATGTACACCGCGATGACTTTAATAAGAACAAGAACATGTCTCAGGGCTGTGAATAAATAAAGCCGCCTCGACTCTTGTACTTGAATATTTGGCTAAGCCCAACATGCAGGCCGCGTCGAGCTTCTTGCCCTCGGCGTCATTTTAACAAGCGCGAGAATAGGATAAAAGTACCCTCTGTATTGATTCGACTGCAAGCGTAATATTGATTAGAAGTGAAGCCATTGACGCTAATTTACAAAAAAATCAAAATACAGTTTCGACAGTAAAGGGCAATTACGTCAAACAGCTTTGACAAAAAGCCTTGGGATATAACTAACATGACTAACGCTGTTATTCAAATTTATGTTGGCTCAACCACACAGGAAGAAAGTCGGCCCTTGCTGTCTAGTCAACGTTATGCACAGCACAAGAAGAAATTCAAATTACACGTGGATTGTAAACGCAGCGCAAAATCTATATTTTTCTTAAAGACGGTGTTTCGGACGTCCAAGTTCTTTCCGGACATGACATGACTCTACCCAGCATGCTCACAACGGCCTTCCTTAGACCATTGTCTGATATTATTTGATGACCTGAACTGTACCCTGTACCGGAGGAGCACACGACGTGTTTAAGTAGGCCTACATGTTTGACAGTGGATCCACAATTCCTTGCATTGGGGTGTCATTTTTCAAGATGTCCAAAAGACTTCTTTTTTGTTTACGATACTAGAAACTAATAAGAAACTGCGACGAGAAACTGGCGAGAAACTATAAGCAAACGCACTCGCAAACCATCGCCATAACAAGCAGCTTGAATTCACTAATAAATGATTAATTTAACCCTACCCGAATACGGGTTAAGTCGTCGCCCACCAAATTGAATATAGCTGGTACAAAGGTCAATTCCGCATTGTTATTTTTTTAGGGGAAAAGGTAAGCGTGTCTCTTGGACGTGATTTTCTCCAATCGATACGAATCTTCGCCTGCTGGTGCTCACGCACCGTTGCAATCGAACTTGAGTCTTGAGTGTCTACTGTGGGGACTGAAGGACACATTTCGGGTATAAGGACGAGAAGGCGGCAACTGCAATACTTTCCCATATAAAAACAAAAACACCGAAGCTTGGCAGATGGTGAGATAATTCGATAAGGCGGAAACACTGACAGGCTGTGCCTTGGGCTGCCTGCTAATTAAACGAATCCAAACAAAACACAGGGGAAAAAGCCTTCTTTTTATGCAGGAATTATGTAGACGTACCAGTTTTAAACCTCTCCATTTGCTTTAATTTCGCCATTATCTTTTGTAGAATCTACAGAGTTTAACAGGTTTCTTTTGCATTGGCTACAAAAGGTATCCTACAATGATATGATTTGCAAAAATAACGTTGATCCAAACGTTTGGTGAAATTTAAAACATCGGTTTTACATGACAGCAACAACATTATTTGGGACATAGTCAGGTCAGGTCGGGACAAGGTAAGCCAAAAAAAAATGAATAAATTTGCAAAATCCAAACTCACTTCAGACGTTGCGTATAGAGGAATTTTACATTAGCCCCTTCTGCGCACTTCCGGGTTGAAAGCGAGAATGTCAGTGGCAAACAAAACAACGTTTTTCAGCACATTAATTCATGCATGAATTAATCAGGCCATAAAAGGCAGCGCAGGCGCACGATTAGCATAAAGTTGTCTACTGTGACATTGAGATCCTCGTTTTCAAACGCGGAAGTGCGCAGATCGGCGCTAAACTCGTCGTTGTGGGTTCCTCTATACACTTCAAACCAAACAGCGTTTGTATTTGGAAGATGATGCTAGAGGTTCCAATAAATTAGCAAACACACATTAAAGTCACAGCTACAAACTAATAAAGATTGTGAAAACATCGAGGATGTGTCAATCACACTCGTGACTGAACGTACGGTCATCGGCACCGGAACCAAATTAATGTCCACGGGTATCGGTGACACGGTGAAAGTACAAACTGTTGACATGCGGTAACCATGGGGCAACGGCGAGTAGACTTTAATTACTCCACTATTAAAACACACGAACTGCGCATCTCACACGTGATGGAAATCGATGTCGTGCCCACAAATAAAAAAAACCTGAACAAACGTACGCAATTTCATCTGGAGTATAGGAGATACGCGGAGTCTTTAGGTGGGCATGTCTGGGCAAATTTGCATTTTCGTTCTGTGTTATATATCCAGTGACCTGTCTTACTGGTTATAATGTACTGACCGGGATCTTGCTGGTTTTTTTATTTTCCTTTTTCCCCCCGGAGTTCTCGTATTCTGTTTGGCGTGGGAGACCTTCGAACGGTACGGTATCCAGACTATCACACGATGCACTTAAGTCACCGCGCACACCTCCTGTCTCCGGCTCTCCCCGTTACATCGATATTCAATGCGACAATCACTTTCTTTAGATAAAAGTAGAGCGGTTGCCGTGGCGACCATCGACTGGTAGATATGTTATTACGCGGAAGGGTGTGAAATAACCGAACATTTCTTTACCGCCCGACAAAAGCGCGCCCGGCACTGATTTTCCACTCGATTATTATGTTACACTTTGTGAAATGGTCAACTTTCATATCGCTGCCACCCCTCTGAGCCTGTCCGGCTTAAACTCATCTGGACTTAATTTAGTTTTTTCCTTTTTTTAATATTTTGCTTCTGCGTCCGAACCAAGGCCTTCCAGTCATTTGTTTTCGTATTGTATTTGCGAATGTCCACAAGGCTCTGTCAAGCTAACACCTGAGCTTGAAGCACTCTGGAGATATCGAGAGAATACGGCAGTGCATTTTCAAGTGCCTATGGGGGGGGGGGGGGGGCTGTAGTGTTTGAGAGGTCGTGGCATGAATATGTATGAAGCATTGGCGGACCCGACGGTGGGTTTTTATATTACGCCATGGATATCTTTCTATCGGCCGGGTTAATGGGGGACTTCTTTAAGTCTAACTTGGGTTTATCAAAAATGCAAGAGCGCTTGCACGGCGATCGAGGGTCGCTATTTTGCATGAAACCGATAGGGTAATGGTTTGGGAGTCATATGTCCAGAGAGCGACGTCAGAGTTGGATTAAAGTCCAATTGTCGGTCTTAATTTGAAAAGAAAAATAGTTTGAGCATGTTTATGTTTTTTACTGTCTTTATAAAGACATACAAGAAGCTTTCAGTAAAAAAGAAAATCCTGGCTGAAAATCAAGTACCTGTAGTGCAGTACATCCATATATTAACGAGTATACGTAATCACTGACGAAAAACGAGAGTTAAAATAAACGCGTAGGCCTACTTGTATGAAAAAGAGAAAAAAACACCAAAAAGAACAAGCATATTGAATTTACTTTGATATAGGGACAAATTAATTGATAGCTGGAAACCGTGGGAATGAAGAGCATTGACTGCTGCCCCTCGCAATGAAGGAGTTCTCTCTTTATTTACCGGTAGTCTCTGACACTGTGAATCCCTTGGATGTGATTTCCTATTCAAAATGGACATGAGGATTAAGAGGATGTGATTTTAACAATGAGGGTCCAAAATCACATCCTACTCTATTTAAAATCACATCTGAAGCCTGTGAACTATTTATCCCACCCTGACAAAGAGTACATTGTGACTTCTGGGTTTAACAGCTTAAACCGCATTGTGATTATGGACTCTGGATGTGATTTTGGACACTCCTTGTTAAAATCACATTCTCTTAAATCTTAATCCTCCTGTCCATTCTGAATAGGAAATCACATCCAAGGGGTTCATAGTGTGATTTCGTTGCCAGATGCGAGTCAGAACGGGGATTAGTTTGGAGGTAGGTGTTTCGCCGCTCCATTTCTTGCCTGAGGTGTGCCGATTCCTCAGTGTGATCGGACAGGCGAGAGTTACATGGTGAAACAAGGTGCGAATAACGACGTCGGGGGTGGGGGGGGGGGGGAATGCATGACACGTCAGAAGCTCATGGCTTAAACTTTAAGGCCTCAAATCCGTACCCACCCGTTCGTTTCTGCAATGTTTGTTCGTAGACCTCGGGGTGCGAGTTCATTTTTATTCGAGCCACGCGGCTGACCACTCCATGTCAGTCCACGCCACAGCAAGGGGACTGGAGGGTATTTTTTTTACAGTCGTGTTCTATAGTGTGAGTGTATATGAGAAAACACACGTGTCCCCCGAAATGTCAAGTCGGTAAAGAGTACAGGTATAACCGCGCGCGTGTTTGTTAGTTACTTGAATATAACCGTTTAATTAAAAGCCCAAGTGACAGGGTGCAAAGTCATACCATATTTCAAACAACACGTGATAGAAGAGGTCGTGTCATTCATTGCTGTTGCCGGTACTACCTCTAAAGAGCACTGGGTCCTCACCATTGGCAACACAATGCGACACAGGGAACAAAACACGGGGGCCCACAGCACTATTTCCCCACCCAAGGGTACGGGGTCAAAAGCAATACGATTTTGAGTTGATAAAGAAACTAAAATATTGTGTCGGGGAAAACAAGTTTGAAGGAGAACGAGCCTGCCTGTATAGGAAAGTACAACGTGCAATTAATTTGCGGCAGGATATGTGTGTGGGGCGCTCACGCCTGCAGAAGAGAAAAACGCTGATGTTCAAATTCAATTGCGGGGACTTAAGGTGCAATCATGAAAAGAAAGGGGCCGGGCCAACTGTCGAAATAAGCAGGGATTCCCAGGGTGAAACTACCGGGAAATACCGGCACAGATTACCCTTCAACCGCGGCCTACTAGAAAGGAAGAGTGTCCGAGGCCAAAAACAAATTATTCAATTATGCAAATGTGTCGAGCGGTTATGCCACGCTGTGTGGTATAATTAGGCGGCCCAAAATCAAATTGTAGGAGGCCGAAACCTTTTTAGGCTAGTTTCCGTGAAATTCAGTGGTGCATGCTGGAGACGGCATGTTCGTGCGTAGAGCCTTCATTTTTGTACATATCTCAGACGCCAAAGTGAACGATCGTTAGAATGCTCGTGGGTTCAAAATAAAGTGGAATTTAGAAATTAAAAGGAAGACGGAAGTGGAATGAAGTAATAAAAGAAAAAAAAAGTTGGCGACTTACTTCTTGCCTTTGGTTTGACCGTTTCCTCCAGCATTGTTCGGTAATCATTGGATCCGTATGCGCCCTCGTCAAAATATCCATGTGTTGGTCGGAAATCAGCTTCTAAGAGAACGCGGTATATGGATCCCATTGCAAAGAAACAATCTTTTATCGGCTCTTCTTCCTTCCTGTATATCATGACCGTGTGATTCCATTTGAATTGGGAGTAGAAATCCCGCACAGCCTCGCCCATCTTCATGTAAGGTGCCTGGGTCCGAGTGATTGTTGGGTGGTCCGGGTCTCTCCTAAACCCCATGGCCATCGCCGCCCCAGTAACCATGGGTACGTTCCTGATCCCTAGAAAGCGGCTTACCTGGCTGGCCGTGTACTCGCAGGCCGGCCCGAAGAAGACATCCGCGCCTTGGTCAAGCCAATGTTCGAGGGCGGTATTGAGTGCGATTCCCGATTCGCAAGCAGTGTTTCCGTACAGGACATTGGTGGTGTGATTGGGTAGGATCTCTGGGTACCTCAGCAAAGCTTTCTCGATAGCCGGCTTCACCATTTGCATGAAGTAAGGATAGTACCGCTCAGGGGGTAGTATGGCTACGGGGTAGTCGGGGAGCAGAATGGAAAGAGTCAGATTGTTCGGCCCTTTCCCTTCCGTATGGCACTGTCCTACGAGTTGTGCAGATGCAGGTATGGATAACAAGACGGCAGTCCGAACCAACAGCTTCAGAACGATCTCCATCTTTCCCCGTCAATTGGCGCCTCCTAAGCACCCACCTCACCCCGTAGAAATCCTCGAGGGCCGTATCGTATCCTAAACTTTTTTTTATAGTATATATCCACGCTGATGCCCGTGCGATAGAATACCATAATCATTTTCAAGATGGGTACACAAGCGTAGCGGACGTACCCTGCACGTATTATCGCTGAAAAAAGAAACTCCGAGTGAGTTCCGAAGTGATTAACACAGTGCGGGTGCACAAGGCAGCAATCACTGAGAGTTCAAAGTGTAAACTGATAACAAATTGAAATGGTGAGCCACGCGGCGGCCGGTTCACCTGTTCAAGGCATCGGGCATGCACGTGCAACCGCGCGGCCTGAAATATCTGAGTGGCGGTCTATACCATATGAGTGGCTGCCATCGATGACCAGTCCTTGTAGAATACTACAACGAAATACCCGAGGACAAATCACTTCAAAGTGAAGCTGCGCATTGGAGATTACGTCCGACTGCTGGAAACACGTTCGCGAACGTTTTGCTCCAAAAACACACGCGGGCGATTGGGGATAATAAGCCCCAGTCGCTCCGGTGCTACGGTCGCTGGATAAGTGAAAATCCTTGACGGGAGTTTAGGGAAAAAACGGGCGCCATGCGCCAATGCCTCCTCCGGTGAAGTCTCCCTTTTTATTTCGTTCTTCACTTTCCTTATTTATGCAGGAAGGACGACCAATGATTGTCTGCGAGGCCTGGACATAATTCATGCAGTTTTAGAAAGGGCCGGGCGCCTCCAGCTCCACCGGTGTACGCGCTTTCTCGGTGAAGTCCAAGTGTGCCGCCAACGTCGATGGTCGACAAACAAGGTAATGATAAGTTGACCGACTCGAGAATAATATGGTCTGCTTGTACGTGATTTGCTTCTCACTGCGACTCCCAGCCAAACCGCCTACACCATACATTTCCGCCTCCAGCTAGCGCACACTCGCACACTCGCACGGTGAATATTGGCGCGTATAATTACGATTGCGAGTCTGAAATGTAATGACAGCTCTCGTAAACTGAGAGACACAGCCAGGAAACCAAGACCGAGGTGGAGGTGAGAATTTCTATCTGCTCAACCCTGCCACCTTTTGTTGACAGATGTGCCCCGACAATGCCACATATCTTAATGGATTTGCGGGGTATTTACGGCGATTTTACTGTGTAATGCCGGTGAAACATGTCCCTCCAAAGCACTCAAGTCGTAATTTCATTGTTTGCCGTGTAAAGATTATACATAGCATCATCACCCGCTCGTGATTAAATGGGTGACGGTTTCCAATCCTCAGTAGTTCTTTGAGTGGTCCGTTTGACAAACTCCCAGCCACAACATATCTTGGTACCACTATGGCATTATTCGGTCTCCATATACAAGACGACAATCTGTCGCTCTAATTATCACACCGAAGAAACATCCAAAGATCAACTATAAAAATGGGCAATAGGTTTTGAATTTTGGCACAGTCCTTAAGTTTGGATCCGTGAACATCGATGGGTGTAGTCATGCAGTGATTTGCCCTTTCAAGAACGAAAGGTTTACACTGAATTCTTGGCGACTGGGGGCGCTATAGTAGGGCTGCAATACTTAAAGTCAACTTACAAAGGCAGGTCCTCCAACCGTATGAAGACTGAACACAGAACCATCGCCTATAACTGTATCCCGAACTGATGAAAATTGGGGGGGGGGGGGGGGGGGGGGGAAACAACAGTCCGCACACTTCCGCGTTGAAAGCAAGGATCTCAGTGCTTAGTAAACAACTTACTCTGCTCAAGGTGTGCTTCGCTGCCATTTATGGCGTGATTCATTTATGCATGTATGAATTTGTTGAAGAGCAATGTGCATGTTTAGCACCGAGAGCCTCACTTTCAACCCGGAAGTAAGCAGACGGGGCTTATATGAAATTCGTCTATTCACTTGTTCTCGCTTAGCCCCCCCCCCCCCCCCCCAAAAAAAAAAAAAAAAATAAATAAATAAATCAACGGGTTAGGTCAACTAACTTACAAATAGAATAAGATTACTGTTCTTTCAACCGATTGGAAATCAGGACATGAGGCAAAAAGCAAGGTCTGCATGTCTGCATATATTTCATAATGTGCATTGGGAAAGAGATCCGCCGTTGTTCCGCGTATCGACCTGGGGAAGCTTCAGTATATTGTTCTAACACACAAACACGAACTAGATATACCAAATATTGGTCTCCCGTGGGTGCAATGTTCCAACAACCAACCGTCGCCAACGGTGAAAATTACAGTCAGGTTATCTCGTCTCCATTTACTGCATGGGAACATCAATCACTTTACTGTTGGCCAGTCTTCGGCGATCACGGTAACGACATTAGTCTAGCAAGGAATGAACCTAGACAAAGTTAATGAACCCACACTGTGCAGATCTTTGGAAGCAACGGGCGCCTGAATTGACAACATTTTCCCTCGCCTGTGGTTGACCGAGTTACAGAATAAACTTCTCAGAATTTATCCCGTTTTCTCGCTTAAGTATAAAGACAGTTTTGTATGTTTATAAAGGTGGCTCCTGGAGACTGACACCACGAACTATGCGAAGCGTTGAAAAGGAAATGTCGGTGTTTTCTTAAAGAGTTTTAGGACCAAAGATATAGTTCAATTTGTGATACCTGAAATTGTTGTGGCCGACACGCATGCGGCCAGCTGCACATGACGGTTCTGAAGCTCGTCGGGAAGATAAATGTTTAAGTTTCCCGCTAATTATCAATTCCTGCGTGTGCTTGAAATCTAAATGCCAACAGCGGGTTAATAGATGGGTC
This sequence comes from Hippasteria phrygiana, assembly GCA_037893225.1. Taxonomy (NCBI): domain Eukaryota; kingdom Metazoa; phylum Echinodermata; class Asteroidea; order Valvatida; family Goniasteridae; genus Hippasteria; species Hippasteria phrygiana. The sequence goes on along the minus strand of JAZGUH010000974.1, from coordinate 821,927 downwards.
TGCAGTATCCGGTACCTTTTTAAAGGGTTCATTTTTGCGCCTGATTTTTGAAAAGGTGGCCACTCCCGCCTTAAATTTTTGAATCCAATATTAGACTCCAAATATCGTATTATATTTCAAATTATTGTTTTGAAAACATCAAGGCGTCATTCAGATGATCTCCAATTATATTAAACTCCACTGTTTGCAAACCGGGATCCCATACAGCTTGCAGTGGTTTGCCTAATAGGTCTACTGCAAACAAATGAATACAGTATTGAGAAACACACGACGTGTGGGATTCACATTAGTGGGGTACACATGGATAATTTTCTCACTTGGAAAATACAATCATGAATATCGTGTTGCAGAGGATCCGCGGAATTTTGTCCCACATTGTGTGCATGTACGTTCCCCGTTAGTCCCCGTTAGTCCCCGTACATGTCATGTTTGATTTATGTAGCTCTGTGTAAATATTTGCCGAAGCCTTGCGTGGAACTACATATATAATAAACTGCCTGTATTTATTGTATTGTTGAGTACCTTGCTCAATCCGATGTCGCGAGAACTTGTGTAACTACATTTCAGTAAATGAATCTTATTATTAATCCCGTACCGGCCACGCGTATTGCGTCGTGATTGCAACTGTAAATATTAGAGAAAAAACAACACACATGCTTAATACATTTTCAAAGTGAACAAAGAAAATTGGCAGGAGCGGGATTTAAACCTGCGACCTCTGGAATACCGTACCAACGCTCTACCAACTGAGCTATCTTACCCTATGTTGGCGGTCCTCCAAATTGTCATTATTAGATTTGATACGCGTGCGGGATGTCGCCTATTAAATCACCATTTTGCATTGTTATTTCATCTGGTACACTATCGGAAATTTACTTCTCATATCGAAATGTTGAAATGCATAATGTAAGACTGATGAAATTGCAACTCAATATGGGGGTTTAAAAGGCGACTTTTTCCGAGCCACATACGTATCCCATACGCGTATCAAATCTAATGGTCCCTATTGTCTTTGGTTGGGGTAGGAGGCGCTGCTCGTCAGAAGTCCATAAATCCATTATGCTGTTGCCAGGGATCACGCCCCAATACAACAATACGAAACAACATGGGAAGCGACATTATGGGGGATCACTCAAAGAGGATACAAAGTTTCTAAACTATATATAATAACGATTAACACACAAGGAATACTGACTTACTATTAATAAGATGGAATTCTGCGTCGGGATGATGTAAATTCAATATTGGGTTTTGCCCTGAATACTGACTTAGTAATTATCTAGTCGGTTTCCTTTGTTTTATTTCACACTTAATAAATTACAAACTATATCACAATGCATTGAAGAGACAGAGGGGCATCGTAACCTCACGGTCCCAAAATTGAGTATTTTAATCCCAATCAATCTTCTCGTCGTGTTTTTGCCGACCCGTGGCAAGCAGATTTTAACAGATGGCTTTGAGCGAGTGGCGGAGACAGTCAAAGTCATTCCGTTTGGAAATGCTGCGTGTAAATGAATAATGATGCGTTCGGCGTGGGCATTTAGCAGGCGTGAATCACGATTTTGGCTCGCTGGATCTCTTCTGTCGGGAATCAATCAGTCTCTGGAAAGCAGCGTTAGTATTCGGTTGGAATTCAAAATTTAAACAAAATCATCCTTTGCAGAAATAGAAACAAATGCAAATGTACAACACTGTCTATCAATATTCTATTACAACAAGCAACTGCCGGTACCCCATCCCGAAGTATGTTATTAAACGATTGGACAAATGAGGGCAGCATCATAATTCCTAGGAGTGATACCTGTCGACAAAACATAAAAATACAAACGATTCCAAAATTGTGTGCGGTTTACCACTGGCGATTACTGACGTCGTACCGGTGCAGCATATGACGCGCGATGTGGGGCAGAGGGGTACCCCCCCCCCCCCCTCTTTTGTGTTGGTCATTGTGTTCCCGGAATCTCAGGAATTCTTTTCAGATCTCCAGGGGGATGTGTTAGGTAACAATAGTCTGGAGAGTGTATAGGGTATAGGGACAAAAGGGGGGTACCCCTCTGCCCCATATCGTGCTGGGTATACGGTGCAGTGCGCCCCCACCGACCTCGGCTGGCCACCGCTATTTTTGACGTAATCCGTATACTACACGTAAGTTCCATCCGTATTGAACATGCAGTAAATTACTTCCTGGCAATGTGGGGGGTATGACTGCTTGCATATACGTAATAAGATCGAGCCCTTGACAACACAAAAATAACGATGTAAACAATGGCTTACAAAGTTTGAAAAATAAGCCATTTTGAAATTCATGAAACTTCCATGATACTGACTAAATATAGATCATATAATTATTTAAAACCCAAAGAATGAAATTTGGAATGAACTCACAGCATCTGTAAAATTATACTGGGAACATGTTACTAGGGAACGTAGAATTAAGCATTTCTCAGGGTGCGAAACTGCGAATGCTCTTTTTGGAATTCAAATTTCTGTGCTCCCAGAGTTTTACCAAACTGAAGAGATATCGTAGACAACAGACGAAAACCTAAACTATACTTATTCAGTGGTTGTGTTTTACTCGAATTTTTCCCTTTCTTTTCTAAAGTATATTAAATTTCTAAACTTCATTATTTGGCTCCGTACATGATGACTGACCACCAGAGCTAATCTGGACGACGGCCATAGCCATGGTTTGAAAAAGACCACCTGGCTGGTTGTCGTCTGTACGCGCATTCCTGCGCGTACTTAATCCATCCATATCTCAAATATAGGCCTATTATTTTGAATGGCGTGTGATGAATAAATAGAGCTTGTTAAACAAAACTTTCATTCAAACGAAAGGGGGAAGGGGGATACGAGTGCGACGAATAGCTGGGACCACTCTATGCAGTGTGGTGCTTGTTGTTTGCGTTAACGCTTTTCTGCACAGCCTGTTCTTTGCATACCAGCCCCATTAATAACAGGTTTGAGTAATACGTTCTCACAACTGACGCTGGAAGCATAATGGGGGTGGAGAGTTGACTGTTGACATTTCAAAACACCTATTTCCTCTATATGACATGTGTACCTATTGCAATTATGTAAATTAGAACAGAGATTTTCTCTTTTGCCCTTTCCCGACGTCATGAAGCGCTGCATACTCAGTGCTTTCCGAGAGCCTGTGTGAAAAAAAATCACAGGCTTACTCGGGCGGGATTCGAACCCACGACTTCCTGCTTACGAGGGGAAGGGCAAAAGAGAAAATCTCTGTTCTAATTTACATTATCATCTCCGACGCAAATTCCATCTACACACTGATTACGCAGTACCCGCTGCTGCATTGGATTCGAATCGGCCAACCAACACCGGCAAGATAGTTAAGACGTCTGTACTAGTAAGCAGGAAGTCGTGGGTTCGAATCCCGCACGAGTAAGCCTGTGATTTTTGTTCACACAGGCTCTCGGAAAGCACTGAGCATGCAGTGCTTTATATATTACGTCGGGACATATATTCCAAGTGTAAGCAGGATTCATCGGCAAATAATGTACAAATAATAAATAACATTTCCCGAGTTCCAAAAAATAATGGTACAGCCCCACTAGCACTCTTCCTGACCGATTCACTGTTTTTAATTGTCAGGAAATATTCAGTCGTGTGTCGAGTCTGAATGAAGCCTTCTGTAAACTTACAGAAACTCGACAAAAGCAAACAGACGGGAAAAAACAAACGTTGTTTTCCTGAGAAGCAGCTGAATTTAAATGCTTGGGTTAAACAAACGAAGTTTCCCGTATGTGCTCAGGTGTTTTTTTTAGCCATTTGACTTAATTGGTAAAAATTTCTTTTCTGCATCTTGGTTTTGGGATCCAGAGTACGGGGAATGGCGATGTCAGTAATAAGTCATTGTCCTTATGTCCGTTGTTATATGAAATGTAGACCCACGTGAAATACAGACTCTTTACCCATCATGCCCAAAAATGTGATTTGACCCTGAACACAAAACTCTGAATCTCATCCTGACCCTTTACCCCAAACCGTAACCCCAACTCTGACACGGGTTCTCAACCAGTGATCTCTATGTAAACTGGATAGCGCATCGGCTGTTCCAGTTGAGGCCACCGACCACCATGTTATCACTCCCAATATAACAGGTTTTCCAACTTCGTTCCTAGGGTATCCTTTCGTCCTCGTTCCTTACATATTCAGAGGTCTAGGGGGATGTGTTAGGTAACAATAGTCTGGAGAGTGTATAGGGACAAAAAGGGGTTCCCCTCTGCCCCATATCGTGCTGGGTACAGTCTCCTTATCCTTTTGTGTAGATTAAGCACGCGCAATACATATCTGCCCCGTATAAGACTCGTGATCGTGGCTCACTCAAGTATTAAGAAATAACAGGCATCTGAAAATTGTGACCAAATTCAATATAACACAAAGGAATTCTGGGAAGGACAGAAACCATGGCTTTCATGTGGCATGCTGTCTATAAAGAGTTGATCTCTAGTCTTTTTTTCAAGTCGTTAGACAAGTCGTAGGCAGACACTTACACCAACTGCTCAGAATGTGCGCCGAACTTTTACGTCATGATGACGTCATCACACGTCACGTGACGTCATCTTAAAGGTGCATTTTTTGAAGCCATATATCTACAAAAGTACAAGTCAGATTAAGTTAAAACGTGGTATTTAGTTATGCCAGCATGTGTTAGATGAAAATTTATGTGACGTCATGATGACGTCATCGGCTAATTTTCTATAATTTTTTTTCATTTTTGAAATTTCATTTAAATCACATAATTTTCCACAAAAAAACAAAACAGCCCTGTGTTTGTCCACAAACACTGCACCATACATCTAGTTTCCTTGTCAAACTGTTAGTAAAATGAGTAAAATCCAATGACAATACACTTTCACTTCAAGAAAAAAAAGTGAATATTTGGAGAGGGGCGTTAACAACAAATGATGTGTGACAGCTTTCACCACCTCTCTCCTCCCCTACCCCCCCCCCCCCCCTCCCCCAATTGCTTTTGTAGCGTGCCGGATAGGAGGGAACACAAACTTCAATGAACCGAATAAATTACACGGCCGGCCGAGAGCACGCACATCCGACACCGGCTTCGTTAATTGGCCGTCATGCCTCGGCGAGATTGCGCCCGCGTGTTCGTCAACTCCTCTGGCGTTGCCAGCGAATATTAATCATCCATCCGAAAAACCTAAAAGCTACCGGTACTCGTTTCAATTTCCGGCTGAGCCCAAAATGTCAGAAAAGGAAAAACAAAATCAATTTTAATGCATAATATAGCTGAAATTACTTTTCTTCTTTGACCTGAATACTAATTGTACGGTGCGTCGACAACGCAGTTTGCCCTTCCGCACCTTGCAGCAAAATTCTTGCTTCCAAAAATACACAAGACCAATCAACAAAAACAAAATTGCTTTAATTAAAGAAAACGTATTTACGAAATACATCTTTATTGATATCAATTTATTATACGTGTAATCGTATGGGAACGATTTGTGCACATTCGTTTCTGTAAACAGAGACTCGCGAAAAAAATACATCCGGATTTTTTGTCACCACGGCCTAATTTTCATTTTGTGTGTTTTTGCTATAATTACGTGTACCATGGCTGACATTATTTCTGCCATTAGGGCATGATTTATCCCAACGGGATGCTGCATCATTGTCTCGTCCGTAAAATTTACCACCACCTCTGCCTAACCGAGGCCCACTGAAAGCAAAGTCAACTGACTCCTTTACAGAGGTTGTCTGACGAGCACTGCAAGCCCACTTCATGAACAGGAGCCTGAAGACACACTTGGAGATTGCATAAACGTCGTCTGGTGTTAACTTGTATAGTGCGGCTCCATCGATACAGTTTGGGGGATGTCGGATAGATTAATAGGGTAGCAGCATAGGCGGCGGAACAGGGGCCGGCGCTGTTGGGAGCTGCATACAAATATTACCACATAAGAACAGCTTTATTTTGAGGTCACCGTTTTTCTCGCCCCTGAGCGCGAAGATCCTTACGGCGGAGATCGCACGTAACACAGGGTAGAAGTCTCTGGACATTGATGGTAATAGACAATTCAGCGGCCATTTCTCAAAACAGACCTCGGCACCGGCTCCGTTTCCGCTGAGGCTGTGAATGCTTGAAACCAATTTTTTTATTTTTTAAATACTCCAGTTTTTCCTTCAACTTTAGGCTTCGTCATACATTCAGCGAAAGAGGGAACCAGGTCGAGCAAAGTAAGGGCATCCCACAACTGGAGGTCAAAGGTCACGAAACCGGGGTCTGGCGTCGTCAATGGTATCGTGTACACGACAAAGACGTCACATGACAAGACACGCACATCGCGTGTCCGGAGAAGTGGAGAAACCATTATGGATCTTAATGCATAGCAAAAGAAATACAAAAAATTGAAGATATTCATTTATCGAAGTGCAGTACAGATTAAGCACACCTACTTGAATCAGCTTCTTAAAACATCAATAGGCCTATCAATCATTCAAACAAAAATCACATTATAACACACACTATGTTGTCAGAAAAACAAACATATGCTTTAATTCTACAGATACAGAGCACATAAACACACAACATAAAGAGTAACAACAACAACAATATCAACAAAAACAAGAACCAAACAAACGAAGCAAACAATCTTTCTCTCCAAAAAAAACAAACACAATTACACATGAAACAGTCGTGTAAGCAACGCCTCCAAACAGCACCCAGGAAGTGCATTGTGTAGCGTGAAGTTTAGTCACTATGAAACACAGGCTCTTTGCTAGTATTGCACAAGCCTAAGTGAAGATAATTAGGAGTGTGGCCGGTCACGTGAGAGGGCTTAACCAATAATACTAATAGGGAAAAGGAGCCCAATTTTCATTGGAGTCAGATATAATGACACCGGCGCAAGAAGATATTTCATTACAAATTGTGTCAGTTAGCAAACCATTATCGGTGCCCGGTACTTTTTTCTGCTGCCTCAAAAGCTTTCCAACTTGGACAATTGGATCGATCCCAACCGGCCTTCTCAATTTGCCTTTTTCGTCACGGTCCTGCCATCTGGGCTGCGTGCATGCCTCATAATAGAGATTTCATACTCGCGCGACGCAGCAAGGATGGAATTCTCCAGTGGTGAAACATCAACAGCGCCACCATTCGCCAGATAACGACCATGTGAAGATCGATTGTTGACTGCAGGCCAAACAACAGTGAACCAGTAATGTGTTTCGCAACGAGGCAGCCATTTTTCAAGTTCATTAAACATGATTAAACCTGCCACTATAAACGAAGCCAATCTATACTTAAAAACTATACATAAAACAATATACATAACTATTACGTGACTTTATTTGAGTCGTTTACATCATTCGAGTAGTATAGTATACATCATTCGCAAACATAAAAAACAAAACTACTGAATTATTACAAAATACCGTACTTGTCTGTAAGTAAATAGCAGTCTCAAGCATCCTGTGAAATCATGGCACCTGGTGGGCTGCCGTTTTTAAGAAAAGTGGAAATTTATATCGTTTTCCAGGGCTTGTCGGCCGACAATCGTTGGAAATAGTCTAGTTCCCCGACCTGATAATTCTGTGACGACGTCTATAAATTGCTCCGTTTTGTCTAAAGTATGGTCATGGAACCAGACTAAGAACATATTTTGTTCTCTCTGCGCAGACTACGGTTTCTTAGCATCTATGCACACAAAACCTTAAACAGGTCAGTGTTTCAGTATTTATACCAGCACCCTATACAATACTAACCTCCAAATCCATTTATATCTGAAAATTACAGGAAAAGCAAATGATGTATAGGCCTAGGCCTACTACCTTTAAAAAGAAATGCTGACATGCTATTCCCGAAATGCTGATTTGAGAAACTAATTTGCAAACGCAAGTATTAAACCATTTAGTTATGACTGCTTTTGATCGATAACAAGACATCTCAAACGATACGTTATTAGTTAATGATTCACGTTTTTAATCCGGGTGATGAAATGCTCGGTTGTAATGCCAAAGTTCGAATGAAGCCTTATGTAGACTTGGAAAAATAGTACTATGCAAAGAAACGAGTAATTTGTTATACGAGAAACAGCAAAAAATTGATGTTCAGGCTACAAAAAGCTTTCGTCCTAAAACTGCTATGGTTAAAAAGATGATTCAAATGTAGAATATAATACCGCACGGCCATCCCTTGAAAATACGCCGTTTGTCTGAAAATCATCGGCAAAAATTATTCCGGGGACGCCAGATTTGTTCGGAAAAGTCTGACGGTTGGGAAATTCAGTGGTGCCCATGGTCTGTAGCGGTTTGACTGCGTACAGGACGCACTGTGTGGGGCACCAGTCTCAATATCCGGATGTCAGTGCTTCGGTTTTTCCGCATTTTTCCCGTAAATATAACAAGACAGCTCAGTTGGTAGAGCGCCGGTATATATACGGTATTCCGGAGGTAGCAGGTTCGAATCCCGCTCCTGCCAGTTTTCTTTGTTCACTTTGTAAATATTACACGTTAGGTATTAGTAACCAAAACAGATGAAATTTGCGGGATTTTTGGGCAATGGGTGCCTTTAACCCCTTGAGTACGGTATTTTAGGGGAGACGTCGGGGTGCCGCGGCGGCTGGCAGCCAAGGGAAACGGCCACAATGTGTTTGTGCAGTCAAGCGTAACATATACACAATAATCCAACAATGGATTGAAACTGCCGGCACAAACAGCGGCCAATGGCGTCATCCGGCTTGGTGGCACTGTTTAATCCAACGATGGATTGAAACTGCACAAACAGCGGCCAATGACGTCACGGGCCTGGTGGCACTGTTTTGTTTTTTTGCGCCATATGGTGTCATCCGTATACGCAAGGGGTTTTAAACAAACTTTGAGTTACCTGTTTGTGCTTAGGGGTCAAACGACATGTACCGGTAATAATTAGTGAATCATGATTTTCTAAACGGCGCTCAGCCTTTGTGCAAGGGGATTTTTGTATACTATTACCTAAGCTTTTTCTTATTAAAGTTCTGCGCATGCAAACTGCAATTGCAAATAATGTCATAGTTCTTTGTAATCACGCACGCGCACAAATGCACGTACAACTTAACTTTTTAATCAACAAAGCTGCAAAATGCCGAACTCGGAATAATTGAATAACCACAGCTGTTAAAACAAGAAATTGAATTACAGCAAATATTTCGTCTTGTGCTACCATACTAACTTTACAAAAAGAATACAGCTTCGATTCTTGAAGTCGATCTCTGGGTGCTGCATTATGGAAGAACGATCCGGAATCCATTAAAAAATGCGGTCTTAAAATGTCTAGTGTTTTGGCCATTATTTCGGAGGTAACACTAAAGTTAATGGGTCTCGGATACACAGAAGGTTGCACTTAATGCAGTTGTCTATGTGTATACTGCAATAAAATATAAGTGCTTCATAAATGTCTCCAGGGAGGATTAGGCCAAACAAAATACAATGGGCAGTTTGATAGCAGTGTATAGGAGCAATGGGTGTTTGTAATGGCGCAGTATAGAATCAGCCTGCGTGGTCCAGTGCAAAAGTCCACATTATAAACCCCCCGCGTGGCACGAAACTGCACTTTTTGTTGTTGGGGATACGAGTGCTCGGTAAATAAAGTCAAAGTGCGCAATGTGGGATGTACAGCTGACGAGAGGGCAGAAGTACGACCAACCACAGGCTAACCTAGGCGCGTGTTGGGTTGTTGGAGCGCGGTATGTACCGGCTGATAGCAAAGTACAAGGTACGCGCTTCTTGTGGCCCGACTTGAGATAGATCGGCCGTTCTTGCCTCTTTTTCTATGTGATAAACACCCAGTGAAACTCATGTTCACACATCTAACCCTCCTTTAGACCAATACCCATCATGGTCTAAATGATTGGTTTTATTGAAGCCAAAAGAAAGTGTGGAATTTCCGATTCTTAGAAAATCCTGCCATCGGTTCATGCAAGGGGCGCTATTTTTTGTTTGGTAAAATACAAGGAACCCCTTGTGAAAAGAACATCATGAGAACACTACTAAAATTAATCCTCCAAAATAAGCCACCCACAAGGTTTTAAAGAAATCATACCTGCTAATGGATCCAAACAAACTGTTTTATCATGAAAATAAAGTCAATCATGGACCTTATTTGTACACAAAGCTATAAAAACACTACTGATGACATCATGCTTGACTCATGAATACTGAAACCATTAGCATAAACCAATCATGTTGCATTAGAGGCTGCAGTCAGGGCGCACACATTTGCGCACCCATTTGCGCACCCATTTGCGCACACATTTGCGCACACACATGCGCACACACATGCGCACACACATGCGCACACATTTGCGCACCAATTTGCGCACATATTTGCGCACACATTTGCGCACACACATGCGCACACACATGCGCACACTCATGCGCATCTATTTGCGCACACATTTGCGCACACATTTGCATGTCCATCAGGCGTACAGAGTCATTCGTCTTCATGATTCGGCATACATTTCTCACTGGCATTTACACGGTTCCCCCCTCCCCCTACGATGTTATAGAGCGAGCAAATCTCGCGACTTCACGGTCACCTTTTTTTATCAGTTTCTTTTTGGTCTTTGCCCTTTTGTCAATGTGAATGATAGATGAGTCATCGATTTATTGTATATTAAAAACAAGCTGATGTACCCGATCATGATTGTGTTTTGTGTAGTGTCCTTGCTACGATACTAACTTTACAAAAAAAATACAGCTTCGATTCTTGAAGTCGATCTCTGGGTGCTGCATTATGGAAGAACGATCCGGAATCCATTAAATAATGCGGTCTTAAAATGTCTAGTGTTTTGGCCATTATTTCGGAGGTAACACTAAAGTTAATGGGTCTCGGATACACAGAAGGTTGCACTTAATGCAGTTGTCTATGTGTATACTGCAATAAAATATAAGTGCTTCATAAATGTCTCCAGGGAGGATTAGGCCAAACAAAATACAATGGGCAGTTTGATAGCAGTGTATGGGAGCAATGGGTGCTTGTAATGGCGCAGTATAGAATCAGCCTGCGTGGTCCAGTGCAAAAGTCCACATTATAAACCCCCCCGCGTGGCACGAAACTGCACTTTTTGTTGTTGGGGATACTACATGTATAAGTCATCGATTTATATTATATTAAAAACAAGCTGATGTACCCGATCATGATTGTGTTTTGTGTAGTGTTGTTTGTTTGTTTGTTTGTTTGTTTGTTTGTTTGTTTGTTTGTTTGTTTGTTTGCAGCGGGTTGTGTTCCCATCGAGCTCTCCAATATCGTGAGTTTTTAGCAGGTTTTAGACCTCGATTGTTCCAGTTTATATTACTATTGTTTTGATAAGGTGGTATAGCTACCACTAGATCATTTTCGTAGCTAAACTTATTGTATATAGTTTGAATTTTGTAGATTTCTTTCGTGACTCGTGTCGTTGGTTGTGCTGGGCTGGCCGCCATGGCTGGTCAGGCAACGACCAGCCGCTCAAGCCATAGCAATCAGTCAACCGGATCTAAGGCAGGCCCGTATAACGCTATGTTCAAGAATATCGATACTAACCCTTTTGTTAACATAACAAGAGATAATGGGTTGTTTTCAAAGTCCAGGACAATGTTCCTATTGCCACATACGTTGACGCCTTCACAAACACAATAGACCCGAAAACCGTGGTTTCAGCGTCACGTATTTCTAATGGCCGAGCTGCCATTTACCTAAAAACAAGGCAAGATGTTGAGGATGCCGTTATGCTCGGCTTTCATACTGACTACTCATTCATCGAAGTTTCACCCCTACTTCAACCAACGACACGACTTGTATTATCTAATGTCTATCCGGAAATTACTAATGAAATACTCCACAGGAATCTATCCGGGTTTTGTAAAGTCGTTTCTGCCATTCGGCCTATCCCCTTAGGAATTAAATCCAAAGAACTGTCTCACATTTTTTCATTCAGAAGACAAGTTCATGTTCTTGTCAATATCAATGTCACCCTTCCAGATCACATTAATATTTCATTCCGTGGCGTAAATTACAGAGTCTTCATATCAACTGACACAGTAAAATGTTTCAGTTGTGGTGAAAGTGGACACATAAGTAAAAATTGCAAGAAGAAACCTGAAAACGAAGATAATCCACTAAACCCTCCTCCAGTCTTTCATCATGGCAAATCAGATCCAAGACACCCACCGAAATCTAAACTCCAAAACCCACAGCCACCATCATCTCCCAAACACAAATCCCCCCAGAGACAACCATCTGATGAGGCCACAGACCCATTTCCTCCCTTACCAGGGAGAGTTCCCTCGACTGGCGATCCCCAGTCGTCGCCTGCCTCCCGTGCCGGGTGGATTGGTCAGTCTGTGTCTCCATCAGAGAATGGCAGTCTAGTGGCCCAGATTGGAACACCCGACCGAAAAAGAAACACAGCCAAAAATACGCAAGAAGCCACTCAAACCACGCATAATTCTCCCTCACTCTCAACCCCAACCTCCCCCTCCCCGACACCTCAACCGTCACAATCCATCTCTGTATGGGGATCACCCCCTGTACCAAACAGACTATTCTCTGATGTGGTTTCTAAACGTAAGCTACCTGACTCTCCCACGGAAGAAACAATCTCTGGTACACACACCCACATACTCGTTCCACTCAAAACACCATCACCTCCCAGGAAAATGTCCAAACAACATAATGTTCACATGATTTCAGACACACCAACCATCACTCAAGTCTTAGATACTGCAACTCCCACACCCTCCTCCTCAGCTGGGTCGATAGCTGTCACTGAAGGAACTGATGAGTCTGATTTAGACTCAGTCTCATGGGAGGACACGGAAGATACACAAGACAAACAAGAAAATACACTACCTAAAACCACAGGACCACTATCCAATGAGGAACTCATCAAATTCCTGAGATTTGTCAAATCCAAGAAAAAACCAGATGAAATAGCAAGGAAATTCACTAATAATGTTCCTGGGCTTGTTAAACAGCTGAAACCATTACGCAATAGCTCCTTAATCACAAAGAAGATGCAGCAGAGGATCCGCAAATTAGTTAAGACACTTGATCCAGATGATCCATTTCACCTGTAGTTTCATGATGTGTAAACATCAGTTTTTTATTCTTGTTATGGTTTTTTCACTACTCTCACTTAATACCGGCGGTTGTTCTTCTTCGGTGAAAAACGCCGCCACTCAACTTTATATAAAAAATTCCTGCAATAATCCAGATGTCATTTTTCTACAAGAAACCAATCGCCTCAAATCCAGCGATATTTGTTGGAAGGCTTGGCCTTACAGGCCACACTGTAATGAAGGCCCTAGCCATGGGAGTGGTGTTACCACTCTGGTTAAAAAAACCGAAGATATTAAAATAATATCTTCTGCTGACATATTTGCAGGCTTTGTTAATTATGTCCAATTAGAAATCGACAACACAATGTACCACCTGTACAATATACTCATTCCCCAAAATAATAATCAAGCCTTTAAAGTCCTTCAAGAGATTGATTCTCACAGTAATAAGCTGGAAGGTGGGATTATTATTATAGCGGGTGACTTTAATTGTACCCATAATCCTTCTGTAGACAGGTTTCGGAACAATATTGAAACGCGACATTCAGTCGCACTCGCTCTTCAGAACCTCTACACTAGTCTCTCCCTTTGTGACGTCTGGCGTAGACTCAACCCTGACTCTAGTCAATTCACTTGGTTCAGAAGCAATCCGAACAAACTCGGTCTTATGTCCAAAGCAAGGCTAGACCGTTTTTACGGCCCTGATTATATAATGTCTTCGGTTGTTTCATGCGACATTTGCCCTTGTCCCCTCTCGGATCATAGTGCTATTATTCTTAACCTCGATTTCAATCAAAAACAAAAACGAGGTAGTCCCTATTGGCACTTTAACAATTCATTGCTTGATGATGTTTGCTATGTTGACATAATTAGAACGTTCTGGAAACAATGGCAGACACAAAAACCTGACTATTCCAATGTTTGCACCTGGTGGGACTTGGGCAAGTCTCACATCAAAAGAATAACTCAAATGTACGGCGCTAAAGCCGCTCAGGAGAAACGTATAAAAATAAAACTTCTCCAAGATACCATTGATAATTTGCAGTCTACGCCAGATCTCACACCAGACACACTGGAGGTCCTAAAAAAACAGCGAGACGCTCTCAGCGAAATGTTTAAACATGAAGCTCGAGGGGCTCTCATCAGAGCTCGATTTCAATACACTAATGAAATTGACACCTGTTCTACGTTTTTCTTTAATTTGGAAAATTCCATATCTGCCTCTAAGAATATTAAAAGAATTCGTCTTCCTTGTGGCAATGTCACTGATAATCCCAATCAAATGAAATCTCATATTATGAATTTTTACAAAGACCTTTATTGTCAAGTCGACATTGACAAAGACGCTCAGGCTGCCATTCTTGAAGATTTGCCTACTCTGGACGTATCTGCAGCAGAAGGCTGCGATCGCCAATTTACACCCGAAGAAATTGACTCTGCAGTCCAGCAACTTGGTAAAGGCAAATCCCCTGGGATCGACGGCCTCACGTCTGAATTTTATCAGTTCTTCTGGCCGACCCTAAGGGAGGATCTCATCTCTGTCTTTGAAGCATCCATCCATGACAACCTTTTACCAATTTCCTGTCGAAGAGCTGTCATCACTCTACTCCCTAAAAAGGGAGATCTCTTAGACATCTCCAATTGGCGACCCGTTTCTTTGCTCAATGTCGACTATAAAGTTTTTGCCAAAGTTTTGGCTAACAGACTTAAAGATGTCATAAGTAGTGTCATCCATACTGATCAAAGTTATACTGTCCCTGGTAGATCTCTATATGATAATATTAACCTTATTAGAGATACCCTTTTATATGCTAATTACAATAATGTTCCATTGGCTGTGTTAAATCTTGACCAGAAAAAGGCCTTCGACAACATCGATCACGAGTACCTTTTTAGCACTATGCAAACTATGGGTTTCGGCAATAAATTTATCTCTTATGTTAAACTAATGTACAACAAAACGGAGAGTCTTCTCAAAATTTGTGGTTCCCTTACCCGCCCCTTCCCCTTTGAAAAAGGAATTCGGCAGGGTTGCCCCCTGTCTGGTTTGTTGTACACTATTGCTATTGAGCCTCTTTTACACGTTCTTAGACGCAATCTGAACAACAAGGGCTTTTTTTTGCCAGGAATTGATACTCCTCTTACAGTCTCTGCCTATGCAGATGATGTTTCAATTTTTGTTACAAGTGATACTGGTTTTCGTGTTGTCGAAGACGCCTACAGTTTGTACAGTAGGGCCTCTGCTGCATCTTTAAATTATCAAAAGTCTCAGGGACTATGGGTAGGCTCGTGGAGTACAAGACCGGATCATCCTCTTGGTTTTAACTGGAACAATCGAGGTTTAAAATTTCTTGGAATTCAGTTAGGAAATACTAACAGCTATTTCCAACTCAACTGGCAAATTTGCCGAGATAAACTTGCCAAAGTGTTGTCCCGATGGAAAGGCTTGTCTAAATATTTATCATACAAAGGTAAAGTTCTCATAGCAAATCAACTTGCTGCTTCTCAAATTCTCCATGTCGTTGCTGCTCTTTCTCCTCCTGAGCATATTCTCAGAGATCTTCAAAATAAACTTATAAATTTTGTCTGGTCTGATGGAAGACACTGGCTTAAAAAAGACTTGCTTTACCAATCCCCTGAAAAAGGTGGGATGGGACTCACTTGTCTCCAAGCACGTATGCTCACTTACCGTTTCTCAGTTATACAACATTTTCTTAAAAATCCCAATCATCCCTCTTTTATTTTTTTGAAGCACTATTTTCACCAATACCGTAGACTTAGTTTTGATTTCCAACTTTTTTGCATCAACTTAGATTCTAAATTTTTTGTAAACCTTCCTACTTTTCACGGTGATATTTTACGTGCTTGGATGACATCGGAAGCTCGAATTGTTACGCAACCCGACTGCATCCATTTTGTTTATAATTTGCCTTTAAATGCTATTTATTTAAGTGAATTTATCCGAACTGAACAGACACTCCTCTCGTCTCGATTATTGGCATGTGGAATCAAACTGGTGGGAGATACTTTCGACCGCGTTTCCGGAAAATGGCACACTGCAGAGTATTTCCGAGACCGCACCCGTCATCCCCCTTCGGCAAGAACTCTTCAAGCAGAGCTGAAAAATCTTCAAACTATTCTCACCCGAGCCTTCCCTGACCTCTTCAACTCAACCGGATACCGACTCTCAACTCGTCATCTTCTTGACATTCCCACCATTCCACGTCCACAACCAGAAATCCAAATCGATCTGGACCTGAACGTCACTAACTCTCCCTCCAAGATAATCTACCGGCACATCAACAAAAGAATCAATCTCCTAGACAAAAGAACACTTACTTATTGGCACAACAATGGTGTCATTCCCGTCACTCAAACCATACCATGGAAACAAATATACCAACTACCGGTATCCAAAAGGGAAGCTAATATCCAGTTCCGACTGCTTCACAACATCCTCCCAAGTCTAACAGTGCTACATCATAATCAACCGGACATTTCTTCTACGTGTGGATGGTGCGGTGAGAGAGGAACCACTCTTCATATGTTCATTAAATGCTCTGCTATCCAACCAGCCCTCAACCTTCTTCATTCCTTTCTGCATAAAATCCTTCCTGATGTCACTCTCAATTTTGACATCTATTGGTCCCTACTTCCGCATGCCAAGAATCGGTCAAAAGTTGCTGTCTGTATATTCAACTATCTGATAATGAGTCTAAAATCCACTATTTATTCCCTCTACTCAAAAAACTCCTTCAGCGACCCACTCATTGTGTGGAAATTTCGACTCAAATGTAAAATTCTTATTGAATTTCACTACTACAAATCTCACAATAGCTTAAATATTTTCAATCAAAAATGGGATCACAATAGTTCCCTCTTTGCTCTAACGGATGATGAATTCACTTGGCTGTTTTAATAAATCCTAATTACTTGATTAATCCCTTCGTTTACCATGCCGGTATAGCTGCTCACTGAGGTGAATCAGTACCGTCTGGTGGGCGTGTCGAGGGTATAATTTATCAAGTTCCTTATATATTGTGTGTTCTATTATTGTTTCTTCGTAGAATTGTGCTTTGATATTATGTTTTTGGTTTGTTTACGATCTACCCTTGGTAGAACCAATGACGTGTATTTTCGTCTCCATTTGTATTATATATGTATATCCATTTAACACTTTTCTCCAGTTGAATCCGTTTTATTTGTACACTTATTTTCCTTGTTTTCTGAAATAAAGTTCAACTGGAAAAGTGAAAAAAAAAGTGTTTGTTTGTTTGTTTGTTTGTTTGTTTGTTTGTTTGTTTGTTTGTTTGTTTGTTTGTTTGTTTGTTTGTTGGGGTGTTTGTTTGTTTGTTTGTTTGTTTGTTTGTTTGTTTGTTTGTTTGTTGGGGTGTTTGTTTGTTTGTTTGTTTGTTTGTTTGTTTGTTTGTTTGGTTAGTTAGGGCCTATGCATGCAATTGTATGTGTAGTTGTTTTTGACATTCCGATTTGTTACAATAGGCCTATGGATAGGAAAGTTTCTCTATGATTTGAAGGTGACTTGAGAAATTAAGGAGTGACAAACAATCATTATCGGCACTGGGTAAGGGAACCACACTGCATGGAACTTGCAACTAAGCACTGAAAAGAAAGTTGCCGAAGTTTACAACCACAATAACAAAATTCCACTTGAAATTGTGCCCACGAAAGTGTATTACTATTGAAACAGTAAGCACTGAAAAGAACTGTAAGTTGCATACATTGAAATTGTCCCCATGTTGTAAATTGAATCTTTCATTTTTTCCTTCACAAAAACACGCAATTTGTTTTTTTCATTTCAGCCTGTTTAGAAAACAAAATTATATCATTCAATAGGACGCAGCGCACACATTGTAGTTCCTAATTATGTATTCCCGCCAAATTTGCTCAGATGTTGTGGTCAATTTGCACGCTCCATTAATCGGACCGTCCCGTGGAACAAAATGATGTAGAATTCAAAGGCTTACAGCTGACCGGAGTAAAAATAATCAAAACAAAAAAATGCATTCAGCAGCATTATCAACAATCTGATATAAAATCAAAGGGGGAAAAAATACTGGAGTTAAACAGTTTTGATACCCCTTCATATTTGCATTCTGATGGATGGCTCGGCTTTTGAAGATATATTTGGGACAACAAAGGCATTTCTCTCTGCAAGGGTAAACAGCAAAGTATATTTATACAAACCAAAGCTTAGGTGCAAAGTTGATTATGGTTATCTTGGTTCTGAATGGGTTCAGAGTTACACATTTTGTTTCGTTTGTGCATCCTTTATTGTGTGTTGACCAAAAATCATCAGTTGGATGTTTTTTCTTCTTCTCCGAACAAAGAAAGGCTAGGGGGGTTGATAGATCGAGAAAATATTGACATAATAAGAAACCGGAGTCAAAGAAGCAACCGTATGAACAGCGAGTCGCCATGGCAGATCCAACAGAGCAAATTCACCAATCTGACGTTGGCGGCGCCCTGGCAAGTTTGCGGTGTATCTTCATCGTCGTTTTTTTCCCTCCCCTCAAGTTTTCCCGTGCACGTATACCTCCACACGTGCACACAATGTTCGCATGCGATGACGGACAAGACTTGTCACCACGGCCCGTTTGATGTGGAAACATATGGATCACGGGGCGAGGGCGAAATACCAGTCCATAATCTATTAAAATATTCCACACGATCATCGAGGTCTTGAGGTATGGGAATAATTAATCACTTAGCATCGAGTGCAGTTGGCGAAAGACACTAAAAACTATGTTTAGCAATTAAACACAATTTTGCTATCAGTTTGTAAACATGTTTATAAGCTAAACATTACGTGTCCAATTCCTAAACAACAATGCTCAATGGTTAAATACTATCCATCAATACGCTAAACATGTTTAGTATGTAAACGTGTTTACAAACTGATAGCAAGAAAGTGTTTAGAAATCGTTTACATGTAATTGCTAAAATCTTTTTTTTTTGCAGTGTACTCTTCAATTCGGTTGATGTAAAGGCAAAAACAAAACGAGTATCATACGAATGTTTACCTTTCCATGCATTAACGTATGCAGTTGTTACATCCTTGTTACATCCTCACTTCCATTTCATTTGGCTCTAATGGTTTCCAAACCAAACCAGGAAACAGTTCCGTGGGTCTGTTTCAAATTTGTCAATATTTCTACTTCATATCAAATCGAATCATTTCACGTGGGGGTATTCACGTTCATTTGTGCTTATTTTGTACTCGTTGCCTCATTCCATGCACTAGTTTCTATGAGGCCCCCCCCCCCCCCCCCCCCCCCCCTCACATGCCACTCGGGGGATATATAACAATGTAAATCGGCTTAATTCATGCAAAACCAATCAGCAATCCTTTTAACCCTGGAAAGGCAAAAAGAGTTAACCTTTTAATAATTCCAACCTGATGCCGGTAATGTGGGTGCAACCTCCACGGACCAATTACGGCACGTCGCGGCGTGAAAGAATGAGACGGGCTGGCCACCCGTCCGGCATTGGACTAAAAAGGAGTAATTCAAGGATGCCCTTAAGAACATGTTCACTCGCCAGCGACCCTATCATTAACCCATGTAATGATCTATAACAATCCAGCCGCCGGGAAAACGGGCGATTTTCTTGTTCGGTGCACTGAGAACTGCGGAAGGTGCTTTAATTGGGCCTTAATACAAATGAATAACGCTGAAGCTATGGCTGATCACACAGAGGTTAAAACACTGACTGCCGCCAATAGTGCATCGAGTACAACGCTGTTACGAGAGGATGTTTCTTTCCGCTGATATTGCACGCCATCACGTCCCTAGTGGATCACAAATTGTGTTCGGTCCGCGAGTGCATAAGATCAGTTGCGTCGCACCAACATTTAAGGATATTATACACGGTACATGTTAGAATATTTGGCCTATAGTGTGAGCAAAGATGCACCCAATGCCGGCCAAATATATATTCCTGGGACGAGGAGAGGGAAATGTCAAACGTCAGCATAGTAAAAGTGTGGCCATTGAAATACTCAAGCAGGTATAATTGCTAAATGCATTGCATGCTATTTCACAGGAACCCCGTGTTAATATTGTCCTTACGCAAAACCCCATCGATGAAAACTAAACAAGAACTACGTGCATGCTTGAGATACAGACGAACTAATTACATGTCTATTGGACTCCAGAATAACACAAACTGTGAATTTTACAACTTGACGCACTGATGTATCATTCTGGAGATGAATATACTTGGAATTATTGCGTCTGTTGGTCATACAGTTTTTGTGTTAATGGCATTAACATTCATATAATGACATGCGCTCCGCATGGAGAGCAAGCAACAATTAAATTGATAACTAATTACACGATTAAATGAATAAATGAAGGTTGACTGGTACATTATGCAAATAGACGACTTTATACTGTGGATTACTCCACGTGAATAGGCTCACAATTTTCTTTAGATTTCCCGCATAAAAGGCTTTTCTTTTTTGAGTGATATTCACCCAAACTGTGATCGAGGTTGAACTATAGATTGGGAATAAGGTTTTACAAAATATAGCACTGAACTCAAATGATTTCACAAACTTACTCCTTGCGACAGGCTTGACCGATTCTTCGAGCACAGTCTTCGCCGATTCGGTTGTATAGTCCTCTTCTCTTTTGTCGATGGAGAGGTATTTCACGTTTGCCCTCGATATAGCCAGCATCCTATATACTGATCCCATCGCAATATAGCAATCGTTGATTTCGCTCTCAGAGTTGAAGAACAGCAGCATGGTTTTGTTCCACTCTCTCTCCAGAAAATACCTCGCCACGAACCCACCCTGCTTCATGAAGCTGCCCTGGACTCGGGTCAGCGTGGGGAACTCCTCCTTCTGTTTCCCGCGAAATCCCTCGGCCAGCCCGCCGGCGGTGACGTGAGCGATCCCCCAGTGGCCTACGAACCGGCCGATGCCGGCCGTGGGGTACTCACAGCCCGGCCCCAAGAACAGAATTGGCTTGCTCTTGATCTCTAGGTCTACCACCCGAAACTGACTGGTGCTAAGCTTGCACTGGGTGTCATTTACTAGTAGGGTGATTTCCCGACCCTGTAGAGTCGTCCGATTAACTTTCTCCACGGCGATGTCGATGGCCGGGAGGACCATCTGAGAAAAGAAGGGGTACCGGATGGTCTTACCCACATACAGTGTCGGTATTGGATACTTCGGGAGTAGGACAGCAATCGTGATCTGGTCAAGCTGGGCCTGGTTTACTTGTGTATTTACACTACCGTCACCTGTTAATACGGCAACTGTCTGCAACATTACAATAACTAATATAAGTGCACTGGATGCAACCAATTTCAGACATGAGTTGGCAACCATCTTAATGATGACATCTGTATGCGTTGGGCAAATCGAAGGGACGCCGAAAGTTCTTGCCTTTGTCGTTGTCAACACCGATACACTTCGCCACACTGCAACGCCTGTGCTGTTATCTGTGGATAAATGGAGCGGTTGCTTACAATGTACATGTGCGTGTACATGCCAATCAATCCGAGCATGATCCACATGAACCGCTTCGTCGCAGCATGGAAAATAAACAGCCTCCAGAGGTTTTGACATTCAAGGCAGTTTATGACAGATGACTACGCTGTTGCAATTTAGCGCAAATGATCAGCGACAGTGACTCCCTGTATGGGAATACAACAGTTTCATTAAGTCCTCCGAAAGGGTTGACATAAGATGAGTTGAACCAGAACGACCACAGACGAGCAGACAGTCAGCGGGCTGGGGACGACACGTGCCACTCGGCGTGCATCTGCGTGCGATCGGCGATCACGAGGCATCAACTCGAGAGTGAAGTCCCCCATCTAACTTACCAACCTGTACATCACTTGTTAGATTATCACCACCCCGACGGGCAGGAGCAGGAGCGCACAATTCCAGTGACACCGAGATGGTTTTCCTTCACATGCGCCCTTACGCCTGAAGTATTTCTAACACACACACACACCTCTTTGCCTCGCGTCATATGAATTAGGTAACAGTTATACACTGTAGACCTTGCCCACCTAATAATATTCCGTTGCCTATTGCTGGTTGACTATTGACCCTTGGCGCGCTGTAAACTCACCAACCGCACAACGCAAAATGATTTATCGGCAACCCAAATGATGGCTTGATATTGGCACTGTCGGGTTTAGATAGACCATGGATAGACCGATCTATGAAATCATAATTGCCTATCTCGTTCTGCTTGTGAAAATATTTTTGCAACGTTCAATCAAAACGGCAAGCTGGCGATTTCGTTTTTGAAATTTCTTTAGGCCTACTATTTTCCAAGCAGCTTACGTGCTCATTGAGGGGCATAACGTGTGCATCGTTTTTTACTCGGCCACGCGCAGATGGCTGGCACGCAAAATAAAAATAGGAGCACGGAGTTGACGTATATGTGATGTGATGTTACACGACGGAGGGTTTTAATCATATCTTCCCCGGGCCACGGGTAAATGAGTGCCCTCAATTTACAATATCGAGTGGGGGGAAACTGGTGGAGTATCTTTCGGTTATCGTGATTCGTGTTGTTCTTGGGCGTTGCTAGGGCAATTAATTAGCCAGAATCCCACCGTGATGAGTCCTGCAATGAGACTGCTTTGGCCAGCCGTGTGTGGTTTGACACAGTAGAGGTATGAAATTGCCTGGGACTAAATGTCACACTGTTTTGGTTGGATTTACGACAATTCTCTGGCTATAAAGCCCAAGGTCAGAGGGTCAGAACTGCAAAGAAACATAATTTACAACGTACACATTCTGGGCACGTTTGATTACGGTATCCATCGGGGTTCCTAGTTATTTTGAGAATTAAAGGCACCAATACCCAAAAATCCCCCTAAATGTAATCTGTTTGGTTAAGTTACCTAACCTATTTCCAAGGCCCGAGCTTAAAAATTCTACCATAATGTGTAATATTTACGGAGAAATGAGGAAAACCCATCCGGGCAGACTGTGCGCAACCAACGATCCAAGTGCACCACTTTGAATTCCAAGGGTCCGACCAGTTCCGAACCAAACTGGCGTTCCCCGAAATGATTTTCGTGAATGCTTTTTTAGACAAACGGCGTGTTTTCATTATTATAACCTACTTTTTGAATGATCTTTCCAACCATAAAAGTTTCAGGTCGAGCGCTTTTTGTAGGCCAATCGGGTGGCCTACAAAGCAATAATTATGTCCCTTTAAGGGCACCTGTTAAATATTTCATACAACAGCCTACCCAGAAGGTTGTATTTGTTGTAAATTCAATAATATATTCCGCAAACGTTACACAATTGATATGATCTTTGCGTGTCATGGTTTGTGTCATCTCCGTAAACTATATGCACAATTGGCTCATAATGTGCTCCGTGCCATAGAGCTATTAAAAAGGATGTACATGTAGGCTTACATGTACTTTTCTATTGTATTCAACTAAATTTAGAAGTGGATGTTAATTACAGTAGGAAAAGTAATTATTAATTTCGCGGTGACTATTCTCGTGCCAGCATAATATACGAGATCTCTAAATTAAGAACCCTCCTATGCAAACATACATTCTGAGCCATGTTGTTGTATTGGTCAAAATCAGTCAAGGTGATTGTTTTTGACCCTCCTGCCATAGTACAAAACCACATGTAATCTGATCATGTCTGTGTCAAAGTATAGCAGGGGAGGTGGAAGGAAATTTTGACTGATTTTGACCTTTTAAATAGTAGGAGGGATATATATATATATATATATATGTGGTAAAGGTGAAACAGTGCTCACCGGATAGTTTTACCTTTACCATATATATTTTCAATGCTCTACAGTGCTACGCAGCATCCCCACATTTGTTATATATATATATATAGTGCTATATATACATAGTGCTACGCAGCATTCCACGTTATATATAAGAAGAAGGTGCATTGCACCGAAAGCTCGGGTAAAACTATCCGGTGAGCACTGTTTCACCTTTACCATATATATATATATAAAATGAAGCAGAACTGCGTAGCACTGATGAAAAGTACAAAGTATGATAAAAGTTAAAGCAGTGCTCACCAAGAATATTGGAGCTGAATTTTCGGCCTGACTAGGCCTTCATATATATATTTATTAAACAAATAAAATGCAAGCGATGCATTGGGCTCAACTTCTACTACACAGAGGCATGGGGATGGGAAGTCATATGCTTTATAGACAATTCACATGCTTTGTAGCACTTAGCAACTACATGTGCATCCACAGAGACTTGTTTTTGGTTTCGTCAGAGTTAGGCTACTCTTTCATTTGTTTGACGGTAATGCTGTCAGAGGGTAGGCCTACACAAGCCACGTGACAACACCGACCAATCCTATCTGTAAACATGGTGTTTAGGACGGCACTAACTGGGCCTACGGTGTAAAAGGACATGATACTACAAATGGGACTAGACTTGGGGGGAGGGTGAAGGGGTGAAAGTAAGTGGTTTACCTCTGGAAGCTGGCTGAACCGAGTCGACCAGTATCGCCTTTATATCTGCCTTGTTGAAGTCACTCTCCTCCCCGTCCAGCTGTTCGTAATCGGGCGTCATTCCCTTTTTCACCATCAAATTGAAAATGGGCCCTATTGCAAATCTGCAGTCATTGTTGATGCTGTTCTCGTTGTCGTAGAAAATCAGGAAAGTGTGGTTCCATCCCATGTCGTACATGTAGTTGGAGATAAACTCGGCCCTCTTCTTGTAACTGCCTTGCATCCTGGTGAGGGTGGGAAACTCGGAGGCTTTAGTCCCATTCTTGTCGAGAAAGCCAGGAGCTAGCCCCCCGGCCGTGATGTGCGTTTTCTTGTAGCGGCCTAGGAGCCGGCCCACACCAGAGGTCACGAACTCACACGCCGGCCCGAAGAACACGTCCGCGGCGTGCTTGAAGACCATGTCTATCATGATCAACTGGCCGGTCAGTAGATTCCCCTCCGTGTCCATCCTTAGAAGGGTGATATTCAGCTCCTGGAGCAGAGTGTCCTCGACCTTCTCCATGGCGATCAAGATGCCAGGGACGACCATCTCTTGGAAGAAGGGGTAGCGAAACAACTGGGTATTGTTTATGGATGGCAACATGATAGTAAAAACGAATCGCCGCTCGTCTTTGTCGTTGTCGGGAACACAAACATCGGTTGTGTCACTTATACCGACCACTGAGGTCATCCAAAGAGACACGAGCACAACGAGGAGGTACATTGAGTTCATGTTCACAGCCATACTCAACTTTGTGCACACTGACCGAAGTACGCCTAACAAAAATGGCGGAAACCAGCGACCGAAAAAAAAAATATATAACAATACCGATCACGGCCTACTTGTCAAATACTGGCTGGCACTTTTGGTCATGAAAGAACTTGTAACAATGGATGGAGTACCTATGGGTTCAATGCCAAGAAAACAAGGAGCACCCTGGTAAATCCCACTATTCATAAAAGGTATGCACGGAACGTGACTGTGTTGTATAGAGTCGCTAAACTGTTCAACGCAATGCTCATTGATGGGTCTCCGCAGTGTCGGCCTGCGTTACGTACTCATATGTTTAAAAGAAACATATTTACTCACACTTGTGCTGGCTATTCATCGGATTGTAACAGCCATGTGCTCGCTTACTTCTGAGGGGTTTAGATATTCCAGATCTTCGCGACACAAAAATGACACAAACCGGAACACATTGCGAGGTGGTGAGTGCACGCTGGCCCTCCGTACCGGTACAGTTGGTCGATCGTGATCAGTCCTGCTGGAGAGGAAGCGCGGACGACGTGAAATTCCATGTCAAGCCTCCTGGGAAGATGTTGCTGCACATTTTACGCGCCGCGCCGGTTTCGTCCCAGTGAGCTCCTCCGTTTCGATCGGTGTGGTCGCGGAGTGACATGCGCTTCTCAAGCAGATTGGCCGTCACGCCGCGGCAGCACCGGCTCCCGTCCGCTGACTAAACCGCCGCCACATTCCACTTTGCAGTTCGGGAAAGAAAACAGGTAGAAATTCAGACCTTGCCCACTTCGCCCGCCGTCGTCTCCCGCAGTCGATCTGATCGTTCATTGCTCCAAGCCAGCGGATGACCCCTTGTTTTTGGCGCGCAGGCGCGTGGGTACCAACTAGCAACACAAAAGATTCTATTAAAAGTGAACTGTGCCAGCGCTGAACACACACACACTGTATCCCCGAGAGAATGGGGGTCGAAGTCATAATCGTCTATCTGGTGCAGTGGTAATATTTTTACAGCGATCAATCACGACAACATAGATGCGGTATGAATATTGCAGAGATCTGTGCTGCACATTTTATCATTGCACGGTTTCCTCTTCTAATTCAATAATCGCTGTGCCCTTTTCCGCGAGTGGAGGCAACTTCGTGGTCAAGGGGGTGTTTAGGTTGATTACATTAGGCGAAACGCCGGTACTGTGTTTCAGAATCGGAGATATATGACAGTATCAAATCCGGCTCCTCGTGAGCACACGATCTCATCCATAGCCTACAGCCGCATCACCGTGTATCACGGACCGCGCCGATGCGCGCTGATAATTCACTGATGAATGCCCGTATTTAATTGAAGTCATTCCAGGGTCGGACGGGCCCCCCGAAACCCCGCGCCTCATCGGCTGATTTATTGAGGTTTCTGTGCAGACTGTAGCGAAACTGCAGGGTGCGAGTTACTTGACACGGGGATATTTTTAATCCATTGGGGTTGTAGGAGGTGGAGGAGGAGGGGGGGGGGGGGGGGGTTTCATTAGCAGATTGACTGTTGCTGTGGGTATACAATTAGATGTCGATGTTAGAGCAGGTCTAGAATTACATGAAGATCGAGGCAATTATTAGAGACAAAGGCACTTTAGTAAATTAACAAGAAATATAAATTATTCCAATCGGGTTGAGTCCAACGCGAGAATATTCATCATACCAGACTGCATTTGTAAATTGATTATGCCCATCCTATTAGCATGGATATGCAGCAAAAGCAAATGTATGAAATACCGCATTTTCCAACACCAACAGCTGGTGAATGGTAAAATGTATTAAATTGAACACATACAAACAGATGTTTGCACTTCCTGGTTTCCAGAGGAGGTGAAAAATACGCCGGTAAACACTGCAAATCAATACCAACGGCCGACGCTCACAAGCCAACGGGACACGCCATCATTGTTTTAAGGGTCTGCGATAGTCCGTGTGACCTTACAATAATTGTATTTCCTCCGTCGTCTTTCCGCAATGGCCACTTTCATACAGGTAGTTATCACCCGCAGTGACGTCATCCGTCATGCGCGTTACAGCGTTCAGGACAGGGCCAAAGACAAACTCGTGAGTGAGACCCATCGGATGTTCCTGTTTTCGTAGAAAAAATACCGTGTGAACAACGACTTTCCTTTTTGCAAAGTATTTCTTCCCGTTCAAGTTGATGATCACCTACCTCGTCGGTTTTCTATTTTTTATTTTAAGCAGTTATTTCTTTAGATGTTCACTTTGTTTTGATAACAAATTCCTGACAAAATGCATTAGTCTCCGACGGTCAAACTATCGCCCATCACAAGTAGCCTGCAGGGATGAAGATGTTGATGACAACAGTGAGGCCCGAAGTATATGCATGCAGCGGGTCTTGAAGGAGTCGGGACTTGATATTTAATTCTAACTGTCCCCTTTCCCGTTCAAGTGAACTGTAAAAAGTTTAATACGTGGTGCAGCTGTACATTCAAACAAAATGAAGAGTGTCAATAGTTGGTGGTATCTGTATATTTTCGGCGCGGAAAATAATGTTTCAATGCTCCGTACTGCAGCTGGCGACCGACGTTAGCATAAATTATCACGGCCCATCGCTCTCACAATCTCTCATACTTCCGTTTTTCATACCGCTGGACCAGACTAAAGTGACGGATGTGTGCAGGAATCGCGGGGAGTCGAATACGTGCGGTTATTAGCAGACGGCGAGAGATGAGGAAGGAGTCCCATTTAGGCCCGGGAGCGCAGATATATTGGCCCTGATTGAAAGCAGTTTACATAGTTAATGAAAGACATCCAGGGCGGGAATCCTCAGCCGGTTGGAGAAGAATCCAAGGCAATCAGGGCTGACTTTCCCTCTTGGCTAAAGACCCCCGCGCGCCGTACCTTGCTCCCGGCAGCCCATTCCCGGTAACAAGTCCAAACGCTGAGCAAACAGTCCTGTTATGATCCGTGCCGGCGGATAAGGGGGTCGGGTCCCAACGATGGCAGTGGGGACAAAGAGGATTTCATCTTCTGTCTCTCGGCCATTTCGGGGGCTTCTTCGAATCGCATTTTGCCCAAATCCCTGAGAACGGCGGCTAATCAGACACAAGAAGTTGAAAATGATATATCCCACTATGCGGGCGAAACCCGAAAACCAATATGTTGTGACCCGTGCGCACAATAGGAAACTGTAAATTCATTTCCACGGCAGAGACCGTCTTCACTGGGACCTTTTGTGGGCTTCCTGTCCCAGGAATCGGCAGCCAAATTGAGGGTGGAATTCGTCACCCAAAACGGGTTCCTGCCAAATTTAGCTTGAGGCAATGGCAATTTGATCGAAAAAAGGGCAACATTCGCAGCACCATAACTCCAGCACCAAATTATGATCTGGCCCGGTGTGAACAAAGTCCCAATAGCGGGGGAAAATGAAAATGTCCGCCAAATTAGGGGATTGAAGTGCAGGCACCACAGGGAAGAGAAAATCGTGGAACATGGACAGAATGGCCTTGTCACTTGTCAGCACCAATTCAAAAATACTCTAATAAGAAAAAAAGAAGAAATCAAAATGTCTTTCAGACTAATACAATCTGAGAGAAAGGATCTCTTCTTAAAATGTTGCAAGAACATCTGTCATGTCCTCTGCTCATGTATAGTTAACACATTTCCCGCTGCGACACCTTGGAAATCATGGCCAAGAAGGGCATACAAACACAACGCAGACTGGGTCTCTGCATGAGCACACAGCTTCCCCAAACACGTTAAGTAATATTTTATACAATGTCTATTTATTCAAAACACGTCCGTACATATCGCGGGCTGTCCCTCTGGTCATGTTTCCGTTGCTTTCGTGACAAGTTTGGGGGGCTTCGCGTTTTAACATCGATTGCGCGTCAGCCTTTATCTTATTTTTGTCTCCTTGTTTGATGTTAATAATATCATGTCACTTCTGCATCTCAGGCTCTCCAGTCGGCACACAGAAGATGGGAGGGGGGAGGGGGTCTAGGGGCTGGAAAATTAGAAGAGATGGGTTCAGCTAAAGACGGACAGCGAAAGAAATGAAATCTCAAGAGTGCATTGGATGGAAGATTTCAGTTTACAAGAATGGTTGGAGCACTGACACTGTTTGAACCGGAGGGCTGAAACTCGAAATTGACATGCAGATGGGGAGAAGTCTGGCAAAAGCACAAGATTACAGGTTGAGATAAAGGCATTTGCCCGGGGACATTATGCGTGGCAGCAGATTGTACACTCACAGGGGTCTTCGGAAAATCAAGTTTGAGAATGACTAGGGCCTATGCCAAACGTGTTCACTGCATAGGGCTAGGCCTACAGTACCACAAAGTTTTTAAAACGAAATGTTTACTGAATGTTGTTGTGATTGACTGTTCATCTATGTTCCCTCCTTCCCAAATGTTCATCCCTCCCTCTACCACTTTGTCCTTGTGATTACTTTTGAACCACCGTCTTCTTTTTGTAACGGTCAATAAACCCGGTAATTACACGGTGCCACACCACAAAGTAATGCCAGAGAGCAAAACACAGCTCTCTGTGGTAATATCATACGATGGCTTCTTATTAGAGAACGAGTTAATTACACTGTAATAAGACAAAAATGTTTGAGTGACGGGGTTATAAACCCTTAGCAGGCGGGGGAAGATACACAATCTTCCGCGGAGGCGAGAGCAATGATTGTGAGAAGGATATGAAAATACTCCGAAAAGTCACCGAGGGCAGCCGCCGCAATATCCCAACACAAACAGTCCAGTCACACTCCGAGAAGACTAGAAATTGCAAAAAACGGTGAGCGCCGCGCCTGCTGCGTGTGCTGTGGGCAGCGGGGCTCGCGCGACTCGGCACGATTATCAAATAAAGACCATGTGTGCATACGGTCGTGCCGGTCGTAGACAACTATTCCGCAAAGAGAACGAGCAATTACCGTAGTCTTGATGTATCATCAGCAGTGCACGTATGTTCTGTGATAAAATGTTGCGAAAACAAGCGTGATTTAAACGGATCGAGTTACTACACTGAGACGTGATGAGCAAGCGAACTCTAAAATATGATTGCTACCCCGCGGAGTAGGCCAAATTTTTCAAAGAAAACGTGAATCAAAGTGAGCCTGTTTCCGAGTCCTTCTATACATCACGATAGTCAAGACCATAAAGTGCCGAGGTTACTCCATTGTGTTTCGCACCACCTACCAGGAACGCCACCGGCACGTGCGCTCACACCTCAACACCTGATCGAAAATAATCTTTCTCACTTTTTGTGCCGGGATTATTTCCCCCACAGAAGCGCGCTGGCCGCTGGCGTTGTCTCTGTGATTTCTCGATACCTGAATTATTAAATACCTACTTATACTGTGGGCTTATGTGGTTCATACTCCAAAGTCCGCCCGAGGATTTCTAGACTCACGCCAAAAAAAGGCTGAATTAGTGTTGGCATGACACGACCGGCAGGGAAAATCAATCAAGGAGATTGCAAGATACTGCAGTGGTGTAAACCCTTTTTTTGCGAGAGAGCCAGGTGGTTCTTGAAAATATACTAAACACTAAAATCACAAGACGCATGACATTTTAGCTTCCATCACATTCATACATGATCCAAATGACGGGGTTGTGGACTGCTCGTCATCATGTCGGAAATAATGCATCATCGGGAACAATACTGCGATGGCATTGCATTCTTCAATCAAGTTAAATACACCTGTTTTCTTTGGAAAAGAGTGATGGACGAGTACCGGTATAGCGCGATACATTTCGGCACCTTTCTCGCCAATGAGAAACGTCTGGTTTTTAATGTCTGAGGTTTGACTGCTAAAGCAAACTCTCTCACGCCGCTGTTCACCATTAACCACTACGCATGAGCAACCATCCCGCGGGTGAAACTATCGTTAGCTATCTGTCTGCCCATCCGTCTGGCGGGCCGTCTGTCCGTCCGTCCTTCCGGCGGGCTGTTTGCCTGTCTACGTAAGCTGCACCTTGAATGGGCGCATAGTGATTATGTAAAAATACATTTTCAACTTCCTCCATTTAAAGTACATGTATATATCCATTTTACAATGTATAACAAAGAGATACGAAGATACGCGCGCGTGTGTGATGCCCCTGTGACGTAGAGTTTTGGAGAAACCGAGCTGTGTTCACTTATACGATAGTGACGTACATGTAAATGCTTGCATGCACATTGTGTACGAGTACACTGCAGGTACACGACTTCTTCAGCTCGCTGTCTCTCCCAAACATGTCGTCACGGCCCATTTCATGGCCATCGCTTTAGTCCTTTCTTTTTTTCCAGATTGCGGGTGGGTTGACGGTTTTCACGTTTTGCGAGGCAGAAATGTCAA
Organism: Hippasteria phrygiana; assembly: GCA_037893225.1. Taxonomy (NCBI): domain Eukaryota; kingdom Metazoa; phylum Echinodermata; class Asteroidea; order Valvatida; family Goniasteridae; genus Hippasteria; species Hippasteria phrygiana. The sequence goes on along the minus strand of JAZGUH010000974.1, from coordinate 790,309 downwards.
ATTAATATTTTATTTCTCATCGTGGATAGATCAGCTTTCGCGGATAGACCAATCTCAAACTACGGTTTTTACTGTAAGCCCGTTTTAAAACTAGGTCTATTAGACGGGGCCACAAGCAACAAACATTGCTATACTATAGCAATGTTTCTTGCTTATGGGTGCGACTGCTATCGAGAAATGATAGTGAAATATAAGATCTACAGGCGTAAATATAACCTCGGCAACAGCAGCGACAGTTCATTTGGCCTCTGAGATTGAATTTGTTCAATTTTATAATGCGGCGATTTAATGAAAGGTGATTTTTGGGTTGGACTTTCTCTTGCAAATTAGGTTATTGTTTGGTATATCCCTGGTATCCTGCCTTTACTTTTCAGCAGTGTAAGGCGAAGACATCTCCCTATTCGTGCAACACGAGTATACTGTCCATCAAATCGACATTCGAAATCGTTTAAAACCTCTTCATTTGAATTCCGTCCCTGCAATATTTTCCAAACGAATTCTGCAAGACCAAGACACCGAACATAAATCGCTTAATTGAATCAAACTCAATTTATTCAACACTTATTTCTAAATAAGACGCTTGAGCAATTTGTGACCGGATGGGTACGGTGTGCACTTTGTAAGGTTGACCGGCCGATTTCAATGGTTAAACCACGTGCCACCCTTGTGGATTTATAATGACTGAATCTTGCCGTACCACCAAAAAAAACAAAAAAAAACACGAACACCCTTTTCAGAAATCTCGAAATGTCTTCATGAATATTTCATTTTCCATCTCGCGCTACGGCAATTTCACAGTATTCGGTTTCCAGTTGAGTGTCCATTTCGACCGCTGATACACACGCCGTGTGGTGGAAATGATTTGTAAAATTTACATTTCAACGGGACAGCTGAGGGGTCTACTTGATCTCGCAAAGTCTTCGCGACATCAAGTTTTAAGGGTGTTATCACTCTTATCACTTACGAATAAAAAACATCATATTAAGCCCTCATATTGCAACTGTTTTTGTAAGTGCACGACTAAGATGAGCGGTACACATTTCGGGTGCCCATTGCGAACAACAATGATTGAAAAGCAATTGTGTACAAATCATTTTGAAATTGTACATGAGTGAATTAGCTATCTGTCAGCTGGGAACAATGCTAAAAATGTTTGTCAAATGCTAGATCTGCAAATAATTATTGTTCATAATTTGTAACAAAAAGCGTACTCATCGGATTGAGGCTGTGTACACATGCATGCACATTTTCAGCGGTATACTTCTTTTATGCAGTGATGTGTTTTTAAGATTACTTGATGAAATTTGGAACGCAGTCCGTGCTCATTTGAAAGGGATCCTTCGATAGACGAATTCTGAATTGACACAAATAGCACGGATCTGCGCACTTCCAGGTTTGAAAGCGAGGCTCTTAGCGCTATAAGTAAACAACTTATTGTGCCGGATAAACGTGCGCTGCGCTGTCATTTATGGCGAGATCCATACATGCATGAATGGATTTGTTGAGGAGCACTGTGTTTGTTTGTGACATTCGTCTACAGCAGCTGTTTTATCCATTCCCAGTACAACGCGTGACATGTCCTCACTATAGAGAAACACAACCAGAATTGCCCCTCTTACACTATACAGGGTGAGTAAAAAAAACACCGCATTTTTATATCAAAGTCAATTTTATCAGAAATAGAATATGTGTGCCCCAAATTGATTTTACCAGAATTATGTCACGGCTATTGTGAATAGATCACGCAAATTTCATGAATGTGAAACTAAACATTGCGATTATGTGACCACTTGTTCCTATTGTGTCCTCAATTCTTTACCGTTCCAAGCTCTTGGAGTAGACAATAAACCAGCACAGCTACTTACCTCCTTGCATCCTGGTAGCCTGAAATCATTGCCTGGCTGCTCTTCCTTCAACTTGAAGTTGCTGATATGAGACGACGGGCCGCATTGTGTATTCAACTCAATGGCCTTCAAGTTAAAGGAAGAGCAGTCGGGCAATGGTTTCAGGCAACCAGGATGCAAGGAGGTAAGTAGCTGTGCTGGTTATTGTCTACTCCAAGAACTTGGAACGGTAATGAATTTTGCGTGATCTATTCACAATAGCAGTGACATAATTCTGGTAAAATCAATTTTGGGCACACATATTCTATTTCTGATAAAATTGACTTTGATATAAAATATGCGTTTTTGGTTTTTTTATTTTACTCACCCTGTAGGCATATTGGTTGAAAACAACCAATATAGGCCTATTGGTAGGATTGGTAGATATGTGTCCAACCAATCCAATTGGTTGGACACATATCAACCAATAATTGGTTGTTTTAACCAATATATTGGTTATTTCAACCAATCCTTTTTTAGAGTTTATGTGCGAGGGAAAATGTAGAATTGCTGATTGGTTTTTCGTTATGGATCAGAAAAATCAAATACATCTATAGGCCTACACATTGACGAGCCCATCGCTATCCCTTCGCTATCCCATCGCAGCAAATATATATATTTCAAACCTTGTTTATGAAAACGAGTGCAATAAATTCTCAAAGGGAACAAATTAAACCAAACGCAGAATGCGCGCAAAATTTGCTCGAAGAAGGAAACAGAATGGGACGCTGTTCAAGGATGAGAACCGGTAGGCCTATAGTTGATGTTGGGATCAGCATTTTCACGGTTGTTATTATTAAGTAAAATATGAAACTGCATACTTCAACTTCTCGTTAGTTTGCATTTCATTGTATTTTTGTGACTTAATTTCCTGTACCGTGGAAGGCGTGAATCAAAGACAGACCACGAGCACGGCTGGTGACCAGTGTCGAAAGCCGGGTGGTGAATTCAAGCGCAAAAGAAAAGCAAGTGTTAGCCGATCAGGGCACGAATCATTGACGGTCAAAGAGCCGTGAATTAAGTGGAGCCCTCGGTCACATGGCTGTCGCTTTATCAGCCAGAGTTTCGCTGTCTGCTGGGCCCCCTACATATACTGTGCACCAAGCCATGCCCGTGGGCCGTAATATCTTACAGCGGCTAAGCGGAAGATTTTTGTCGCTCCTAATCAATGCTACGCTCAATGGTATTGCGTGTGATGCGATGCACGCATGTGATCGAATTTGTGTTCCTTTGGGAGGAAAAGAAAATTCTTCACAATGTGAAATTGGTCTTGTGTGGGTAGATTTAAGAACCTTAAGAACCGATAACTATTTTCCACGAGGCTTTAATTTGGCCGGGGTGGGGGGGGGGGGGGGGGGGGGGAGGTTAATACCTGCTTCCACATTCCTGCCGTTGCCCCTACAAAAATAGAAACGCATGAGATTCTTATAATTTGTCACCCATGGTGATTTTGTCGCTCTCGGCACTTCAGCAGTACCAAAAATGACCTACAGTTAACTAATAGAAGCACTAAAAAGTATTTAAAATGTATGATGCCAACTTCCAAGTATGGCCATGTATTTCAAGAGGAAGACACATAGGTAAATTATAATACATTTTTAGAAAACTGGCAGGAGCGGGATTCGAACCTGCGACCTCACCGACGCTCTACCAACTGAGCTATTTTGCCCTATAGCTCGGCATGCAGGCCACGATAGCTCAGTTGGTAGATCGCTTGTACGGTATTCCGGAAGTCGCGGATTCGAATCCCGCTCTGCCAGTTTTCTTTGAAAAGTAAGAAAAATGTGTGTTATCAAATGCTACAACTTTTTATCACTTATTTTTAAAACATAACAAAATGTCCATCTTGTAAAAGAGAGAAAGTTATACAATGCTACCATATGTAACGTAGTAGAAGCCGGGTATACCCATCTAATTATGACAGATCATCTTGTTTTTTTTAATCTTACTATTGCAATCTAAGTTGCTCTGCACCTTTAAAATCAATTCGAGTTTGATCAAACGCTAGTTGAAAGAAAAAGACTCCTTCGGGCATGGCTAATTAAGCAGTGCTGGCCCTCATGCTCTGTTTTCAACAGCATAAGCTCGTACAGGAAGTACAATGCACTCTGTAGACAGTTCACTATTCATCCAAGGTGTAATTAAAAAAAAAGGTGGAAGCCATACACCGTGGAATGCCGTACCGGTAATTCCGAAAAGCTGGGAAGCGTAACTGTTCCAGAACATTCGCAGAGAGTGTAAGTGTGTATATTATATGAATGATGAAGCATTTCTTCCCATGACATGAAAAAGCGTGCGTTAACCAAGCAAATGGGAGATAATTACCGTACTCTATTTGGAGAAGAGAATACAGATCCGCGATTACAGGGGAAGGATGGGGAAAAGAACGGGCCATCAACGTACTCAATCCATCAGGCTATTAAAAGCACTATTTCCCCCCAAACTCCAGAGAACTTCCAAAATCACTGGGGTGTGATGGATTAAAAAAATCAAATTGGTTTATACACCTCCAACGTAACGACTAATATTACTGCCGTTCGCATAATACGACCCTCGATTTCATTCTCGCCCAGTGATATGGAAATTTGCCACTGGAGATGCATATGAGAGGGAACCCTGAATAAATAGGTTATTCAGATGCTTTGTATTAATAGCAAAGCCAACAAGAAGCTTTGCGTGATGGCCTGATGCGCAATCATAATCTACTTTGGCAGGTTAATTACGACGGCTGATTAAATACACTTGCTAATGGCGCAACGACGTTTCCTTCCCGCCTGGATTCTTTAATAAGGGAACCGAATCGTTCTGGCATAAACGCGCAGCCGCCACGCTGTAGCCAGCGTGACCATTTGGTCTGCATGTTATGCGTAGTACATGCATATATATCAAGACTTACTTATGATGTTTGTCACGTTGAGTTTTGGAGCGGTCCCGGATGACCATGGCGGCAAAATACACACGTAGTGTCAAGACACAATTAAAGGAGGCGGCAAGGATTGGTAGATGCCACGGTTTGATCCTTTGACACTCCTGGCGCAGGGAGGGACGGAAGTCATTAAAACAAAATTAATGAGTTAATAATAATAACGAGGACAGTGCCAGTGGGGTATGGACAGAGTACATGATTAGAAGTCATAATAGACCAGACCCTAAGCAAGGGGTTTTGTAAAGGCGTGAAGTTTCACTATTCAAGCACGGACAATATGCAGACGGCAATTGCTACCGTAAGGAGGACCTCTGTCATGACAAAAATAACAAGCTCCCACACACACACACACACACATCCAGTCGTGTTTTCCTATATCGGAGGACAATGCTTCGTGTTTCCTATTGTTCCTTTACTTCCTAGACTAAGCACGTATTTTTACGTCCGAGGACCGATTTTAACGCAAGTGTGAAAACACCTTCAATCGTGGACCTCCTAATGTCCTCCTACTGTTTGTACTTTAACTTTTTTGGAAGGACCCTCATTGGTTTTGTACACGAGTATTAACCGTGGACCTTGACTCAACCGTGGACCGTATTGTCCTATTTGTTAAAGGTCCACGGTTTGAATAGATATACAAACTCACACCCCTAGAGATACGTTCCATACCTAGTGTGGACATTCCTTTGTTTTCATGTAGTTCAGAAAAATGGAGACAAAAGCTGATTTTACTCGCACTATGAATGCTCTTTTAACCCGAATTTTGTATCGTGATCCCCCTAAGTAATCAACTTCATTTTACGACTGATAACCCAAACTCCAAAATGCCTCTTAAGCTGCTTTTCAAAGAGGGGGGAACCATTGTGTGGACGTGGGCAAGTTCACATAAGGTACAGTCTTCCTGCTTCGTGTGGACCTCTGTTGTTCACAGGTCCACAGTGTATGCAAAGTTTCACACACCCAAAAACCCCAAAACAAAACGGTACCGGTGTATAGGTAAAAAACGACCAGTGACTGTATGTAGTTTTATCCAATTCACAGTTTAGTCAGAAGGCCGATTAAATCATGAACTGTATCTGACAGCGATAATGGGAGCGTGTTTCTGATACCGTACCCTTGAACAAAATAATGACATAAAGAGCACGCGACCTCTGCTGTGAATACTGTGTGCACTGTGCAACTATCAGTGCAAGTAAAGATTTTTCCAATTAATACCGACTGATCCCAGGGGCGGATCCAGGATTGTTTGCAGGGGGGGGGGGGGGGGGGGGGGTTGTTCTGAATAGTTGTTGTTCATTTGCCCAAAAAGTTGACTCCCAAAATGTATCGCCTGCGAACAAAATTTTACAAGGGGGGGGGGGGGGGATGGGGACACACTTTCTCAACGTCGGTGGCGCCATTTAACCTCTTTGTTTTGTTCTTACCCGTACACGCAAAATAAGACCTTTACAGGCTTTTGCTTTTCTTTTCTGGTTTGCTATACGGTACTTTAGGCGTAGGCCCTTCCAAGCAAAAAAAATGGCAACAAGCGGTGGGGGGGGGGGGGGGGGGGGGGGTTCAACCCCTAATCCCCCCTCTGTATCCTCCCCTGGATACGGTACATTTAATTCCACGGGTCTGCATTGACACGACATCCGAATCGAGTATCAACTCTTGCAGATCATTGGTTATGGAATGTATTCTAGCAAAAGTTGTCAAAGGCATTTGAATAAGACTCTGAATTGTTATTATTGGTATATTTTACAGATAGGCTTTCTATTTTTGTAGTTTAAGTTTAATAATTTTTTACAGTGGTTATTTAATACACGTAGGCCCCTATATGTAATGTTCGTATTTGTAATTTAATGTTTAATTTCTATTTTTACATTTCTAATACATAAGTAACTGTAATGCGCATTATAACATGTTTATGGTTTCTGCGCAAAATAAAGAAATGATGCTTATTATTGTTATTATTATTATTATTATTATTATTTTCCTCAATTGCCGGTTAGGGCGACACATAATCCTGGAAAAGAGTGGGTTAGGGTGACCTGGTCGAATAGGGCGACAATTTGGTGTCGCCCTATTGTGAAAGTCGCCCCTTTGGAGTGTTTTTTAGTAAGGCGCGTTGGGAAAGTGCTCTAAAAGGGCGACACTCGTGTCGCCCCAATAAGGTTATTTTGGGAAGAGTCGCCCATTTGCCGCATCCAGGAGATTTCTAATTATTATTATTATTATTATTAAAAGTTGTCGCTTTTAAGACAGAACAGCAAAATGCCAACGGCCCAAGGATTCGCGTTGCGCCAAAAAGAGATAAACATGCAGATTCCAGAGTGTGCCATGCGCGTTTTCCCAGCAGCCTATCCAATTAAAGACTAAACAAACAGATTAAGAAACAGTTAGTTTGTTCTGGCATGAAATGAAATGGCGATCCCTCGTCTTATTAAGTGAGAGGGCGAGTTCGCAAACTCATCAACGGAGGGGTGGTAATGCCATTATTGCATTCCCAATTAACCTTGGGCTACCAATTCACCAACAAGCATTACTATCCTCGTCTCTTCATTCTTCAATCACTGCGGAACAGTGATGTCGTGCCTTGGCCTTGGCCTTAAGGCTGCCTTAAGGCTGGATTTTAAGGCCTTGGCCATGAGGGTCAAAGCCTTTGCTCCAACACTGCTGCGGAACTGCAAGCCTCGCAGTTCTCCTGGCTGACGATGTCCAGTCTGCTTGAACACAGATAGGCTACGTCATAGGTGTAATGCAATTCAAATTGTGTCAATTTCAACCATGTATGAAACCAGTTACGTGGATCTGATCTGGACAAATTAGTGTGGGTACTTTGAGGCCGCTCTTATATTAACCTGAATGACTCCATGACACCGTACTCTTCCAACCCACTACAAGTAGGCCTGTATGCACAGCAGAATAGCAACGGCAACACGGTAGTCAACTGAATGGCACGCTGCGATTTTCCTCAAGCAACCCCGAAGATAACAGACCAGGCAAGTTGTCGTAGCATTTGCACAACCTTAACTATTGCGCAAATCCAAAAATAACACGAACTTTAAAAAAAAGTACCCGTCACACAAACACCCCGGACCCCGGTGAAGGTGCGTCATGTCACTCTCGTATTCAGTCAGACCGTGACAAAGGGAGTGCGTCAAGTAAGAATTTGGTTCGTCAGTTTGTTGACTGCTGTGATGTGGGATATGACGTTTTTAAAGCTAGTGTACACGATTGGTAATCCTCCATTTTTTAAACTGAATTATTACGAAATACCTGACTAGACTGTAAGTTCGTCAATCAATCCACAAGGGAAACTGACTAGGTAAATTTGAATACATTTTCAAAGTGAACAAAGAAACTGGCAGGAGCGGGATTCGAACCTGCGACCTCCGGGTTATACCGTACCGATGCTCTACTAACTGAGCTATCTTGCCCTATGTTGGCGGTCTCCCACATTGTCAGTATCTTTGTTCGGGTGGGCCGCTAGTCAGAAGTCATAAACCCAGAATGCCGTATAGCTAGGGATCACACCCAATTTTACGATACAACCTGGGAAGCAACATTGTGGGGATCACTCAATGAGGATAGATTGTAAGTTAATAGTAGTCAATATCATCCTGTGAAATGATGGCACCAGGTGTGCTGTCGTTGTCAAGAAAAGTTGAAATTTATATCGTTTTCCAACGATTTTCAGCTGGAAATGGTTGGAAAACTGCCCTGTAGCCGTTAGTCAAGGCGCGTGTGGCTACCCGGGCGAGTGGTGCGCCCCGGACATGCTGGCATTCGGGGCGCGTCACGCGTCCATGTACTTGTACGTGAATGGTTCGCAGGGGTGCGTCACGGGACCCCAAAAGATGGCTTCACATTGGACATTGACGCACCTCCCGGAGTCCGGGGGTGCGTCATACAATTGCATTAAAGGTACGATACAGCATTGGCAGAGCTGACTACAGTTGCAGGCAGCGTTCATACTTTGTGTGATTCAAAATGTACATGAAATATACAAACCTGTGAAAGTTTGCGCTCAATTCGTCAACCGAGTCATGAGAAAATACATGTAGTCCCAAACCGTTTTGTCTTAACAGTGATTTTGTAGGCATTCATCTGGGCATATTTCGATTGTTGGTACTGGTACAAAGTGTACAGCGGCGAGACTGGCAGGGACCTCCCCACCAGACTCAATGAACACAAAGCCCACGGCAGAAAGGGAGACTATGGCAAATCATCCATAGTCAAACACTCCCACACCGAAGACCATCAGATCAACTGGAGCCTGGCCGAACTCATCACCAGCATCGAACGCTGGTACCCCCGCTGCATCAGAGAAGCCATTGAAATCTTCAAGCACAACACGGTTCCCCAAGACATCGGTTTCTCCATGAGCGACATCTGGGGCCCCATCCTTACCTCCCAGTCCAATGGGTCTCCTATACCCTAGGATAACTTAGTTCACCAGCCTATGGGTCACCTATACCCTTGGCAACCTCCCCCTTCGCTCCCTTCCTTCAGAATGACACGCCTCACTGATCATCCAGCATCTCCAAGCCCTGCATGAGTTTGTATCCTTCTCACGCTTCATCGTTTCCAGACACCATATAAGCCCGCTTCACCGTTGGAATCACTCAGTCTCCTGACGACGGGCAGAGCATACTTGTCCGAAATGTTGAGTTCCCTCCGGTTCTTTTCAGAACCACACAAACTCACAAAAGAGATTTCAATTTTATGGTGCTACCGCAAACCAGTTACCTTATTGCCTTTCACCATACAAATCTCATCTGGTACCATTTCTATAAACAGACATCTCTTTCAGACTGAAACTACTCAGTCTGCTTTTACGTCAAACAATCCACAAGGGAAACTGACTAGGTAAATTTGAATACATTTTCAAAGTGAACAAAGAAACTGACAGGAGCGGGATTCGAACCTGCGACCTCCGGGTTACCGTACCGGCGCTCTACCAACTGAGCTATCTTGCCCTGTGTTGGCGGTCTCCCAAATTGTCAGTATCTTTGTTCGGGTGGGTGCTAGTCAGAAGTCATAAACCCAGAATGCCGTATAACCAGGGATCACACCCAATTTTACGATACGACCTAGGAAGCGACATTGTGGGGATCATTCAATGAGGATACGACTTTTTACTTATATACGTCAAACAATCCACAAGGGAAACTGACTAGGTAAATTTGAATACATTTTCAAAGTGAACAAAGAAACTGACAGGAGCGGGATTCGAACCTGCGACCTCCGGGTTACCGTACCGGCGCTCTACCAACTGAGCTATCTTGCCCTGTGTTGGCGGTCTCCCAAATTGTCAGTATCTTTGTTCGGGTGGGTGCTAGTCAGAAGTCATAAACCCAGAATGCCGTATAACCAGGGATCACACCCAATTTTACGATACGACCTAGGAAGCGACATTGTGGGGATCATTCAATGAGGATACGACTTTTTACTTATATACGTCAAACAATCCACAAGGGAAACTGACTAGGTAAATTTGAATACATTTTCAAAGTGAACAAAGAAACTGACAGGAGCGGGATTCGAACCTGCGACCTCCGGGTTACCGTACCGGCGCTCTACCAACTGAGCTATCTTGCCCTGTGTTGGCGGTCTCCCAAATTGTCAGTATCTTTGTTCGGGTGGGTGCTAGTCAGAAGTAAAATTGGGTGTGATCCCTGGTTATACGGCATTCTGGGTTTATGACTTCTGACTAGCACCCACCCGAACAAAGATACTGACAATTTGGGAGACCGCCAACACAGGGCAAGATAGCTCAGTTGGTAGAGCGCCGGTACGGTAACCCGGAGGTCGCAGGTTCGAATCCCGCTCCTGTCAGTTTCTCTGTTCACTTTGAAAATGTATTCAAATTTACCTAGTCAGTTTCCCTTGTGGATTGTTTGACGTATATAAGTAAAAAGTCGTATCCTCATTGAATGATCCCCACAATGTCGCTTCCTAGGTCGTATCGTAAAATTGGGTGTGATCCCTGGTTATACGGCATTCTGGGTTTATGACTTCTGACTAGCACCCACCCGAACAAAGATACTGACAATTTGGGAGACCGCCAACACAGGGCAAGATAGCTCAGTTGGTAGAGCGCCGGTACGGTAACCCGGAGGTCGCAGGTTCGAATCCCGCTCCTGTCAGTTTCTTTGTTCACTTTGAAAATGTATTCAAATTTACCTAGTCAGTTTCCCTTGTGGATTGTTTGACGTATATAAGTAAAAAGTCGTATCCTCATTGAATGATCCCCACAATGTCGCTTCCTAGGTCGTATCGTAAAATTGGGTGTGATCCCTGGTTATACGGCATTCTGGGTTTATGACTTCTGACTAGCACCCACCCGAACAAAGATACTGACAATTTGGGAGACCGCCAACACAGGGCAAGATAGCTCAGTTGGTAGAGCGCCGGTACGGTAACCCGGAGGTCGCAGGTTCGAATCCCGCTCCTGTCAGTTTCTTTGTTCACTTTGAAAATGTATTCAAATTTACCTAGTCAGTTTCCCTTGTGGATTGTTTGACGTATATAAGTAAAAAGTCGTATCCTCATTGAATGATCCCCACAATGTCGCTTCCTAGGTCGTATCGTAAAATTGGGTGTGATCCCTGGTTATACGGCATTCTGGGTTTATGACTTCTGACTAGCACCCACCCGAACAAAGATACTGACAATTTGGGAGACCGCCAACACAGGGCAAGATAGCTCAGTTGGTAGACCGCCGGTACGGTAACCCGGAGGTCGCAGGTTCGAATCCCGCTCCTGTCAGTTTCTTTGTTCACTTTGAAAATGTATTCAAATTTACCTAGTCAGTTTCCCTTGTGGATTGTTTGACGTATATAAGTAAAAAGTCGTATCCTCATTGAATGATCCCCACAATGTCGCTTCCTAGGTCGTATCGTAAAATTGGGTGTGATCCCTGGTTATACGGCATTCTGGGTTTATGACTTCTGACTAGCAACCCACCCGAACAAAGATACTGACAATTTGGGAGACCGCCAACACAGGGCAAGATAGCTCAGTTGGTAGAGCGCCGGTACGGTAACCCGGAGGTCGCAGGTTCGAATCCCGCTCCTGTCAGTTTCTTTGTTCACTTTGAAAATGTATTCAAATTTACCTAGTCAGTTTCCCTTGTGGATTGTTTGACGTATATAAGTAAAAAGTCGTATCCTCATTGAATGATCCCCACAATGTCGCTTCCTAGGTCGTATCGTAAAATTGGGTGTGATCCCTGGTTATACGGCATTCTGGGTTTATGACTTCTGACTAGCACCCACCCGAACAAAGATACTGACAATTTGGGAGACCGCCAACACAGGGCAAGATAGCTCAGTTGGTAGAGCGCCGGTACGGTAACCCGGAGGTCGCAGGTTCGAATCCCGCTCCTGTCAGTTTCTTTGTTCACTTTGAAAATGTATTCAAATTTACCTAGTCAGTTTCCCTTGTGGATTGTTTGACGTATATAAGTAAAAAGTCGTATCCTCATTGAATGATCCCCACAATGTCGCTTCCTAGGTCGTATCGTAAAATTGGGTGTGATCCCTGGTTATACGGCATTCTGGGTTTATGACTTCTGACTAGCACCCACCCGAACAAAGATACTGACAATTTGGGAGACCGCCAACACAGGGCAAGATAGCTCAGTTGGTAGAGCGCCGGTACGGTAACCCGGAGGTCGCAGGTTCGAATCCCGCTCCTGTCAGTTTCTTTGTTCACTTTGAAAATGTATTCAAATTTACCTAGTCAGTTTCCCTTGTGGATTGTTTGACGTATATAAGTAAAAAGTCGTATCCTCATTGAATGATCCCCACAATGTCGCTTCCTAGGTCGTATCGTAAAATTGGGTGTGATCCCTGGTTATACGGCATTCTGGGTTTATGACTTCTGACTAGCACCCACCCGAACAAAGATACTGACAATTTGGGAGACCGCCAACACAGGGCAAGATAGCTCAGTTGGTAGAGCGCCGGTACGGTAACCCGGAGGTCGCAGGTTCGAATCCCGCTCCTGTCAGTTTCTTTGTTCACTTTGAAAATGCAGTCTGCTTTTAGATCATTTCCAAAGCTGTATCATACCTTTAATTAAAGAGTCATATGCCCTTCTACTCTGATATGCTCTACTTATCTCCGCATATGCAACATATTTTGGTCAATCCACTGAAAGAATTGAAATCACAAAATTTCAATAAGGAGCTCAGCGACGCTATAACAGCATCATCTTTAATAAGGCAGGCGTTTATATGACTTGCCAAAAAAGGAGCCATCAAATGCAAACTCGCGCCACTATTAGGCCTACTCGTCGCAGTTGAATGACGCGATGCATGGTGGAAGGTGACGAAAACCTCTCACAGAAATAGACTGGCCTTGGTCAATCCCCTAGTCCGCTGAGAAGATTACAAACCGCATGATTATCAGAAATACGGAAGAGACACACTCTGCCGACAGAAGCCATTTCAAGAAACAGAAATAACGAGACATTGGTATCGACCTCTACATGACCAAGCCATCCTCACGATAATGCAAGTCTGCCTGGGGATCTTCCCAGGAGGTTCAACGGTCCCAGTAAAAATAGAACCGAGCAACCGTTACATATCTTTCATATATTTCTTAAGGGAAAAAGATTAATCTGGAATAGATTTCAACCGCACGTGGCATATGTCTCAGGTCAAGGGTCATCTATGCTGAGTGGCTTTAGCTTAAGCCTCCTCGGCCTCAGCGCACCCGGAACTTTGGGTTTTTTATGGATATCGTTGCCAATAGCACAGCTCGAGCACAATGCCGCAGAATCACTCGTCTTCCAGGGTGAAGAAGCGGCTGATATTACTAGCTGGTGACAGACCGAAGCGGCTGAATGTTCAGACTCTGAACAGAATGATGTCATTAGGCATTTACTGTACACGGACCACCGTGGTGAAGGGCTTTTGGCGGGAAACAGTCAACTCACACGCACTGCAAGCTAAGTGAGCAAAATAATTTCATGCTTCATATATCGTTACCACGGGAAACACACTTTCTCTACAAATTGCAAACGATGCTTACATGTACTTCACGCACATACAGGGCTCTTTAAGTGTAAATAAACAGACCTCCAGAGGACTGTACTTTATGCGTAAACGACGCGACCATCTGGATGCATCTGCAAGTACAAGTCTATTTGCAAGGAAGTTTCGTTTACTACGAAGGTGAATCTATTATTTTGTAAAGGTAATTATTCGGCTTCGCACAGAGAACTGCCTGCACAATGCTTTCTTTGGATGTAGCAATCGTATAATTATTGATATGTTTTGGGGTATTCTCTTGCCATGAATGAGTTGGTAGCTATGGTGTAGCTGTCACAGTCGTTCCTTTTTTTTTTACCTTTTATCAAATGGTCTAGCCCAGTTTAACTTAGGCCGTGTCCGAATTACTTGGCTACGGCTTAAAATTACACACAAGTCTATGTGACGTGGCTGCAGCCACAACCATAGACTTGTGTGTAATTTCAAGCCGCAGCCAAGTAATTCGGACACGGCCTTAGACTGGTGTCTTTTTTTTTCTTTTCTTTTTTAACCTTTTATCAAAATGGTCAGCCCGGTTTATCTCAGACTGGTTTGAACCGGTTTTGGGCCATGGCAAATTGCTGTATTTGAACAACAAATTAGCATCTAGAGTCAGGATGCAACCTTGGTGTTAAACGGTGTATTTTTGTTGTTGTAAAAATGAGTGGAGTGTGGAAGTAGTCGAAAATAAAGAATAAAGTAAAAAGAACACTGTGTAATTTGGAGAGAACGCTTTTTTGGAAGGTGCAGAGGAAAGTAAAATTAATCACAGCAGAATTAATCACAGTTTGAAAGAAAATCTTGTTTTGGAATTATTGTGAAGTTCCAAAATTGACCGGATAGTCCGACACAATTGAGACTACAATTTGTGTGATAATTAATAATTTATATTGTAGTTTAGTGTCAATACATGGCAAACATTTTCGAAGTCCTGGTTCGTGTGTATTAAATCTTTAGATGGCCATAAATCTGGGCTGAAGGACGAGACGAGATCCCACTCCGGTCAGCACTGAACCGTGGGCCACCCTAGGAGGGCTGGACCAGTGAACCCTACACACTCAAGGTGGGAAAGCTAGAGTTGGGTGTAGTGGAGTGTTCGAGCGACCGAAGTAGATTAGATAATCTGCTCACAACTATTTCGTAATTATTGTTAGAGGAAGCTACACTAATGTATGTAGGCCTATATATAGTTGTTTTGAGTTGACGTCGAATTCCGGGTTACTTAAAATAAATCGAACATTTTGTGTGTGTTTGTTTGTTTGTTTGTTTTTGAAGATTGGGTTTGAAATTAAATACCAGATAAGCTAAGTTTGCATGTAAAGAGAACAGTATAGTAAATTTTAATTAGAAAAGAAGAAAGCCAGATTTATCGAAAATTCCCTCAAATGTATTGATCTTTCTATCAAAACTATTTCTTTCCTTTTTCCACTGCGTGATCGTCACATCTATAAGCCAGTTCGGTATCTCGAAGGTCAAAGGTTATTCGGGATAAAATTGCTGACGTAATTTCATGTATCCGTATTCAGTTTTGGAATCATTTATCATGAGTTTATCTTGTAGCATCCATTGCCGTATGTCCCTTATGCAATTTTCCATAGCAGTCAAAGACTGCTCTTGATTGTCCGAGTTACAAGGTTTAAATGACAGCTATAACTGGGTGTCATCAGCGTAACAATGAGTGTCAGGAAGATGTTGTTCTACTATGTCAAATAATGGATCACGCAAAAGGAGGGTTTATAGTCGGTCACGCGATGGTGAACGCCGGACGCTGATGGTCGCCAGTAATCCATTTGTCCGCATTGCGTAATGCGTCAAAACAGAATTACGCGGAAAGCAATGGATCACGCGAAACGGATAACGCAATGCGTTGTGTTATCCGTTTCGCGTGATCCATTGCTTTCCGTGTAATTTCATTTATACAGCATGATAAAGGTCTATTACGCTAACGCCCATTCTGATTAAATTAACACGTGCGCGTTGTGCGACCAACCACCTTGTGCGTCCATACGCGCGCGTCCATACGCGCGCGTCCATACGCGCGCGTCAGGTCACGGGTTGCAATAGCCTACCTAACTAGCTTATTAAATTTGGTGCGCATAATACGCATACGGTTGCGCGCTTTATCGCGAATGCGCGCGACGACTATAAACTGCCCAAAACCGGCTTTAGCGTCAGGCGACCATCAGCGTCCGGCGTTCACCATCGCGTGACCGACCGTAAACCCTCCTTTTGCGTGATCCATTATTTGACATAGGAGAACAACATCTTCCTGAGACTCACTGTTACGCCGATGACACCCAGTTATATCTGTCATTTAAACCTTGTATTTCGCACATTCGCACAAGCCGCTCCCACTTTGTGGAACCAACTATCAGCCGAGATTCAGTGAGTTCAGTCCCTTCCAGTTTTTAAGACCAAGCTTTATAAGACATTTCTTTTTAAAAAGGCATTTGAATAAGACTCTGAATTTTTAGTATTGGTTTATTTTACATGTAGGCTTTCTATTTTTGTTGTTTAAGTTTTATACGTTTTTACAGTGGTTGTTTAATACATGTATAATATGTAATGTTCATATTTTTAAGATTAATGTTTAATTTTTTATTTCTAAAACATAATTAACTGTAATGCGCATTAGAACATGTTTATGATTTCTGCGCAAAATAAATACATTTTTCTGAATTACCTAATGGGGCGACACATAATCCTAGAAAAGAGTGGGTTAGGGCGACCGTGGTGAATATAGGGCGACACATAACTGTCGCCCTATTTAAAAGTCGCCCCTTTGGAGTGATTTTTTGTAGGGTGCTCGGGGAGAGTGCTCTAAAGGGGCGACCGTGCCGTCGCCCCATTAGGGTTAATTGGGGTAGTGTCGCCCTTTTGAGGCATGTGTAGTAATTAGGTTACATTAAAGTTGAAAAAATTGTGCACGCGTCTATGGCAAAGTCTCCCAAATGACCCATCCTCGGTTATATTATTATTATTTTCATTGCTTTCCATATTAAAGGAATTACATCTGACATTCATTCGTGAGTGCGAGTACAAGCGTGGGCTGTGTAAAAATGTTTGATCAAAATACTCTAGGGCCTAAATGACCCAAACTGTTAATGCTGAAACTGGCCTTTACTGAAAACCTGCCCCTCCAGCCCTTTGCACTTATGGGCATAAAGTGTCGTTCCTAGGCCTGTGCACAGACTTCCACTTCCCATAAACAATATACAATCTTGAAATCAACTCAAAGAAGCTATCGACAGAACGTTGTAGTTCGTAAGCAGATAACAAAAATTAAAACGATCCTAACCTCTCAAAAGGGTTTAATGCTTATCATCAGCTTGGCAAAGGGCGAATCAACGCAATCGAAACATGAATTCAACGCGCGAAATAGAAATTGTTCTGAGAACCGTGGAAAAATTAGGGGGACCGCGACCTTACAGTTTTTATCGGCGGATGCAGCTAGCGACGGTCCGTGCTGGATGATGTGGCGTGCCAAATGAACGCAGCTTAAAAACGCCCAGTCCACTATTTGCGGGAAATTGATGGGGTGGTCCATCGGACATTACACTGACAAATGACTCCGGGCCTGCTCTCTCCGCTTGCTCTCCGTATCGATACGCAGGCACCCTAATCGTACTGGATGCAGTATACAGTGCACCTCAGAAATCGATCTTCAATCATGACGGGACTGACCATGCAGTTCCTTGAGGGACAGCAAACCCTTGACTAGACAACTTGGCATTCGTGATGCTATGAGATCGTTATAGTCCACAGATAGGCTACATCGGACTACTGGTGAAATTGATACCTCGGTGACTAAGCTTGTTTGGAGATGAGAAACGAATTGACAGTAATGATATCAGCGGTTGCGCCTTTAGTTACCCCTGACAGGTGCGCCGATAATCAATAATAATCGATCAGCTTCCTGAAAAACACGGGAGCCTGTATACAAACAACTGGCACAAAAGCAGTTTATACTCTCTGGACTATAGGCCCCTATTCAAGTTAAAAATACTCCACTAACCGGGTTTCTCTTTGATTCAGCCTGTCTGATTATCAGGCAATAGCGGCCAGTTACTTCTTAATGAAAGCCTGTTTTGAAGTGACGTTTTCTGCATAACCGAAATGTACTGCAACTTAGACTCCCGACGTTCTAACTGTACATGTAGGCTACCTCAATCATGTTTACGACCAGAAAGAAATCCCCATGTATGTCATGTCAGAAGAACAGATGTGCTCGCCATTCCATCTTGGTTCTACTCTTTTTGCTGGGACAGTTCAAAAGGAATACATGTACAAGGGTGACGAGATGGTTGAATTAGTAGGAAATCTGAATCTCCCTCGGAGCTTTTGCCAGCATCGATAAATCAAGAATATTTGACCTACTTAACTCATGCGGCATACCTCTGACTTATATTAATGCTACTAATGAAGATCTATAGTCTCGTAGGCCCAAACAACGTTGAACGGGTCAGAGCAAACTCCCGGGGTAGTCAAGAATTCCATCCATGCACCGAACAACGCGCTTTGGTTCAATAAAGTTCAAACCAAAAGGGCTCATGGTGTATGATTGAGCTTATAGTTATAGGGCAGTGTCGAATGGAGAGTATTATGCTACCATCCTTGTAGGCCTGTGTAGAGTATAGACACTAATTCGCTTCCCTCGTTATCAGCTTCCTAAGTTCACTGCCTATAGTCTCTTTCTTTCTCGCACATCCCAACCTCAAAGTCTTTCTTGGTGTCCCCCTTCTTGTTATCGGAAATATATTCCACCACACTGTGGTAACCGATTTTCTTTCAAAGAGCCAGTACCAAAAATAGGACGAGCTCTGTTGAAACACGTGTTAGGCCATAACCAGTCCCAATTGGTAGGCATGTTTGGCACGTGTAAATTGATTTGAGAATCAATTTGCCCGAGCAATGGCGAGACTGCACCCGACTGGAAAGGGTGTGTAGCCCAGGGGTCTAGAAACCCCTCGCAACCCGGCTGCGAAGCGATGACAAGGCCGACCCTTGCTAACAAGGCCACCGGATTGCCTAGTCAAGTTCAAACTCTCTTAATCCGACGTTGGCAGCACGCCTTCACCATATCTTCCCCATCGGCGAGGATTCGCACGTACGCCAATATCCTATTGATGGCACAGGCCACATTCCCCCCACAGCCAGAGGTTCCGATCAATAAACAACTTACTTGATTTAGGCCTGGACTCCGTTAAACTCTGGTCCGAAAATGATGTAAATTCCCCTATAAATGCGAGTGCAACGATTACAAATCACTCGCCACATATTTCCCGCACAAAGCACATTTTGCCGCCATGTTCAAGTAAATATTATAGTTCTAAGGTCGGTTAGGAGTCAGTTCCCCTACAATACAGGGAGGTCTATAGAAAACTCTAGGAAAAAATCCACGAAAGGGAACGACTACCTTTTACAGTAATATGTAAAAATAAAATAAGGTGCCATTTAGTTGACCTTTTCACTACGTCTGTCACAACATTTTTATGGCTGACTCAGACGTTTAGCAAAGCAAATTGATCACAACCACGGGCAGAAGCAGGATTGTTTGCAGTTTAGGTCAATAAACTCTACAAGCAACAGAAAGAAAGGGGGACGTAAATAGTCCGGGGTCCCAGTCCCCTGTATCTGTCCCTGATAACCTGGAGCTTGCCACTTTAAAATGACATTTTAATTGATATAATACACGTCATTCAGATGCTTCACAAACGCGTTCTGAAAAATCGTCCGATTCCCTGCGCACGATGAAACATAAATTCTGGTATTTGAGGCAATTCGGTTAATACAAATCAAAACCTTTTCTCACTTGAATCAACTCAAGTGCGTCGAGTACCAGCTTTTAGTTATATCTCTTGCACCTGAAATCGGACCATTTCTAAGAGTGCCGAACCACAGACCTTTAAATAGGTCCGTGGCGGAAACATGAACTATACAAACCGTCACGTTCATTCTTCAACTTTCTTCGCAGGGACACAAGCAAACGTGCCTCCTTTTGTTTAAACCCAAGCTCACCGTATGTCGCCGTGGAGTTGCCAAATGCCGACGAATGAGTTTGACATTATAACATTTATCGAGTGCTGACTGATAAAGCCCAGGATGGATATATTTTGATGATTTTCACAATAAATCATTTTTTTCAATCGTTCTGGTGATGCATAGAGGTAAATTGATGGCGGGTGCATTGGATATTAATCCGACCCTGGCCGGCTTTCTATGCAAAACGCAATCTTCTGACCAGATACTAAAATCAACTGACACTTGAAGGAAAGTTGAGACGTCTTGAACCACCTTCAAAAAAATAGCATGTCTAATGCCGACAATCGTCTAGTTCCCGACCTGAGTATTCCCTGACGTCTATAAATTGCTCCGTTTTGTATAAAGTATGGTCAGGGAACCAGACTACTAGAACAGATATTTTTCTCTCCACGAAAACTACGGTTTTACACAAAACTTTACAAAGGTCAGTGTTTCAGTATTTGCTAGCACCCTCTAAAATACTAACCCCAAATCCATTAATTTCTGAAAATTACAACAAAAGCAAATGATGTATACTACGTTCAACGATACCCAGCACGATATGGGTCATTGGGGTACCCCCCCCCCCCCCTTTGTCCCTAAACCCATACACACTCCAGACTATTGTTACCCAAAACATCCCCCTAGATTTCTGAAAAGAATTCCTGAGATTCCGGAACACAATGACCAACACAAAAGAGGGCGGGTTCCCTTTGTCCTATATCGGGCTTCATGTGCCTTTAACGTTTGGATTCAGTTAGTTCAACTATACCCAGCACGATATGGGGCAGAGGGGTACCCCCCTTTTTGTCCCTATACCCTATACACTCTTCAGACTATTGTTACCTAACACATCCCCCCTAGACTTCTGAAAAGAATTCCTGAGATTCCGGGAACACAATGACCAACATAAAAGAGGGGGGGGGGGGGGGGGGGTTCGCTCTGCCCCATATCGTGCATCGTATGAGTTCAGCCGCACCATTTATGAACGTCAACACTCTCAACAACAGCTGAATGAAATTCCCCCAAATTACCAGGGCACCGTACGCCCCCCCCCCCCCCCCGCCCCGCTGGATGCGTCATGGGTTCCCGTACAAAGGGCCACGAGAATGATATTATGGACCGCGTTCGAATACTTAACCCGCCACGAGAATGATATTATGGACCGCGTTCGAATACTTAACCCGCGCTTACTCGTGCAAGCGCGAGCCCGTTCGATTTAGCTCTCACGTGACTTCTCGCGCTTACTCGGGCCTGGCGCTACTAACCGACTTGCCGAGCCGGTTAGTAGGGTAAGTATCCCATAAGGCCATGCTAAAAACATGGCTGCCACGTCCGGCGATGCGCCAGCAGTGGGAAATTAATTCATAACAGCGACAAATATTTCTTTCCAAATTACTCTGGACGATTGACGAAAAAAAGCACCGGGCTTCAGTCAAGTATGTCACCTTATTTAAAACCAATCCACTTTAATGGGGCTCCTGTTCTGTCTGTCCATCAATCATGGACACTCCGCCTAACAAGGCAGATTCATGAAAATAGAAATAAATTGAGGGGTCAATGATCATGATAGGTTAACCCTATGCAAAGCTATGGATTTGTGCTGATTTAATTTTTGGTCATTTTGGAGGACAATTTCAGTAAAAAAGTTGTGACCCTATTGCTAAATTGCTAAAACAAATTATTGAAAATTTGAGCCTCATTAATTTCTTATCAATTTGTTATAAAAATAATTCTATGAGTCTTTTAAAATAGAAACAACAAACACCAATTATTTGTCAATAAATGATCAAAAAATAAACAAAAAACAAAATTGGGTATCGCAAATAGCGCCACCAGGCCTACAGAGATGTTATCACTAGCCGCGTTGATGTCACTCGAGTGACCCGAGATCGTTCGTTACTCTAACGTACTGCGCATGTGCAACTTTCCCCGATTTGGAGGCACGAGTAAGCGCGGGTAAGTAATCGAACACGCTGATAGTTGACAGCCCATTCACAAGCCATTGATTACCCAATCCTCTGTGAAATTGTCACTTGATTGGGGTCGTTTGTTAATTGAGAAAAGGCACTTTGTGCCTCAGTGTTGTGTCCGCCTGTCCACATACAGCGTGACAATAAACAAGGCGCTTGTGTCTGTAATGTTGGCCCACAAGTGTCACACACGTCACGGCGCACGGTGTGCATCAAGTCATCATTGGAGCAAACATACCAGTGAAGTTGCTTCTGCATGTTCTGATATCGTAGTAGAGCCAAACCTAACTCAATGTGACAAACATTACATTGACAAAAGAATTTAGCCAATTTCACGTAGATGGGCTACTGTTATGGCACTACACTTTTGAAATTAACAATTCTGTCACCTGTATAGCAGCTGGAAGAAATTGCCAGTGTATTGTGGTAAAACTCGAAAACCGTGGAAAGAAACAAGAGTCGCCAAACAAAGTTAAACACCAAATCGACAAAACATCAGCTACTTCATACTCAAACTCAGAAAATCATGCAATAGAGGAATTTCACATTAGCCCCCTTCTGCGCACTTCCGGGTTGAAAGCGAGAATGTCAGTGGCAAACAAAACAACGCTTTTCAGCACATTCATTCATGCATGAATTAATCAGGCCATAAAAGGAAGCGCAGGCGATCAGCATAAAGTTGAGATCCTCGTTTTCAAACGCGGAAGTGCGCAGATCGGCGCTAAACTCGTCGTTGTGGGATTCTTCTATGAAAGAAAGTAGTAACAAAGACGTACATGTATTTGCACCCCGTAAATGTAGCCCGTCGCTAGAGCGCAAATGTTGCACGAGACATAAATGAAGCCAGAGCCCTTAATGTATAGCCCAAACCTTGTACCTTGGGCGTCACTTTCTATTTCTATGGTTCTCGTATTCAATCAATCAATCAATTATTATTCACTTTATTTTCCACATAACATTTAGCAACAGAACAAAACATCAGTTAAAGACCAACTAAAACGCCGATTTTTTTTGACTTTTTGGACTTATCTGATAGTTATGCCTCTCCAAAACTAATGTAACAAGTTTCATGATTCTGAAAAAATAGAAAAATAAATGTTTTTGAGCCTTTTCCTTCTGAGCCACTTCGACTCGGTTCAGAAAAGGCCGAGGTCAACTGCGTGCCGTATCGATCGCGCGAGTGATGACGTATAAGTGTAGAAACATATGACGTCACTGTATTATACGACAATGTTTTACGTAGAGTCTGTACGTATTTTTTTGTCTAAGGCTAGTATTACTTGCTGTGCTTTTCGCACATGATTTAGGTGTAACACTACGGTAAACATATTTTAAAGTGTTGACATCTTTGTGAGACACATTTAGAATTGGGGTTGTAGGCTTGTTCTTGCTGAAAAGCTAGTTATGATTCAAACTTTCCTTTGTTTGCAGTCGGCTTTTATTGGGACCTGCGCGGTGAGTTGTGTGTGAGAGATGCTATACTCTAGTCTGGCGACTTTGCATATGCAGCCCTCATAGGACCCGCACCTTCTCAGAACTATACACACAATTTCTGTTATAAGGTACCAGACTCAATCGCATGCAGCGCATGCGGTACCGTGCGTGTACAATGCATGTTGAGTCAAGCGAGCGTGGTCAGGAGCGCGTGAGTCCGGGACAGGATTGAAATGCTCGGTGCCTTTAGAGTTGGAATGGCTCTAGCCTTCAAACGGAATTGTGCCTTCAAACCCAGCTAAGTTTTCATACTAACACTATTATCAATACAGTCTTTGGCGAAATGTTCTGCACATATTTTCGACCAGCCCAAAATCAGATATTGTACTGTCTACAAAGCGGACCCACTGTCACCTTTGAACTCCATTCAGCACTGGGAATCGCAGTAAGGTTAGGTCAGGGTTTTTGTCGCTGTTCCTCGTGCAACCCCCAACTACACACGATCGAGGCATAATGATTATCTCAGAACCATGCTCATACTGAAATAATATCAAAATTAGACAAAATAGACGGGAAAACGGAGGAGTTATGTCGACCAAAACTCTTCCAGCAGCATCAACTCCACGTACGTACATACATAGTGTTTGGCTGTAGCATCAACCGACTCTACACGTGTACGCCACGGGGTCACGTACATACATTTACATACATAATGAGCTTTCGCGAAACAGGATAAATGGTTCAGAATAACAACCCTTTTTTTTCGTTTGCAAACTAATCTCCATCAGTTAAAAGAGTATTTAAACTGTCGGAAAAGTCCAAAAAGTCAAACATAATTTTGGCGTTTTAGTTGCTCTTTAATATCATACAGATTTCTCTCTACAGATTTCTCTACTCCTGAGTGGAGTCTACGCCATTTAAAAAATAGAGAGAACGAACTTAATAATTTGTTGCGAACAAATGCACACTTAATTGAATTTGTCGTGAAGGTGGCGTCTTTATTGCGATAGTAAAAAAGGGCGCTCAAAATAGGCCGGTACGGTATGTGTTCAGTAATGGCATTTCCCTCTCAGATTTTAGCATGTCAAAATACGTCCACGCACATCGCTGTGTATGTCTACACGTGGCTAGACTGGGACAACACATCGCGCCCGGCCGAGTACAGAAACTCCTGACCAGACGATTCATTATACGAAATATTATTTTCACCAACCACTGAGAAAGTGCAAAATTCCTTTTCAGCTCTCGTACACACTTTCGTCCTGATTTACCTGTCTAGTTTTTTCCTTTTTTTAACTCGTCTGGATTAAGATATAAATGAGAAGTGCCCCTGCAGCATGGATGCGAAGCAAGGATACACACCGGCATGTAATATCTCCGCCAGCGCGTCTCAAATGTCACTCCTGGACATATTTTTCTAACTCTTGTTGCGTTCCCATGAGACCCTTGCCTGCATTGCTCAGAGGTTGGACATGCCTGTAAAGAAGTACCGCCTTAAACAGATTCAGGTCCCTAGCGTGCCCCTGATGCGGTCGGCCCCTCTCATCGATATTAAAAACTGGAAACTTCAGTCCGGTCCCCAGACGCGGCACTTGCCCGACTGGTACAGTGCACTTCCACGCGAATGATTATACTATACTTTCTTATTTTGATAGCACATCTGGAAAATCTTGCTCCCTGTAGTCAACTCGACGCTGATGGCTTTCACAGAAATAAAATCACAGAGCGCCGCATACTTCCCCCAGTGTGCACTGAATTGAAGTAGAGAGAAATATCTATGATAGAAGTGACCATTATTAATAAACCCAAAGTCAAACCGCGACGTGTAATAACCTCTGTCAGTGGCGCAAACAACGCGATAATTCTCAAAGCGTTGACAGCTCGCTGTGGAGATGATATGGTGTCCCGCCTGTCGACTGCTGCTGGGACGTTCGTTTTGATGAACATGGATCCCTCGTCTTGTTATACTTCACAGCACAGCGCGAAATCCTTTCAAGACGTTCTAATACACTCAACTATGAAATACAAATTTAAGCTCTCCAAATACCAGCGATATCTGTTTCTGTTTCTGGGTGAACATGTAGGCCTACAGCCATTACGTCTGCTTAAATAGGAAACGATTATTAGGGGACGTGTAGATTGGTCTTCACTTCAGGACTGAACTGCGGCAGCTAAGAATTTAAATATACCAACTGCATAGATCCAGCTTTTTAAAACGGACCGGACCGGACCGAACCGGACCGGACCGGACCGGACCGGACCGGATCGGACCGGACCGGACCGTACCGGACCGGACCGGACCGGACTGGACCAGACCGGACCGGACCGGCCCGGACCACTTTATTTACTTCGAGTTTCCATTTTAAAAAAATGGCAAAAATGGTCGACGCATTTGGAATTCGACCCAAAGGAGACTTTTATATTCGAATTGAGGCAAAAAGTTAGGACTGGTGAAGGCTACTGAACAAAATACACTTCTACTTGCACAATGCGCTTTGTTGAATCCTTTCACAAGACAAAAACACATTGCGCAGAGCATCGACAACAAAAAATGACAAATGGGAACGGTGCTATTTTTTCCAAGCTCTGAGCTGAATCCACTGGCTTTTGAAACAATACAGATATCTGTCCCAGATTTCGTGCCGACTCAAGCCGAGAAAGAACCAAGAACGCAAATACTTAAACGCTTGGAGGACGCTGACAGACATTAGACAGCAGCATCTACAAGTTGATGAACATTTTTGACCGCTTTTCTGGCTGACAGCTGATCGCGGCAGGGCATTGAAGAGGATGCGTTGCTAAAGGCTGGCAGGAGGAAAATACATCGAGGAGGCAGCGTCAGCTCATCCCCACCCCCACTCCGTATACACACACAAATAAAACAGTGGACTGTGGACCAAATTGACAGTTAGGAATCTTGTTCGCAGGTCACTCGTATATAGCCAAACTACTCGTAAATAGCCGAGATACGACGGTGATATTACGAGTAGTACACACGAGGCCTACGCGGGGCATTATGAATATTGCGGTAGGCAGGAAAATGGCAATCATTAATGTTTAAGTTGAGCTTGAACCAATCAATTACCCTAGCTTATCGCTACACTTCCTTAGACATCGTGTCTACTTTGGACATTCATCTCTCATATTAGTCGCTTTATACGTAAAAACATAAGAAGAAACAATTGTGTTCGAGTGCGAAATGTATATAATTTTTCCCCTCGAAATCCAATGTCGTGGTCCTAGATCAAGATTTGGCCATTCTCGGAAATCTGTGCATTTTAAAGTAAAAACACGGGGTGCTGCGTAGACTAGAACAACAATAGTAGCACAATAATAATATATGGCACTATAATTAATAGCAGCACTATAATAATATATAGCACTATATATAGTAGCACTATAATAATCATATAGCACTATAATCGTAGCACAATAATAATAAATAGCACAGAATAGTAGCACTTATGTTGTTGGGACTCATGCAATGGAATTGGATCGGATCTTATGTACTTTGAATGTAAATTATGAAATATTTCGTGTATGAATTCTCTGTAACTATTCTATGTCGCTGCCTTTGTCGGTTTTCTTTGTTTACTTGAAACAAAATGAAACACGATGTTTAGTCTGTAAAATAATAAGTTGCATATGCATCGATATAATGATTGCATTCTGAGCGCAACGAAAGAGAACCTCGTTTCGCAATACAAAGCCATATGGTGGGCGTATTAAATTCAATAGACCAAAAACATTAAAGGATTAAATAATGCATGTAGTCTATGAGGACGGACTAACGATAATGGCATTCAGAATTGAGAGATTAAAAACAAGAAACATATAAGAAATGTATGATAAATAATTTCACCCGCTTTACTGTTTTGTATTAACTATGGCCTTTAACAGGACCCGTGACATTGAATGTCGAAATCAATCAATCTATCGGCCAACCGACCGACCGACCGACAGTTTCCATGGTTACTGAGCACTAAGTTTTAAAATTGTTTTTGTTCGTATTTTTTATTTTATTTTTAAATGCCAGGTCAAATGTGGACAAGAAATGAATGCGTATTAAGGATGGATTGTTTCTGATTTGGATCTTGATTGATTGATTGATTGATTGATTGATTGATTGATTGATTGATTGATTGATTGATTGACTTTGTTTTGCCTGTTCCCGGATTCCAATTTACCTCGCAATATCAATCAATTATTGCTGCGCATAAAACAGGTACGGTTCACCTAACGGCACCTTAATTTCCCAAAGGACGAATTTGTGGATCAATACTATTTCGAAAGTAATACATGGAAGAATGTTTCCTGGATGTGAGCGCGAGTTTCTGCAAAAAGGTGGTCATACTGTACATCTGGCATTGATGTATTGTCTGACGCCAGTTAGTGTTATCCTTGAGGTTGCTGTGTCCGTAATATTTGGGTGCAACAACCTGAGAAATAATTTTCAAATTGAACTGCTAATTTGTCAGCATTAGATAAGTTCTGAGCTGATGTCCATTGAGACATTCCACACACAAAAATCGATTGGGAAGCTCACATACCGGTAATTGCATGCTACAGTATTAATGTATCATATCAATGTGTAGGAAAACCAAAATAAACTGCACAGCATATAAGGTTGGTATATAGGGGGAAATCCACCGAGTTGAAATATCCAGTCCCAGCACGGACTATTCCTCAATCTCGATTGTTGTCCTCTCAGGCTGGGTGGTAAAAGGTGTTACTACACCTCATAAATATTCATGAGCAAATTGGAGCACGTCATTGGCCGATTCCGCCGCGCGTCCGGGAAGTAAAAATGATACGCTGCCGGGTGACGTCATCCCGGTAAGTATCCAGCTCGCTGCCGTGCGGTATTTTTTTCTGGTAGCACCAAACATTCCCTCTGGAACCCGCCTCGTAAACATGTAGTCTATGGCATGTAATATTTACGGAACCAGTCTGTTGTTTGTAGTCCTTGTAAATACTGCAGTAAAGGCACATTAAAGAGTGTTGGCACCAGACTATTTCAACCCTGTTGCCGTGACACACGGAACTACTCTAAAGCTAGCTAGCTGAGCTATGAGCTCAGAAACAACAAATGGCGTCTACGAGTAACGTGAGATTTCCGTCATATTTATGAGGTGTAGTAAAACAAATACAGCATGGTATATTTCTGGAAAATAGTGGGAATTACTGGTCCCTCGGTGTAGGTCAGCTCGACTACCTCCCTCCGCTTCGCGTCGGGAGGTAGTCGAGCTGACCTACACCTCGGGACCAGTAATTCCCACTACTTCCCCTCAAACCATGCTGTATTTGTATACTACAGAAACCGTGCGTGGCAAATTTAACTCTACCAAAAGGACCATGCCGTCCAAATTGGAGGAACCACAGACTGGCGAATCACAAACACCACACAATAGGCCTTGTTTCACATGAAACCGGACCCTAGTTGATCTCTACAAATGGGGGGGGGGGGGGGGGACATGGCCCCTTTGAGTCGGGATCCAACCCGGGAAAACGGGCTCAAAAATGAGTTGGGAAAAGGAGGCCCTTCCTCGATCAATATCCGTGGGCGGAGGACACTGGAAGTTTCCGGACCCAGCACGACATGAATTGATGCGGCAACAACCTTTGTGACGAGCTTTATACATCCACCATTCACAAGTACTCATATTTCCACAAGCAAAATTACTTTCTTTACAATTTGGGAAAAGAAAGAAAAGACTTTTGAATAATGGCAGAACAGGCTACCAAAAATATATAAACGGCCATACGTAGTAATACAAACGAGCTCAATTTGCCTTTGAGACCAGTCCAGGTTGAACTTGAAAGTGAAAGTTATTAATTGCAACTTCAGTGAAGCTCTCGACTGATGTTATTGTACAATGTTTTCAAAGAATTTGGGAGAAAACTTCATTTACAATGCGTTCCTTTTTAAAACCAGTCAAGCGTGAAATTTGGTCGTTGCTTATGAACATGTTGAATTACATTCAAAACAACTGTCGGATTCCCGCGCAAGGAGTAAATAAAATATGGTGCTTGACACACTTGAGGTGACACACTTGAGGTGACACACTTGTGGTGACACACAAGGATATTAGTCCTTTGAATCATCTTTAAATGCCACAAGTACTCGATTTTAAAAAGGTAATAGGCCTACACAACATTTGCAAACATCAAGAAACAAAATTACTAAACTATTATAAATACTTCACTTGACTGTAAGTAAATAATAGTCTCGGGGATCCTGTGAAATCATGGCACCTGGTGTGCTGTCATTTCCCGACCTGATAATTCTCTGACGTCTATAAATTGTTGCGTTTGTCTAAAGTAGGGTCAGGAACCCGACTGCGAGAACAGCATTATTTTCTCTGTGTTTTCCCGGCATCTATATTCACACAAAACAGTTAGGTGCAACAGTACTGTCTTTGCCATAAAACACTAACCGCCAATCCATTCATTTCTGAAAATTCCACCAAAAAGCAAATGTTGTATACTACCTTTAAAATCCTCTATATGATTTCCTGTAGAATTGGACAATGTTTGAGTGTGGACCCATGACTTAACACACACACACAAACTATGAGCAACAAACGCATTTTCAGAGTATAGATGACTACAGAATGACACACCATCGACTACTGTAAACAAGGCGTTTTACGTGTCATTCTGTCGCCAATTAGGCCTATACCGATAATTAGTGTGTCTGTTGCTCTGTCGACAAGTACGTGGTCAGCATTAGGGTCCGCATGAGACCCGATGACAAGATTACCAACCGCGCCTCGAACATGTCCCGTAGTTCACGCATACAAGTCAATTTGCCGAACAGCGGCGCGGCCTGTCCGCAAAAGCGCGCGCGCCGCATCATTCAAAAACCTCCCCGATTTGTCTCCTAATTTGATTGGACTTCGGAAATGTGAATTGATTCGCAAGACTCAGGGAACTTTGTACCCAGGCTTCGCACTTTGCCGTGCCCGCACCTACAATAACGGCCACGGGCCTGGCTCTTTGTGTAAGTCACACTGTCTACAGCAGCTGACAGGTGGATACGCTGTGGCTTATTCGTTCGTGGGAGAAGTGTTGCATATCTGTAGCTTCAATTTCTTTCTTGTTTGCGTCCAAAAAGATGTTCGAATACAAGGTGATTTAAAATCGGTGCTGAATATGTGTTCAAGCAAAATATGGTGCCTTGGCGGCACGTTAGGTGTGTTACAACTTCGTCCCCATGGCGAGAGAGCTGTACCGTACCACCAGCCGCTCTCTTGCCCTGGCACTGGATGATTTGCATATCAAAAAATGTTGGATATTATAAATAGGTGGTTTGCAGACGTTGTGTTCTGTGTAGTAGCTATTGTCTGGTGCTGCAGAATACCGCGAGCTTCTATGATAGAGAAATGGGGTATCTAACTATAACGTACCGGTACATCATCCATGCATTGAATACGAGGGGCGATCAAAAAGTTCCGAGACTGCGCCGAACAAGCAACGTTTTCAACGCGCTGTGAGCGGGCGCGTTGTCATGTTGGAGCACCCAATTGCCAGCGCGCCACAGTTCAGGCCGTTTGCGCCGAATATTCTCCCTCAGACGTCTCAGATCGGTGCAGTAGAACTCAGCGTTGACAGTCTGACCCTGGGGAGGAATTCACGCAGTGCACAACCCTGTAAATGTCAAAGAAAACGATGAGCATGCTCTTGGTTGCGCTCCTGACCTGACGCGCCTTCTTCGGTCTTGGAGACTGCGGGCTCTTGCACTGCGAAGACTGCTGTTTGGTCTCTGGGTCGTAGCCGTAGACCCAACTCTCGTCACCGCTGATGATCCTCGACATGAATTTTGGGTCATCCCGGGCCTGTTGACGGAGATCCTCGCACACTTCGACACGGTGCTGCTTCTGCTCAAGTTTCAGGTCCATGGTGAAATCGCAAATGCGCACGTACCAGTGGTCACAAAAATGCGTGTAACACAGGTGCTGATGTTGATCAAGCGATGTAAATTGGAATACTTACACACGAGAGTTATTGCTTTCACCTGATATTTGCACATTACTGTGCTGCGCTCCGTTCGTTCGCAACAGGAACAGTCTCGGAACGTTTTGATCGCACCTCGTATAACGGTAGCGACAGCGTTGATAAAGGGAAAATAACCCATTTTCGTTATAGAAGATATTAAGTTTTGGCGATAGAACATATTAGGAATTTTTAAGGTTATTAATAATTTACTGTTTTTCTCATGTGCAGTTCCGGGAAAAATCTCTTCATGGAATCGTTACGAGCAATTATTACGAATTATCATTGCAATTATTGCAATAACCATGAAGAAAAAAGCGAAGTACTTTCGCAGTCAGGCCTATTGAGAACGAGGCTGGAAGTAGACCATGAGAACGAGGTTTTGTGTGTAATACAGCTCAGGGGATGCCCATATTTACTGAATGCACATTGAAAATGAGGCTTTCAACCCACTCTGACTGTTGCACCATGCACGTGACGTACAGTATGTGAATGATAGTAACTTAGTAATTCTAGTAAACTCATGCACTTGACGCGCCTCAAGTGTTCATAATTTTGCTTACATTGTTACTTTAAACTTACATTGTTACATTGTTATATTGAAGCTTACATTATAACTTTAAGTTTACTGAGGTTTAAATAATATAATTTTCCATATGTCCCTTACAAACTTTGAAGTTCACCGACAACTTGTCGCCCGTTTACCACGCTCAAGGACCAAGCATCTGCAAAGCGCTACCGTAAGTCAATTCGTGGGCGGGGGACGGAAGGGAGGGGTGAGAACGCGTTCCAGTGCAGGTGGATTGTGTTGACCCAAGCCATCCGCGCAGCTACTGAGTTAACATCACTGTTAGAAAACTGAAGCGACCGGCGCAAAGAAAAACACCCAGGAGAATCTTGATGAAATACATTTTACGGTTTTCCCCCTTGCTGGTTCTCAATAGCCCCCGCACTGACGGCAGGGTCCAGGTACTATGGCCACAATGGGTGACAGCTGCAAATTCGTGCCGTCCTCGGACCCACCTGGGACTCGTGTATGCTGAGACAACAGACTCGGCAAAGCAGCGATGACGACAAGCGACAGGCTCCCTATATGCAGACACCCACCCCCCACCCCCCCCCCCCCCCCGATTAAGACGAACGAGTCAAATTGCATCATCTCCTGCTGACAGAGAGAGAGAGAGAGGAGGGGGAGGGGAAACAGTCATCTGCTGGGAGGTTTGCTCAGTGGAGATGGCGTGTTTGTTCTGCAATGTTCAATTTCTGGGCAAATACGAGGCCGATTTGTTCAGGACCTCAGAAGGGATACGGGAAAGAGAAGCTTAGGGGTACCTTAGGGGTTGAATTTCCAAACAGCCTCGTCTCTGTGCGAAACACTGATCTGCCCCGCGATTGCCGCGGATGTTTGTACAACGTAATATCTGATAACATAAAGATTGGTGTTTCAAAGTCTTCAAAGTCTCCCAAAAGTCTTGGTGCTTCAGTTGTCTTGAGGAAAGGATCACTTCTCGACCGGCCAGTTGAGCTATATAGAAAGGGCACAAGTGCCACTTCAGATTTATTTTCTTCGAGCCAGATTTAGAATGCCTTAATTTTGTGCAGGTGTTTATGCCTCTGTATTGCTTAAAGGTAGTGTACACCATTTGCTTTTGCTGTAATTTTCAGAAATATATGGATTTTACAGCGTGCTATCAAATATTGTAATACTTACAATTATTGTAATATGAAAATGAATTAAACTGTTGCAAACTGCTGATTGACTGAATGGACCTGAAATATACAAATCAAAAAATTAACTGGCCTGACGTTTCGAACTTAAGCAAGTTCTTTCTCAAAAGGCAAATTATTACAATATTGTGTGCGTAGATGCTGGGAAAACAGAGAGAGAAAAATGATGTTCCAGTAGTCTGGTTCCCGAACCTTTTTATAGACAAAACGGAGCAATTTATAGACGTCAGGGAATTATCAGGTCGGGGAAATAGACTACATGTATTTCCAACGATTGTCGGCCGACCATTGCTGGAAAACGATATAAATTTCCACTTGAAAACGACATCACACTAGATGTCATGATTTCACAGGATACTTGAGACTGGTATTATCTTACAGTCTCGTACGGCATTTCGTAATAATTCAGTAGTTTTGTTTTTTGATGTTTGCAAATTTTGTATAATACGGTACCTTTAAACACGAAGAAGATACTCTCCTTGGAACTGGTTTTTCCACATTAAATTAAAATGGCCATGTTTTCCTGACCAAAAGGGCGCTCTTGCTGTGATGTAAAATTGAGCACTCACTGTATATGTAGGCAATGATTCTTCCCCCAAAAAAACTAATTGGACCTTATTACAGCAGTTTTAACATTCGCTTACTTAATGACCAGCTTCGAAGCACTAAATTAATTAGGAAATGTGAACAATTTAAAGAATTAATCTCAAGGAAACTGAATATTTACTGCAAAATCCTCGAAAAAACCCACTACGGATTTGAAAGGAATTGGGGGCGCTGGGGTTTAATCATAATGTTGGGCAGGTATCTCACATGACACTGATTCAAACTTGCCTAAGAAGCATGGCATTGTACTGCTATATAATATCAACGCTCACATAAGCATAAAGTCTAGGAAATTGCTAAAAGGTTCATAAATTACCTGGCCGGGCAGACACAAGACAGGTTGAAAGTGATGGCAAATGAGATATTTAAGTGTCATAAAACATCTAAATGACTAAAGAAGATGGAAAGTGATGCTAAATTAGATCATTTAGGCCCACACTCTAAAAAGTGTGTTGAGCAATTAAACACAATCTTGCTATCAGTTTGTAAACATGTTTAGAAGCTAAACATTACGTGTCCAATTCCTAAACATCAATATCCAATGGCTAAACACTATCCGTCAACACGCTAAACATGTTTAGTATGTAAACGTGTTTACAAACTGATAGCAAGAAAGTGTTTAGAAAAGTGTTTACATGTTAAACACTGTTTTTGCAGTGATAGGTAAGTGTTTAATATGTATTCAAGTCATACGAAAGTATATATTTTTCAAAGACAACATTTTAGGCATAGCAATCTTTCAATTTCCCTCCTGTTTGCTTAACCCGTGCTTAAGGTTCAACACAAAACTGTATACGTAATAGAATGTAGGTTCGCATTTCCTTGGCCAGTTATCACTCCCGATAACCGTACACCCCTCGGGGGATACTTCAGGCAAATTTACTCAAAAAATACGTTTTAAGAGGTATTTGCATAACCGGCCGAACGGACGATCCATCCACAGGTAAACTGACGTGCACATATTGTAGGCCTATATGAGAATATAAATAGTGCCAAGCACTACCATAGATTAAGTCGTATTAAGGTCCCTTGGGCCCTCCGCTGCCGCCGTCGGCACGAGTCCATAGACGGTGGTCGATCCTCAGGCGCTTCCCTGCATTCAGCTTGCCGCTGGTTCGGTTAAAATAGTCTCACCGCCAATCGATGAAATCGTGCCGGGCGCGGGATCGGCCGGTTTTTTTCTTCAGAGACTCCCCCTTTTTTTTTTGCTTTCTCACGGCTCAAAAGCTACACGGTGCATAATTTTTGGTCCCGTCCCGGGAAGAGCTTATAAACGAAGACGTACAAATTCAGTCCTGCAGCTATTTGGAATGAGTCAAATGAATATTGGCTGCATGTGACCTCTGTACCGAGTCGCGCGCGGAGAGTAATATAGCAGCGATTTCCCGGGCTCGGTCGAGTGTAAAGGCAACGCCGTTAAAAGCCCATTATTACGACAAAAGCAATCACGAAGAAACAGCCTGTATTTATTTAAAATTAGGGTGGACCATGTAACACTATTTAGCCTTAGCCCAGTGAATCTTAATGAACTAAACAAACGACTGGATTCAACCAGGGGACAAATCTATCTCCTGAAGGTGTAAATGGTCGAGTAAATTTGCCTTGTCCAAAACCCACTGCGTGAAAAATGAACATCGGAAATCTGGGTAATTAAAAATGAACCCCAAAATTGTCAGAATATGTCAGATATCATTTGTCTCTTCAAACACAATATTTAGACCCCCAATCCAAGATGCGGCCTCAGTTT
The DNA here is from genome assembly GCA_037893225.1 of Hippasteria phrygiana. Lineage (NCBI taxonomy): Eukaryota > Metazoa > Echinodermata > Asteroidea > Valvatida > Goniasteridae > Hippasteria > Hippasteria phrygiana. The sequence continues at coordinate 754,971 of JAZGUH010000974.1, read as the reverse complement.
ACATGTACACGAGTAAGGTACCAATTCATTTGAATTTTGAATCCCTTTCTTTTCAATTCACACCAAAGCAAAATTCTGCGTGTCGCTGCAAGAGTTACCATGGACCAAGAACCGACTTCCCGTTCACACATGCCCTTTCCCGGCTTTTTCTCTGCAGAAGTAGACAACCGCCTCTCGGAGAATTCGACACCGCCATTGCGAGGAAATCAGTTTTGCTCGGTTATAATCCGAACTGGAATTTCACGAAACCAATGAGATTTCTTTTCGGGAAGTTTTTTGTTTGGAGTGGGCTGTTGAAATTTAGCAGTGTGCATACTCGGCATTCTTCAGAAATTTTGTTCAGCGTCTTCGACGTCTTGAAGATGTTTTCAAACTCTGCTGGACTTATGCATCTTCAAATAACATTGCCCACGGGATACACGCTTGACATCGCCCAGCTGCCAAAGAATTGCGTCTCTGCTTATAACATAATTAATGGCTGAGCACATAACTGAAAAAAGGCAAGTGCTACCTGTTTATTTTGACATGATTAGAAAAGTTCATTAATTAAGCACAGGACTTATACAGAATGACATCGGAGAAAAATTGTGCCCATTTAAAATGATAAATCTCTGATGGGTTTTCATAAGAATTGTCACTGATTTAGACGTGCACATCTAGGTCATATTGAAAGAAAACAAACCCTCAGATGTTGACATGAAATTTGATTTTGAAATGCATTTTGAAAATGAGATTAGTGGACAATGTGGAGTTCTCTACACAAAAGGGTCGCGCACGGCACCTTTATAGTCTGGCGGTTCTTTGACAGTCACGGCCAACACTTATGCTCTGAAATCCCACAGTCGAAAATAATGGATGGACAGTCAGCAGAAAACAGAGGTTTTATGCACACAGTCACAGCTGAGATCTTTAGTCTACATCTCTATTTGGAGCGAGGGACGATTCAACAACCAATTCTTTAAAAAAATGATGACGTTTTTGCACTTGGGTTTTTATGGGAACCTGGAGTAATGCATGGGTGTCGATAACACATCTTATCTGTGCAGATATTCAAATATAAATTGAGCTGAATTATTTTGGGAAATTATTTTACTTTTCCTGCTTCAAATATTTTCGGACATCAACTTATCGAACAAAATAAAGAGGGTTATTAATAACGGATAACAGGCAAAACAAATGTTTGCACTTTTCACTGGGACTGGTTTATTCATACACATTACACAACCTAACATTACCAAATAACCATCACTATATTTTAACAACAAAATCGAGAGAGCCTTTATTTTTGTTGTTGTTGTTGTTGTTGTTGTTGTTGTTGTTACTACCGATTAAACGTTCATTTTAAAATTCCTTTGAGGATGGATGTAACTTGTTTCACAACAACTTTATGGAAAGGTTTTCGAATTGCAATGAATACAGAGGCTGGGAAACAGATCTCGGAGTGCATGGGTGACGGTTTTTCAAGTTCAAAATTCTGGACGGGAATCCGACTGTTGATGCTTAAAACGGGGCCCAATCGTGACTGGAGGCTTGATCAGAGGGAGGGGGGGGGGGGGCGAGACTATTTCCGCAATCTGCAACCAGGTCAGATTATAACCGTACCGCCACCGCCGCAAACATTCAGGAATTAGTCGGCAGTCATTGCGCGGATATTGGTTTCGATTAGTGTAACATTAATATCGAGATGCCACGCTGCGCAAACTGACCTTGGTGCTCCAAATCATTTGTAATTAGAGATTTTTCAATTATATCTTAAGCAGAGATACAGTTCATGCCGAGTTGATTTGTGTTGTAAAACGAGACAATTTACAGTCGCGGTAGCGACTTATTAAAACAAGCAACACCATATGTCTTGTACATGTATTTTGATTAACACACTGCAAGGCAACATATTCTGAATACTATAATGTGCCGGATGGGATGAACTCAAATGAAGACCAACAGTTGCCACAGGGAAAGCAAATCTTGGGATTTCGCTTGAATTCCAGAGAACGACTGCGCTCATTCTTAGGTGACATCGGTGATTGTGGAAGCCAAAACAAACGGATCTTTTTTTTTTGGGGGGGGGGGGGGGGCGGGGTATTTATGTTGGATATGAACCTAGGAGACAAATACATGTGCACATTTAGCACATACGGCTATAAACAGAACAATGAATGTATATTTTAGCATGATTTTTTTTACGAATTAGCATATTTTGGTTGAATTGCAAGGAAACTATAGGAATACGTGAAACTATTAGAAAGCACGCCCTCTAATTAATTAACAAATACAAATTTGTCAAAAACAGGGGAAACTACGTTTACAGATAGTGATGTAGATATGCCGATTTACAATGAAACAATTACAAACGCATGTTTAAAAAATTTAACAAAATATGTAGAAATAATATTGACAGAATGTGTTATTTACATCAACGATAATGTATAAGCAAATAACAAACAAAGGATCTGTGTAAAAAACATATATTTTTATCACATGCGTGATAACAAAAAATTGATATATTTTATTTGTCTTTTTTTACAGATATATATATAATTATTATAGTACAAGGAAATTATATATCTTAAAGTTTCCCCGTAAAACGACAAACACAGTTTTGCATTATTAACGTTTTTTAACACACCTTTTGCTATGACGCGAAATACATGTAAAAGAACGTACCATTTGAAGGATATTTGTTTATTTACAAAAGAAAAAGAAAAACAACATAAAATTGTATTGTTCAATTACATAAAAAAAAGATTAAAACAAATGTTTTAAATGTTATTAAATAGATATTCTGCAATATTGTCATTTTTTGTTTGCAATTTTACGCTGCAATTGTTAAATCACAGTAAGTTGTAAACCTACAATAATCTGTCTGTAAAAAGACAACAATATTGTGTAATTTTAGTTTGTTTGTTTGTGAGGGGGGCCTACATTAGTTATGTTTATTGACAGTTTTTATGTTAAAGTGCAAAATACATGTTAAAAAGTCATAATTGACCGAAATTTGTTTTTTTTTTAATAATAACATGTTAAATGTAAAAACAAACAAAAATTAAGTGTAAAAATAAGATAATTTTTTCTACATTGAAGTATATTTGTCTATTTACAAAGGGAAAGAAGCAGAATTTCTTTTTCAATTACACACTCAAAAATAATTTAAAACAAATGTTTCAAATGTTATAAAGCAAATATTCTGTTATTATTGTCATTTTGTTTTCATGCTGCAATTGTTAAGTCACAGCAAGTTGTAAACCTACAATTTCCTGTCTGTGAGAATACCAAAAATTGGTAATTTTAGATTGTTTGTTACATTAGTTATGTTTATTGACAGTTTTTATGTTAAAGTGCAAAATACATGTTAAAAAGTCACAATTGACTGGAATATTTTTTTTTTTTAATAATAACATGTTAAATGTAAAAACAAACAAAAATTAGGTGTAAAAAAACAGAAATGTTTTACAGTGTGGGGTCGCACCGCACTTGCATGAGATTCCTACAGCTTGTACAGCAGTCTGATGGCAGTCGCACCGAGCTCTCATGAGATTCGCACATGTTGCACGGCAGTTACACGGCAGTCTGATGGATGTCGCACGGGAGTCGCACGGGGCCTGCTGGGAGTCGTACGGCCGAGCCGTGCGACTCTCTTCAGACTCCCGTGCGACCTATCGGACTGCCGTGCGACTGCCGTGCGACCCCAATGCGACCAATGCGAACTATGCGAACCGTGCGACAGCCGTATGGAAATCTTCAACATTTGAAAAAACTCGCACGGGCATGCGACCCGTCCGAATTACACACGACACCCCTACAACCTGTGGGGGAGACTATTTCCGCAATCTGCAACCAGGTCAGATTATGACCGTACCGCTCCAAATCATTTGTAATTAGAGATTTTGTATTATATCTTAAGCAGAGATACAGTTCATGCCGAGTTGATTTGTGTTGTATAACGAGACAATTTACAGTCGCGGTAGCGAATTATTAAAACAAGCAACACCATATGTCTTGTACATGTATTTTGATTAACGCACTGCAAGGCAACATATTCTGCATACTATAATGTGCCGGATGGGATGAACTCAAATGAAGACCAACAGTTGCCACAGGGAAAGCAAATCTTGGGATTTCGCTTGAATTCCAGAGAACGACTGCGCTCGTTCTTAGGTGACATCGGTGGGGGGGGGGGGGGGGTATTTATGTTGAATATGAACCTAGGATTCTCGAAAAAGCAAACTTAATTACTTTACTAGCCAGGAACCCACCGACAGAAGACAAAGGAGAAAATGTCATTTTTAGGTGCGGAATCAAAACCCGCAATAGTGTCTCTGGGGAAAACCCGCGCGATCAAGTATAGGCACCGACAACCCAATGCATATCCCCGACAGGATCCGAACCGGGTTTACCACAAGCGAAAGGCGTGGAAAGTACCACTGCGACAACCAAAGTCTGGCTTGCGGGGGAAATCACTGATGTTAAGTCGGGATGGAATTCAACGGGCTATGCAGTATTGTAACATGACATTGTGTTTGTGCAAATAAGAATCACTGAATTCAGCTGATTCACTGAAAAGACTCATCTATGAACCGGACAACCATGGGTGGATTGTGCAAATAGAAATCACTGAATTCAGCTGATTCACTGAAAAGACTCATCTATGAACCGGACAACCATGGGTGGATTGAGGGGGATAATTCGATTTCCCCCCTCTTTTTGGGGGGTGGTAGTGTAGGGGTAGACGGGGTAAGTGGGGTAAGGTAAGATGGGTGGCGTGGGTTTGGGTGGGCAGGTTGAAAATATAATATAATATGTGTAAACATGTTGGGAGACGTTGGACAGAGACAGCATTCCTGATTCTGAATGTTTATTGGTTGGTTTGATGATTACTTGGTTGGTTGGAAGATTAGTTAATTGGTTGATAATTTTGGGCGTACATCAAAGCCACTGGCCCTGGACCGGTAGCAGAAAGTATACAGGGCACCTTTTACGTGATTATGCACAAGTCTAAAACAGGTGGATAACGTATAATTATGTTCGATTAATCTTAAGTTCCAACATGCATGTTACTATTGTTTACATTAAAGGGACACATTGCTTTGGATTTTGCGATTTGGGCTATAAAACTGGAATGGATATGGTTGGGAAGCTTTCTTAAACGTAGAATCACATAACTATCCCTTCAAATTGCGTGGTTTTTGTTTAATTTCGTGACAAATAACGGTCCGCCATTTTGTAGAACCAAATTCTTGACTCCACAAAATGGCGGACCGTGTTCACCAGTCGTATTTCCAGTCGCAGCTGGTTGAAGTACGTTCTGTTGATCCATTTTGATGTACTGTGGCACGGCGCGCAGCACTGGTGATGTGTCGCGAGGTACCTGGCGATCATCTGATAGGTTTACAAGGCCACTGGCTGCGGCGATAGCCTAAAGACTCTTACAGCGTATTTTGCGCATTATTTAGACGGTGGTATTTACTACTGGAAAAAAATCTATGTTTCGCGGGTCAGATGTCAGGGGTCAGAGGCCAATTTTTGTTTTGTAATCACTACTCACTAATTACAACACATTATACGTGTTTTTTTGCATGAACAACTCTTATAAAAGATAAGGAACATTTCCAAACAGCAAAATTTCATGACATTTGAAGGCAATGTGTCCCTTTAATGATGTTCAGTTTCTCCACATAATTCGTGGACACGCGTGTTGAATGCAGTATGTCGTACAGCAGGTGTAATTCAATGCACCTATTTCCGCAAATGTTCGTTTGTTAATTACCTGCATGGATTATCCGAAAGCGAAGTCATAAAATTGCATTGAAGCCAATCGATAGTGAAGCGTATTACGTATACAATGGTCCATCCGTGCATTCGGTTTTGATAAACAGGCGGCCATGCATTTACGTTACCTGTGCATCCATTTATACGCAAGCATTCCATTTCCAGCCGAGTTCGGGAATACATTTTCGTGAATGTGCAAACAAAAGTAAGTTTATTTCATTCAAAATAGCAGATTACATCACAGACTTCTAAACCTGAGACAGAATCTTATAAATTCAAGCAGAAATTGAAATGAGATATTACTCTTTTCTCGATATTCGATTTCAATCAAACTGTACGTGATTGTAGCACGAATTCGAAGCCATTATAGACGAACCTCTCATGTCGATGTCGATCGCAACCGTCTTATGCATTATTAAGTCTTTTTTAGAGTGTTGCAGACTATTTGCAAACTGCTGATACTCTGGAGATCTACCTGTTTACAGGAAATAGCCCGTAACAACATCGGAGAAATCACCCACGAAAAATACACAAGCAGTGTGTTCATGCACAAACTTATCTCCCTCGCTCGATGCTTGGCCATGCAGAGAACCTACTGAGGGCTAAGGTCTGTCACAAAATGGCTCTGAGGGGAAGGGGGATTTGACCGAATGTAATGCAAGATGTTGAAGACTATGTAGGTAAATAATGGAACAAAGAAAATAAATAAAACCTGGTGAAGATTGAATAAGAAAAAAGCTTGATAATTTTTATTTTAATTTTAATTACTCCATCAACTACAGAGATTTCTATTTACATCAATAATGCATGATGCAGCTTAGAATTTCATTCTAAATTGATGTAAGGTATGGCTAATTTGATTGACGGTTAATGAAAAAGAAACCCTTAATTATTTTGTATTTGGTGCAGATGCCATTACACAAAATGTGAAATTGAATAGTCAATGTTTGAATTTCGCCCTCTAAAAGCGAAAAAGAAGTCTTGTAAATGAATCCAATTGGACATAAACGAAAGGTTCTGCATAAACACTTAATTGATTGATTGAACTGAAATGGAATCGAATGCTCTGGTGCCGAAAATGAAACGCGTGTTCAGACCGATTTTCAAAATCTCGGCGGAATTGAATTAACTTTGTATCCAAATGAATGAACGTTTTGCAAAATTGGCCGGGCAACCTATATTACCGATAGGCCTATGTGTTACAAAAATACAAACACGATCTAAATGCTTAAAGCAGAGGAGAATAATCTCTAAACTCTGAACTGCTACAGTTATGGCCCAAATTATTCGTACCATATGAACAATCTGGTAGTTTGCTTTTCTCTCATACATAAAAGCTGGATTGGCGGAACTTAGGTTTTACTTAATGACTTTTAGTTGGCATGTACAAATCTACATATATTTTGGTTTCACATCATTAGCATAAAAGTAGAAATAATAAATAAAATGATTCACAATTACCCGAATTTGGCATGGGTATGAATAATTTGGGGCATAACTGTACATACATGGTCCATAGAACCACTGTGGAAACAAAAACATCAAAATGATGGTGGTAGTCGTTAAAAGCAAAAAGGGCGCGCAATAAAAATGGGTGAATACTTAAGGGTAAATTATACTGATCCCGTGAAATATTTTGTACCATTTATACCGTCCTTAACCACCATTTCGACATTTCGACATGCAAAAATTATACATCGAAGATGGCCGATTCGCATATTGGTCTAAGTTCGAACTGGTTGGGTTGCACCAAAGTGAAAACCAGCCTGAAAGGTTTCGAAGTAACTCTCCCCTTACGGCGGGAACTCGCCACGTCAGAGCAATTAATATTTCACTTTAGCACTAACAGAACTTTATCCAGGGAATATTAATGACATGGTTGCGTGTCATACTGTAAATAGCCTGCTTCGACATGGTGCATCCATGTTAAACCGCAGTGTACGCGGGGAACCATGGCTTAAAATCAACATTAACTCGTCTTTGTCAAAATGTGCGACTCGTGCACAATTGCTTTGATGATGACACGGAGAAAATGCATTGTCGACTCTGCATTTCCCCCGTGTCATTGACATCACCAAAACAATTGTGCACGAGTCGCACATTTTGACAAGGACGAGTTAATGTTGATTTTCAGCCATGGTTCCCCGCGTACACTGCGGTTTAACATGGACACCATTGTGATACACAATAACGGTTACCTCAGTTGTCGAAGTAAAGACCATTTCAAAATGGAGATTACATGTTTTAGTGACATCAACAGTATATGGAAAGGCGTCCAGGCCAGTGTTTTTGTTAAAGCCTTGGAGGACTTCATTTTTTTCATAGCTTGGGTTTTTAGAAAGCTGTACTTTGGAATAGTATTATGACATTCTTCGTTGCAAGCTTGAAATTTACCAATTACCGTAAGTCACGGCTAATCTAGAGGCGCATCCGGCTTTTATGTTTTTTGTTCAGATACTTGAAATCGTGAAGCACCTAAAGCCATCGCCAACAATGGATCTAACAAAACCCACAGGATTAAATGGAATGGAATGAGCATTTTCCCGTGCATATTACATATTTCCGTCAAGGGCATAGACCGAGACTCCTATGATTATATACTCCTGCGTACATGCAGGTAATAGTTAACCACTGCCAATGGCTGTGCTCGGTTTGGATCCTTCTCAAACATTAATTAGGTAATAAAGGCTATTTAATATGCTAAGGCTCCACGACAAAATGCAAACGGAGCCCATGTACTCATTCTTCTCAAGGCCGAGAGCGAACAAATATGTTCAAAGCAACAAATTACCATTAAATTCACGGTAATGATTCGCTTGCATGGTGTACCTTTGCACGGCTCGCTTCAACAAAACTATTAAAGGGTCACATTCATCAGGGAAAGTAGATACGCTAATGGATATGATGATGGTTCAACAAGAAAACAAGCGGTTATATAGAAATAAATCCCTTACTGCGCTTTATCACCAATTCTATAATACAGTACAAGAAAAGACGAAACACTGTAGATAGCATACAACATTTGCAAACATCAAAAAACAAAACTACTGAATTATTATTTAATACCGTACTAGACTGTAAAGTAAATAGCAGTCTCAAGCATCCTGTGAAATCATGGCACCTGGTGTGCTGTCATTTTCAAGAAAAGTGGAAATTTATATCGTTTTCCAACGATTGTCGGCCGACAATTGTTGGAAATAGTCTAGTTCCCGACCTGATAATTCCCTGATTCTATAATTTGCTCCCATTTTTCTAAAGTAGGGTCAGGGAACCAGACTACTAGAACATATTTTTTTCTTCTCTTTTTCCCAGTATGTATCTTATGCACACAAACTTTAAACAGGTCAGTGATAGGCCTAGAGTATTCGCTTGCACGATATAAAATACTGAAAATTACAGCGAAAGCAACTACCTTTAAATAAGCTAAAAATGGATTAAAAAAAGACAGCTAGTTTGAAGTTGTTTTCAAATTCTTTCTAAATGTAAGCAACTTATCGATGGGCAGGGGGTGAGCGGCAAATTAACAATACTTCTATTAAATCGATTGGTTCAACTTTTCTTCGGTCATCGCATCATGTAGGGAAAAAATGCGAGGGTGGGTCCGTATTCTTGTACATACAAGGACATGTAAACGAGTCCAATTCTGTGTCCGAATTACTTGGCTACGGCTTGAAATTACACACGAATCTATGGGAAATGGCTGCAGCCGCTACCATAGACATGTGTGCAACATCCAGCCGTAGCCAGGGGCGCGTTTTGGCGGTCATAACCGAAAATTGGTTCTGTTGTTATTCTTTGGTTAATCATTTTGTGGATTTGAGTATTTCATTATGGTTCGTAATTCTCGCCAATTACAAATTTCCAAAGAAATTCACCGACAATAAACAACCGAACCAATTCTTGGTTATGACTGCTTACGACCGCCAAAACGCTTCCATCATGTAATTCGGACGCGGCCATGATTTACAGGGGAATAACGCAAACGCAGCCAACAGATGGCGCTATTTACAAATTGTGCTTCATCAGGATGGTCAGTGGGCAGGGGGAAAAAGAGACCGAGAAGCAGGAGAAAGTTTCAACATCCACAATTGGATAATTGGGCCAATCTCATTATTTGAAATGCCACATCATGATTGAATACCGTCTGCAACGGTTCGTTTGGGCATGGGTAGACGACTGATCTAATTGATATTAATTGCATCTTATTCTGTTAGGCCTATCTGTTAAGCTCAGGCCCGACTTAAACCATTTTTCATTCGCGATTAAATACCACACAGGGCAGCTAGCAATTGCTTCATCATTTTTTTTCCTTTTGCTTCCCCTCTCTGGTTTGGTAAATAAACAACCCAGTCGCCTCACACAGCAAAGGCCGGACAGTGACTTTGCGCGGGAGATTTGCCGAATGCAAATTGATGGCTTCTGATGGCGTTTTAGCGGAATCAGACACGACTACTTATGCACGCCAGAGATGCTCCCGGTCGCATAAACCGACCCGACCCAACGCGCAAAGCTAGAGACATAGACGACACATTGGTGCGCAATCTCCCCCTAATGTAAACAGACACTTCCTAAACATACCAACAAGACGGAAGAAGGGCAGCGAGCATTACCCTCGCCTTCTCGTCTAATCAAAGGACGTAAAGTCAAATCCCCCTTAAGTGCTCTCTATTTACACTGCAGCGTCGCAGGAATCAACCGGTATTTGGACGCATGTCATTCCCGTGTTCAATTAAAAAATAACTTTCTACGTCCGCGTTTTGATAAGGAACACACACAGTAGCATTGTAGTAGGTTAAAGGTAAAACCAGAGAAGAAACACTACGATCCCTGCGCGCGAAGCACATGGGCAACAGGAATCGGGTAGGCTGTCTGCTTTCTTTTATGATCATTATACTGGTTTATTTCATTGCCGGTTTATTTAAACAAAACTTTCACTGGCAGCCTACAGACTAAAGTAAAACTCTTTTTTTAATGATACAAAAATAAATAATTAAAAAAACCAATCAACTACGTACATGAACTCGACATTCTGGGCTCTGACCAAAACGAAGGATACTTAATACCACAAATTAAACGACATTATAATTTTTTTACGGTTGAATGAACACCATGAAACACACACAGTCGTGTTTTACTAGAGGCCTACTACTGATGACTCAAGCTGTTCTCTTCCATTGTTCCCATTGTTCCCATTGTTTGGACTTTTCTCAACAAGTCCCATATTAGGTTTGTATGCATGAACACTACCGAGGACTTGGGCTCAGGTCCTCAGTTGTATTGTAATCACTAATCCCCTTTTGCCCCAAGTCCTCAGGCGTAATGGATAACCTGTACACTTGGATTTTAAAGAGGAAGTTCAGTGCTGAGAGAAGTCTGCATCATTTTTCATTTTTATGTAGATTGCGTATTGCAAAATCAAACATTAAATTATTTCTGCCATGAAATACCAAAAAAGTGACTTTTAAGAGCTATTTTTTATCAAGTCGCCTCTTGCCCGCTGTTGCCATTTGTCTAAAAGTCGTCGCTGCGGGCAGCAAAGAATTTGACATCATAGGACGAACTCCCCTTTTGTGTCTAGCACTGGGCAAAAAAGAGGGAGTTCGTCCTATGACGTCGATTTGTTTGCTGCCCGCAGCGACGACTTTTAGACAAAATTTGCACCTGCGGGCTGTGCTGCGCTTGAGGGGACTTGATAAAAACATCTCTTAAAAGTCACTTTTTTGGTATTTCATGGCAGAAACAATTTGCTATTTGGTTTTACAATACGCAATCTACATAAAAATAAAAAATGACGCAGACTTCTCTCAGCAATCAACATCATCTTTAACATAATCCTGTGTGTTTAATTTTACGTATCATTCTCGATTACTGACTTCCTTTACCGTACAAACACCGCGGGACTGCCGCTGCTTAATAGGTAGTATTATTGAACCCAAAATCTGACCATCATGCACGCCGCATGGTGAGACGTAAGAATAAGCAGTACAAAAAGGTGACCTTCAAACTTACGTAATTGAGAAAGCACACCTTTGACACACATTTTACGGACTCTACATTATACTCGCCTAAAAAACTAGGAACGTGGCACGACTGTTCCATGTCTGAGTCAATCGAAAGCTCTATCTCGACTTTTTGGAACCTTTTTGGGAGCATCACTGGGCAAACTGCAATTTCCTAACTCAGACCAGATCCATAGGGAAGTTGAAGACTGTATACACACTATTGAAAATGTAATCGACACTTCTTCTCTTCTCAACCACCCGATCTGTTCACAAGTGCAAACTTCCACTCGCCTCGTTCGCAGCGTGTAACGCCGAAGTAAATCTGTGTAGACAAAAATTACCGAACGTGCTCCCATCAAAAGAAACCCCTAGCCGGGACATCAACCCGTCAGGATAAGGTCCCCCCACAAATAACATTTGTAGAAGTTGGCAGAGCGGTTCCACCCCTCACAATGGAAGGAATGCATTTAAACGCATGGCGCTCTCGTCCCAAGGGAACGCTGAATAGAGTTATCAGTAACGCGACAATTCTCACAAATAGCGTGGCAAAGTTGATTTCTTAGGGTGAAAGGAGTTTGAAATCACTGGGCGCAAGCGGCGTTTTACACGAACTCAATCTCTTCAACTCCAACAAGACGGAGCAATTAACTCTCGGTGCTCGACGAAAGGCTACTGACCACGCAACGAACCGACTGGAAGGCGATAGGATCTCCAGATTAAGTCGGCGTGCACGCAGATTGAACATATCGCAAATTAAACATGAACTCATCAAGTGACGCGAAAATGTATAATCGTTGAATCGAAGGTTAATTCCACTCTGGTCTGGAGGCAAGGCCCATACTATGCTTAAACCGCTCACGATTCATTTGTGTTTAATTCAAAGATAACTAGCTATTGGTAAAAGTATCTCATGCTAGACTGTGAGGTTCAGTCCAACCCAACGGACTGCATTGAGTTAATGGTTCTCGAACTCGATTGAAGCTCCTCGAATTAAAGGTCCGCCCAATCAAGCAAAAACAAAACTTGTAGCTTCTTCAATCTTTTCTTGAATCACGTATGATCCACAGAAAAATCCAATCCAATGACTATGGAATCCCAAACATTTGTCAATTATACCCGAGGTTAATTCTTCCATTCTAACAAGCAACAAATACTTTTTTGCCACATCGGCTCTGTGTAAAGCCCATTGAAGGCGCCACGTATACGTTAAACAGCAACAAGTGGCGTGAAGTCGAACAATCTATAGTGTAAAAAACATGTCCTACTTTTGGTCCTAAATAACTGTGTTGTTTACCAATAGAATTAAACCAAAATTTCAGATCATGTAAACAAGGCATGACATATTTTATGGAGCGAATTTCATCAGCTTTGTGCAAGGGGGTGAGATTTAAACGCCATATGAAATAAATGCTCACTTTCAGAATCTGCCACTTTCGACTTGGCGTCCTCCAATGTCGATACAGCACTGAAGACGGTATATGGCTATCTCAAGGAATTAGTCTAAATCTCACCCTCTTGCACAATGCTGATGACATTAGCTCTATAATATTTGTCATGCCTTGTTTACATGATCTGGAATATTGGTTTAAAACACGAAACAGCCACGATGTGTAAACATTTGGCAATGTCCGTCAGGAGTAGTCTTCTTTCCAACTCTCATGAGCACGCATTTAACAAGCCCCAAACTGAAGAACTAATGCCTTTAAACCAGCACTCGGGACATGCAGTTTAAACAAGTCGTTGAAAAAAAAATCATTTCTCACTGGAGGATTTTAGCACTGATTGTCCTTTATCGGGGATATAGTCATGAAAGAGCAATCTTTAAAGAAAAGATGAGATTGCAACAGTTGTAATAGGTGACATCAATAATCAAGAGTCCACATTATGGATGTGGCCCTCAAGCGCGTACTAGGACCTCGATTTATGATTATTTTTAACAGCTTGGTCTCAAGGGCTGATAGGCCATTCGAAGTTTTAATCAAAGCTCCAGGGAACTGGAATAATTCTTATTTTCGGGGGCGGGGCGGGGGAAGTGTAACACAAATCCATGCAGAGCTCAGGGGAATAGTCGCACAGAAGTCAAATTGTAATTTGAAATAAAAACTAGACCACTGAAGGTACTTCAAGAATTACACCGTTGTTACACACGATAGCTTTCGTTGCCGTTGGCGAGCATTGAGTGATCGTGACTTCACTAATCGAGGGCAAGAATAAAGCAATTTCCCCGCATTTCGATGGAACTTTTGACAGCAGTGCAATTCTCCAAAATGCGGTTAGAACCCCAATTCCAGCTAAATTAACACTCACCCTCCTCACTTTGGGTCATAACAATATGACATTCCCTTTGAGAGAAAGGACCAAATTGCAATTGAATGTGATGGCCGGTCACCGGTTCGTTTCGCCTTGTCTTTTAATCATAGTTGAACCTCAACAGCGCGTGTTTTGCCCCGGGGGAAATTAAACCATTCAATCCTGCCCTCCAAAATAATAATATAACCATCCGTTGAAGTCCCTTAATCAACGTTATTTTGGCATCAATATTTTTTGTGGTATGTCGACAAGGGGGTTACCAGAGAAGGACGGCTGAAATTAAATGACTTAAGTCTGAAACCCAATTCCGCTCAGGACAATGTATACTGTCAGTTGAAGAATGCTGAAACATCTCAAGAAAAAAAAATCAAATTAAACCACTGCAGTGAGCTGATGTTGTCCTGCCGTCTCTATGTAGCCAAATATTGACTTCGAGATTTCTACTCAGGAGGCCCTATCGCATTCTGGAAAACACTGAATCAGCATGAGCTTCGGGGATGTTCCAAAGACTTCTAAGGTCCTAAATTACATTACCAGATGTACAATGTCTTATGTCATACCATGGAGGAAGGAACTCCATGGTCATACAGCTATAGAAGTCAGACGGGCCACCTGCAGGGAAAAGCGGTATTTGGAATCCAAAGCCCTATTTGTTCACCTTGGACTCATGGCAAAACTAGTCTCATCAGTGGTGTGCATGTCCTGCATACAAGAAACATCGTTTCTCTATAGGACTAGTATGGGTGCGTAGCCAACGTACCCGTATAGAAGCAAAACTACGAGTGCTGGAAAGAGTTTTCGAAACGATAACGAGAACTAAATCGGCGCTTAGCATTAGTTTGGGTATCATCAACCATTTTTGTAAAGTAAAGCATTAGAGTAACCAAGCTGTATGCTTGACTTGGCTTATATATGTTCAAGCAATAGTTACCGGAACTGTATGACGTTTAGGCTAGGCCCATCAGGCGGCGGCGATTTCTCGTCAAGGTTGGGGGACGGAGGAAAAAGCACACAACCAGTAGCAATTGTTATAAGCGTTTTGTACTCTGTGTCTCTCGTGTATCTTGGGAAATTATTGAAAATGTGTGCTGATCTTTGTGTATTCTGGTGCATTCTAGTGCATGTAAAAGCCAATGACCCATAGGCCTAAAATGTATGACCATGGGGAAATTATTGGGGGGACACTGCTCTCCCCAAAATATTGGAGGACATGTCCCTCACGTTCCCCCCGGGATCGCCGCCCATGCGGCCTACACATATTTTTGGTACTTTCTTGACGAGGGTCGGGAGTAACTTGCTCCTAATATTGTCGATCGTTATCGGGTCGTGCGAATGTGTAGATGTGTGATTATAGACGTCATACACAACACATGTAGGTTATTATACAAATAATAAATTAAGGAAGTTCTATTAAACGCGTACCGTTTGATAGAACCATCATTATAATAGAACTTTTGTTCGCGATGCGGGTTCGCGTCGAGCGCGATGGGACGAATAATTCAATGCACGTGGTCGACAATCCACCAATCAGATGGCGGGTATTTATTCAGGCGTTGTATACAAAATAGTGATAGCCAGCGAAACGGTTAGCCGCGGAACTAACGGTTGATTCCAAACATCCAACTTGGCAGGTTAACATTGTTTATCTTTAAGTTGCGAGAGTTGACTTTCATAGGTACAACTAAATTCGAGCCGCGAATATTTGTCCTCCGGTTGGCGATATTGCCTGGCAACCAGGATATATCGTGTACAGGTTACTATAGGAATATCGACCAGTGTTCAAAGAATGGCTGTGTCTCGAACTCGGAACTTGTCCCAATAGGTCATCCTTAGGGTTGGATCCAATACTGTTCCACTTTGTCCTGTAAGGACAAAAACATAACTGCGACTTTCTTTTTTTAATCCCTAAATACAAGTCTAAAAGCCACTCTAGGTGAAGGGTTACGATAAGGGGCGGTGGAGTTGGCGACACTTTGAATTGCCAACCCTACCACCCTTATGGGTTTCCTGCACCCAGATCTAAATAGAGGATAATTCTTCAACATATTCCAAAGAAATTATCCCAATTTTCAGACCTATAGGGCCTAGACCTAGGCGGGGGGTACCTTCCACCGTCGGTGAGACCAACTTCAACTCTCCCCTTCTATGGGAGTACAAGATACAAATACAAGATACACCCTTAAGTTATAGAACACAATTTAGAAACATGAATCCGCGTTTTTGCATCCCTGTGGAGACATGGCATTGTTCTCCCCTTTGCCCCTGTACTTAAGCAAACCCCCATAGACTTTGTACACAAAATTCCTTGTGGAGACAACCTAACCCATAGAATTGCCCTGTGGAGACCTATTCAGTCCCTTTGTCTCTATTGTTTTCATGTCTCCACAGGGTACGGTATATCTCTCCACAATACAAGTCTCAACTGGAGGAAAGTGGTACTTTCGCTTGCTATCTGAAACAAAAGACCGGTCCAACCCTTGGTGTACTGACCATCACAGTTTCGCGCTACAAGTACGTACGCGCATGTCGGACTTCTGTTAGACTATGTTTACGGTACGGCTGTGATTTGTGAATACGTCAAGGAGTGGCTAGACTTGATTTTAAGTCTGAGATCGCGGTTATTTTGTTGTCTGCATCAGCCACGGTAAACGTCATTACCCATTGGCTATCACACACTGACTTGTGATCGTGATCCAAGGTTGACTCACAAGAGGACGCAAGAGGGCGCTATTTCCGGCACTACTGCATGGGCAATCAGGCCGACAAAAACCACGATCACAGACTTGGAACCAAGTCTAAGGAGTGGGGGCTTCACGAATCAGTCTATTATAACATGGAGGAAGGACTAACTGCCATTATTTGAACCTTTGCTCTATGTTTGGACTGATACAAATGCGCAAATTCATGGAACTCGACAAAACATGCACCGTGACATGCCTTGACCGAGGCAATGGGCACCTATAGTAGCAGCACTCGAGATCCGTTTTGGAGCCCAGTTCGGGGCGATGGGCGGTTTTTCATCCACTTTGTAGGCCTACTTGGTGCAGCACGGGCCATCATTAGCCAGCTAATGTACCCACGCAATTTTCACCAACACATGTTGACGGTAGAGTAAACTATAATGGGAGCAGCGAACTAGCAGACGAGCAGCTGTTTTGATTGCGGTTTGGCGGTATAGGCCTAACAAAACAATGGTTGACTGCTGTGATGTGGGATATGACGTTTTTAACACCTTCGGGGACGCATAGCACCCTCGGCTTCGCCTCAGGTGCTATACGTCCCTCGGGTGTTAAAAACGTCATATCCCACATCATTCACAGCAGTCAACAATTGTTAAATGTATAGCGCAGCATGCAGTCGGGTGCGGTGTACGTGGGTCAGTCTGACGTATACGGACAGTGGAACGAGCGGGTCCGTCAGCCCGTCGGCTAGTATACGGGCAGGGTTTATCGGTTTGTAACAGCATGGGAGAAAATCCTCCGGGTTGCGGCCGGTGTGCACTTACGATACGACGTGGTCCCGTGCCATTCGTATGCCGTTTTGGTCCTTCTTACGAAGAAAACGGAGAGGGTCTTGGGCAAGACTCCATCGTGACTAGAAAAGTAACGACAAGGCCAGTGTCGTGTGAACATCAGACTCCCTGAAAATTCGACTTGTTGGTTATACTGCTCATAACATGGGGTTAGGGTGAGCATGGAGGGTGAGGATTAGAGCTGGAAAAGGGTTCAACTTGGCGTTAGGGTTTAGCATGTAAGGATTAATTAATTTCCAAAAGTTATTCACAAACCGTCGTACTGAAGCGAGGACACACTGTGATGTCGTGACTGAAATATGGAATACGCCAGAAGTGTCGACCTCTGCAAGTCAACAAGGCAATCAAACGTCATTTTGTGGCCCACAGAATCTTAATTGCATTGAAAGTTTCCCCCGCACAATCAATTTTACTCAAGTAAGTTGTGGCGCGGATTTCTGTATAATCCAATCAATGCCCGGCCTTGCTTCGCACGATGAAACTAAAGCGGTTAACAGGCGAAAACACATGGGAAACGTTCTGCAAAAAGAAAACGGTATGCGTTTTTATAGTCAATCTTTTTAATAGAAGGCCTTTTGGTACGTTAGACTCAAGAGAGGGCGCCAAACATGTTTCCGTGTGGGTCGTTTACACCTCTTCCTTGACACAGTTCGTCTTTATAAGATTTTGCAGACATATTTTATTCATTATTAACGTTTATTGCAAGGTGAACCTGAGCATCAAAACGAGGGCGCGTTTAAAACTTGAACATGTTTTGATATCTTAAATTAAAAACGAGTTCGGTTGTATCAGGGCAGTCAACACAAAATCAAAATAGCCGACCAAGATCGAATCGTTCAAAATGGGTCTATAAAGACGGAAAAGGTCAGACAACCAATAAGCATCAATAATCCCAATCCGTTCAAAAATCCGAGGACAGGGTCTGATCTTGCACGGAGGAGCGTGCCCGTTGATACCCAAACAAGATTGGGCTCATGACCGAGCGGCCGGCGTGATCTTGTTTGGCGAGTGGAAGGTGATATAACCCCGTCAAGAATGACACTCGGTGACTGCTATTTATTCCCCCCTAAAATGAATTGATTAAATTGTCCGCCGATGCCACCTTGAAGTTATGCGATGAGAGCTGCCTAATCCTAATCATATATGGGTATTAGATGCTGCTGGTCGGCGGGCTCGCTCTTTTGATCTTGGCATCGTTCCTCTTCTAGCCGCGAGATCGAGAGCACCTTTCCAAATGTCAAGGACCTGGAGGGAGTCTGGCCAGCTATCACGACTGAAGAAGCAACCCCACTCATCCCAACACAAACCATCTCCAATGAAAATACGGACACAAATTGCCATTCAATGACCTGGACTTCAGATGAAAGATTATGGTTTCAGGGCAAATGCATCCAGAGTTCACATAACCACTATGTTGGCCGACGGGGGAATTCTTATTATAGCTGGGCTCTTGTTATTTTCTTATGGGAAAAAGGGGAAGCAATTATGCAACCGACTTTTCTCTGAAAATTTAATTGCCAGACTAATCCTATTTTCATAGGCCATAGAGATGAACTTGTTTGCTGGTTTGGTTTTTGTAATTATTAAAAAGTTTGCAGTGCAAGTTGGCAGGGTTTGATGTCACCAGCCAACAGAGGGCGGAATTTCAACGGCGGGGCAGTGCGAATTGGTGCGGTTCCAGGCACCAATTTTATATAGAATGCATCGTGCGCATTTGGTCGCAGTGACAACGAATGTTGGTGTAACATTTGTTAAATGCCACTGTCTGACATTGATGTGTTTATATTTTATTTTCTAATTTGTAAACTAATACCGCCTAAACAAGCCTTTGTGTATAAGTTTCAATCCCCACTGGTTAATACAGTTTTATCATGGGGATATAAACAGTTTATTGTTTGAAGAAAGGATAAAAAAAAACACGACCAAAACTAGTCTTGTTTTCTTCTTTTTGAGATCTTCTTTCGAGCTTTTGTTTTACCTATCATCTGATCAGCTCTTGTAAACATAACAACATAAATTTGCTTGGATTGGCCATTTTTTAATCACGAATTACTTAAATGAAGATCTGAATCGAATGCAAATCCACGAAGTACAAATAAACAAGATCACTCGCGCACTATAACACTGTCAATAACTCGACTCTGATTCAAAGAAAAGTCCAGTGATTAATCCGTTTTGGGGAGAAATTACGCGGGAAAACACAAAGGTATTTATTTTCATTTAATCGTCTCCGTCGGTTGTGTACACAGACTGGCTTCATCCTTGTTTATATGTAGAGCGCCCTCCCTTGATTAAAAAAACCTCAGAAGGTGGTACGGGCCGCTTTTGTGCAATGTTTCCATGAATTTCGACATTTTTAGAACAGGTAAAGTATACCAGACAACAATCCAGTTCAATTTGTTTTCACACATACATCGATGTCTTACAACAATGTGATCCTAATAAGCATGATTGTTTTCATTTGAAACAAAAAGAAGCTTTAAAACATTTCGTTTATTTACGCGCCATTTTTGTTTTGTAAGAGAAGGAACTCCCTGACAAAAGATCATTTATGATGTAAAACACATCATGACAGAAAACGCATCATTCGTCCACAATCGGCAATCAAGAAAGTTGGTTAAATAGATTTCAAACAACATATTTAAAATGAAAATCATTAAATGCTGTACATTAAAATAAAAATGCACACAAGCCTTTGGTAATATCATGCTTTGTCTCATGAATATGAAAATCTTGCATTAATGTGAAAACCAAACTTTTGCAATTACTCCAAAGAATTGCTCCAGACAACGTGGAAATTTTAAGTAACATTAAAATAACGCTGTCCTACATATATCTGTGTCACCAGAATCATACTACATTGCCCCTTTCAGATGGTAGACTACTAAATTTAATGCGAGAATTCTTACGGTTTGTATCAGCGTTTGCATCTTTCCTGCACCAGATGATGGTTGGATATGGAAAGGTCTTAGGCTTTCCGACAAATGTTGTCTCCAATCAAAAAATATTCATATAAGTTTCATGTTTGGGTTTTAAACGCCGACAAGAGCCGGGAGCTTACTTTGTCAGTCGTCACAGAACGATGCGACATATGACTTTATTTTTGCTAAGGTTATGGGGTCACGCTCGAATTTAATGACAGAAGAAACGGATCTTGATATGATGCGACTGTTGAAACGAGGCCGAATAATCCACCGGATTTACCGCCGAAACACGGAGTCGTCATGGGGGCTCACTTCCATTCCCCACATAATTGCAAGTGACACATCGCTTAAAGGTAATATACAATATTTGCAAACATCAAAAAACAAAGGTACCTGACTTGACTGTTAGTAAATAACAGTCTCAGGCATCCTGTGAAATCATGGCACCTGTGCTGTCATTTTCAAGAAAAGTGGAATTTTCGTATCAATTTCCAGCTGTGGTGAGCCGACCATCGTTGGAAATCTAGTTACCCCGACCTGATAATTTTCTGACGTCTTTAATTGTTTTCCTTTTGTTTACCCAGCATATATGCACACAACACATCAGTATTTGCTACCGGTATTAAATACTAAACACCAAATTCAATTGTAAAATTATACAAAAAGCAAATGTATTACATGTACTACCTATAAATGTGAGGGGAGAGAGAGTACGTTCATGTCTGCATCCCCTCCTTCCATCGGGACGCCAACTCCTTTTAATATAATTTCGAAATGGAAGCTTTAAAGCCTCGAGATATAATGGTCAATTTCTAACATTAGAAAGATCAAAACATCAGCCTTACCTGGGGGATTTCTTGATGGAAGAGGGATATTATCTTGAGGAATTATTTCGTACGGCTGCTAAAAATATTTTCTCATCCCAGGGTATTTACTTGTCACTTTTGAACAGAAGTGACAAATTAGGATGACATTTTAAAAGAAAGGCAATTATCGGAGAAACGTCGGGAACAACTGTTTTGAAATCGGGTCTACATAATGTTCTCTGCCCTGCCCAACTAATACCAATCGTTATATTTGTAGTAAGCAGTGATGGTAATCCGTATTTAATCACAAGCAACCCAAGGTGGACGATATAATGCTATAGAGTATGACATTATATTGTCAGTTAATCTTATTGTTATTTATATTATCCCTAGCTGGTACCGGTATTTCATGGAAAAATATAAAATGACTGCAAGAGTAACTTAGCCTTAAAGCACGTTATACCGAAATTTTAACTGGAATACACCTCCATCTCACATTTACTTGAATTTCTGCTATATTGTCAGTTAATCTTATGCGCCTATCAATTGCTTCTCCCCCCTTCCCCCGGGCTGCCCCACCCAAGATGTGGGGATTGTCAGTTTTGAAGTGACCAAATCCCCACCCCTGGGGCAAAATCTTAGTGACAATGCCCGACATACATGGGTGGGGCTCCCCCACCTCATGGTTTTAACCTCTGATGACGGGGAAACAATGGCAAAATGAGTGACCAAAATCCCCACCCTGGGGCTTGCAAAACGCGACCAAACCCCCACATAAGACCTGGGGCAGCCCGGTGGGAGGGGTGGGGGAAGCAATTGATAGGCGCATTATTGTTGGCAGCATTCCATTGAAAAGTATTAATGACTGCTAGACTATGCAATCTCCATCTCACACTTTAAAACTTGTACCATCAACATACATATCAATACAAAATACAACATTTCCTTATACAAAAAGTACGACCCATTGCTTTATATTTCAAAGCTCAATGGGGACAAACCAAAATTCCACTTGTCAATTCATCTGATGTGCGGACATTTTATCAGTGAAGCACTTGTATACACACACATACGAAACAAATATCTTCAATAACGTTCCATCAACAATTGCGTATTTTTGTAGCAATCAACAGCAAGGTTCCGATATTGACACAGACACAGGGACAAATTACACACCCACCGTGTTGGCTTTTGTCCGACCGTAATCATGCCCGCCTATTCCCGTAAATGTGTATTCAGCAAACAGTTTGTTGGAACCGGGACCGGAAAGATAACAAAAGCACCCAAATTCTGCAAAGACATTCCGGTGAATGGACTATACGGTGAGATCATGTTCGACAAGGTGCGTCACAAGAACAATATCTGCACAGCTTTTGATGTGTTCGCGATTACTGGTTAAAAACAACGGTGGCCTTTTTTTCGTAGGTGTGTCTTTCGCATAATAGGGATGAGTTCAGCCGGCTTTTTGTGTGTGTGAATGGAGGCGCTGTAACCACGCCCTTTTTTGGGAATTCTCGGTTATTTAGTCCACGGGCCAGACATGGGCAGAACTTTAGTGGTACTAAAATATTTGTAGGGTTAGTACAAGTAAATTAATATATGATAACCCTGCCACACGAACAAATTAATAAGCCATTCAATTTGGATGTTAGTGTTTTCGCCCATTATGCACCTATGCACAAAATTGACTGAAATTGTATAATTTGTTTCCATATAAACATTATCAGTTTGAAGGCCAGCAAATAGAAATGTTGGGATGCATTTTTTTCATTCAGTGTAGGTTTATTCTACATGCAGGGCACATGTTCATCAGGGGGAAAATCAGACTCCCTGGGTAGGTAGTAATGCTGTAAATAGATGATGCCTGGACAAAGCGCCGTTTTAGGGTTTGCCCAGAGGGTCTGTCCATTCAACGCATGATAACCACTAATAAGCTGCCACTCTGGAAGAGTTATCATATCAAAACATAATCTAGGGATGTTGAACTATTCAAAAATGGCAACTAGAATTTGCCCAGAGTAACATTTTGGGTCTGGGCCTATTGACTAATTGGAGGAAGTTTGCACATTCACTCAAATATTCACTTATTCACTCATACATCTGGCCTACTCTATAAGCCAAATCGGAATTAATACGACTGTGCAGCGCATGTGCAGTCCACTTTTGGATGAATAGAGTACCGAAGTGATGACGTCAATGCAATGTTTGGAACCAGAATACTTTTGTTATTTAGTCTCAAGTGTTTGCATGACTGGCTGTTAACAAAGGAAAAGTCGAAATCTACATATGTTTGGAGCCATTTGTCGCGCCAACTGACGTCAGACTTCGGTACTCTTTACAGTACATTAAAACTCGGGCAGTGTTTGAGTTTTTAAATCAAATTTTACTGTACCATTCATGATGAGGATACAAATGAAATATATTTAAACACCCCCCCCCCCCCCCCCCCAACAAACAAACAAACAAACAAACATAAGATTAAAAAAAAAAAAAAAAAAAAAAAAAAAAAAAAAAAAAAAAACACGCACATAAAACACACACAAAAAACTTTGGGGAAAATCATGTATAAAGACCCAGTCTCTGAAAGAAAGCTGATACTCGCGAGGTTAAAGCAATTGTAATTGTTCCCAGTGGCTTTCAACATACGGTCAGTTGTGCAATATGTAGCAATATGTCCATGCGTGTTTTTAGTACGTGAGAAAGACATTATTTACATCACAGAATACATCAACAACACAGAATGAGGGCGGGATTTCCTGCTTTTTTTCTTCTTTTATTTCATGACAAAACATTGAATTTATTCCATGCAAATATTTCAGTCGAGATATGCTAAATGTGAAAAGGGTAATAGGAAAAGCCAGAGAAAATGAAATAATAAAATAAAGGTTTAAATACCCCCCCCCCCCAAAAAAAAATATAACAAAATTATTTAAACAATAGTTTTGGAGCATCCTTTCAAGCGAACTACATTTGCGAAATGAAACTGGAGAGTGGGGCAATTCATTTCCCAACTGCCTGTGTGAGAACAGTCAAGCAATGCAAACATTCAAAATGATTGAGCCTTAATTCGTCGCATCCCAAGTCTATTTACGGAAGTAAAAGCAGCACTGGTTTAACAGAAAGACGACTGGTCAACAAACACAAGTAGTGCGGAAACTCACTGTATTTTATCATGGGACCTGGATTTGAGCACGGAAACTGGAGACACCAGCAATCAATTTCACATTTGCCAATGTGACCAAGAATCGAGCTGTGGAAAGTAATTCAGCCATAATTCACAGTATCCCAAGTAAATTTGCTAAAGTAAAAACATCTCAATGGATTGACAGAAAGATTACTGGTAAAAAAAAAACAGCCTAAGAAGTGCAACGGCTTGCATGCAACTGAAGCCTCCTCACTCAGCTCACGACCGGCAATGATGAACAGCGCCATCTACCGTCAGAGTCGCCTACCATCAAGAAACGTGCGTTATATCAGCTGTCACGTTATCGCATCACGGACACGATGAATCTCCACATTTTTTTTCAAGACAACGACCTCCATCCGAAATAAAAACGAAGCAGCTAACACTACCACTCTGTAGGGCCTATTAAAAGTATTTATGAAAGCCCTTAAAGAACAATTCGAGTGTCGTTGAATTATCTTTAGCCTGGGTAAAGAAAATTGACGACAACGAAATAATAGGGATTAGAAATAATTAATAAGGATGAAATGACATCATATATTATAGTTTCATTATGAAAGTGCACTCCTAGTATTTGTCAATTTGACCGGTGCAGTATCATCAGGTAATCGCTGTAAAGTTTGGATGTCACGCTGTAAATTGTGAAGAGCGCCACCTACAGTTCACGACGAACCTGCGATGTCAATGCCCTCCCGGTACGGTATGCGCGAACATGCAAAATAAATCATTGTAATCCAAATAATTTGTGACATAGGATTTGAAGTTTACCATGTAATGCAATTGCGGATATCCGGTTACCAATATAAAATAAATTACTGTTGAGGTGAAAGACTTGTAGAGGTAAAGAACAAACAATTATCTAGAGACTGCTATCCGATTCCGCGGATCCAATATTTTCAAGAATTATACCGCCTGTCTGGCGACTGAAGATATTAGGGCATTCTTGGTATTTTTTTCCAATTCTATTCATTAAATGAATGTCGTAGGTAATTCTACTGAATATTGGAAATACATTTTAAAAACGGGGAAAAAACAACTACTGCTGTGTTACCTGAAACCTACCCAAATTCATAATGTGCCATCATTACCTTTCGCGTTCTTGCTATTAAAGAGTCCAGCCCCCCAAAAAGTATAAGCAAATGCAATTTGTATTTATCTGACCATCTGCTCACGTTAAGAAATTACTGGTAATTCAACGGGTTTTTAACGTAAACTGACGCAGAATTCAGCCAAATACAACAGTCATGTTTCATTAAAGTCCATGTTTCCATTAAGTCCATGTTGCCAAATGGCTTCAAATAATGTGCGGGGCCAAATGACGCACAATATAATTTGACACATATAATTCATTACATGTACAACTTTCAAACAGATCGAAACATTCGCGTAATGCCATTTTTAATGTAATTCTTATCTGACCCAGATCAGTACCTCCCCATCCCCACCCCACCCCCACCCCACAATGATAATATGGCACAGAACACGCAATATTGAGTGTGTTTTTCTTTCATTTTAAATTTCTCAAAAGTCTTCGAGGTATATTTCACTATAACTACCATTTCTCTCAATCTGAACTGCGTCCAATGCGTTCTTTCTTCAGTGACTTCCCCTTGAAGCACACTGCGCCGAACAGAATGCCACCGGCTGGCTAAATCGAGGTCTTTTCCGTGGTCGAAATAACCTTCTGTGGATCTCTCACGCGCCCAAAATAGGCACATTTCCTCCTCCGGGTTTGAGAAAAATATTTCTTACAGTGAGTGCGGAGGATCCATATCCTCCAGCCAACAAACGGATTCAATTTGCGAGGCTTTTTTCCTCTCCTTTTTCCCCCATTTTTAGCGCGACATTTGGAGTGAATGTCAATGCAGTGGTCATAGGGGGAAAACCGCAAGCACATTTTGGATCTTGGCGCCCACATTATAAAAAGTGATACCATGTACAGACATTTTACTACATGTTATGCTGTAAAATGACTGAACGAAACAGATTCCGGATCTTCCGAGCAGTACAGTAAATTCAATTCGTGAATATAGGCCTAATTTATACGATAAATGGTTATAGTTTGTAATATTTGAACCGATTTCCAGGTGTGATAAACAACCAGCAATTATCGATTACGCTACCGCTTCGAAACTATAGAATTCTAGATCAATAAAACTACTTCAAAACGTGATCGCCACGACCACCCCAAAGTCAGTTCTGCATGTTCATCACGGAGTGTTAAATATCGCCCGGTTCCACTGTGCAGTAATGGATACATCATGATGAATCTTTCTGTAAAGTAAGTTAGGACGTTTTCATTGAAATCTTGTACAGCGCTGGATAATGATTTATTGAAGTACGGTGGGCACAATGAATGAAAAAATCAATCATGGTACAATTCCAGTGCGAGGGTTTGAAAGGACGAAGCATGACCGAGATAATAGGTTTTGTCTTCCATAATATATGTGGGTGGACGGCGCTGTTTGGATGGCGACTCGTTTACTCGACAATGTCTTGCCATTCGGTCGGGAATTCCAAAGCTTTGCCCAACTTACTCTGGAAGTGTCTGGCCTGGTCACAATGGACTATTTTTTCAGCGGATGAGGGCGCTGTGTGACGCCATTAAAGGAAACATGCTTCTCAAACTGGCCGGATCACATTTTATTTCATAAATAAATTCATTTATATGTATTAAATGTGAATTAAAAGCCAAACTGGTTCAAGTGAAGTTTTAGTGTGATTATTTGCCGCCCAAAAATTGACCCCCCTTTTTGGAATTTGTTGAGACTCAAATTGAGGGCGCTGTTCGTGACGTAGACCAAGGCACCGAAATTCATGGATCGACTCGATAGTCTGGACCCGTAAATGACGCATGTACATCGTATACACACTAGGTCTACACGTGCATTTTCGTAAGTTGCAACAACAAACATCGAACTTACCCTGATTTTGTCTCTTTTAGCGAAGGCTCCTCGGGGAATGGGCCGTTTAACTGCTTTTGCCTGTACCTTACTCACATCTGGGAACTTTGTTAAGATGGCAGTGGACTTGAGCATATTTTTAATGGTCATCCCATGATTTAAAAATACCAGTATCGAAACACGACGGCTCAAAGTGGTCGCTACATAACGCTGAAAAGCTGCTGGTGCCGGACCACTTCGCTCTTGTCACCTTCACTTTCGCCGTCCAAATTCTCCGATATTTCGCATCAGTTGGAAATAAATAAAGGCTTACTCCATCCTTCGTTGTTTTGCTGCACCCAGCAGCCACACACCTTGTCGGCATGGCCGAAAAACACTATATTTTGCTTAGATTTTGGACGAAGCATTTTCGCCGTTCTGCACACACACACGTACACTCGCACTCAATGCATACGCGTGATGAATGGGGGCCGGCTCGCGCAGCAGAATCTGTAATGTGCCTCGATCTACGTCACACACTTATGTTAATGAGGGTCCCACTCAGGGGGCGGAGTAGCTTGGACAAACATTTTCAATTTTTTTCTTCTCATATTTAATCTGGGAAATAATTGTCTCTGGACACAAAATATCATTGTCAAGATAATACTTTATTGTTTTAAGCAGGAATAATGCAATATAATTCCTAAATCATGTTTCCTTTAAGGGTTGCACACCAGTAAATCAATTTTCATAGACCCAAATGATAAATACGCCAACATTCAAAATTCAGGAAAAATACTTAATACTCTGCAATGTGTTTGAGACACACATCAAATTAAAGCTTATTTCATCGTTGTTCAGTTTCTGTTCAATTTTGTGGCGATTAACCAATGACTTTTGGGAGAAATTTCCATCCAAAGACGATCCCCCCTAAAAGTAGTCCTGTAGCCCATCGCCAGCTAGAAAAATGATGCCTTAATACGCTCCACTGCAAAATAGAGCACTTTTAGGGCCCAATTTCATCCGAATTTCACAGTAATACAAGCTGGCAGTCCTGTGCACGGATTCCAGCCTTCTCTTTTTACAAACCCTCAAGTTTATGGCCCACAAAATGCTCTAAAAGCAGAGAATTTGAGGGCTCGCAAATCGTGATTTGTAAGGCGTAGGCAATTTTGAGCCGATTTTAACTGGTCTGCAACCCTGAGTGATTTCGCGCTTACTGAAGAAAACCAAGTTATATTCAGTAGGCCCCTAACCTCCATTTAAACAAAAATTGCAGAAATGTGCGTTTTAATCAAAGCTATAATGTAAACTTACATCAATAACTGTGGATTCACTTCTATCTGTATCCCCCATACCCCCAAATGGCGTCGCCACAGCGCCCCCATTCGCTCCAAAAAATGGCATACAATAAAGGTATGATAAAACATTGACAACACAGTTGCAGAATTTGTGAGATTCAGCATAACATAACAAATCTGTGGAAGTTGCAGCTCAATCCACCAGCCGAGTCGCAAGGAAATAGTGAAAACCCGTTCTTTTTTAACGGTGATTTTGTGCACGTTGATATGTGGGCTTTTTACGATTAGGCCCCGATTGAAACTGAAATATAAGGCCTAAGCCGCAGTGTGTTTGGTCTTCAGATACAAATTTCACAAGGACGGCAGCATTTCAAACGGAAATATTTCTCGGGAAGATTGGTACCGGTACCATCTTTACAAATAGTTAGCTTTCAGATTGAAACTAATCAATTTGGTTTTTGGATCATTACCAATGCTACCGCTATATCATACTTTTAAAGAAAGCCACCTGTTTCTGAAGTGTGACGCTCCGATCACGGATACAACTTTGGTTACAAAGACCAAATTACGAGCAAAGTTGAATCGTGCTTTTTCTATTTTTAGCTGCATGATAAACAAGCTGGATGATTCATAAGTTATTTCATAAAATTAATGACCTTCAGGCCTACACCATTGTATTCGGCATAACATTGTCTATAACAGAAACACAAAAAGTTGAACATTTTTACACGCAAAGCAAATGGGAGACTTTTGAGAGGCTGGTGGCAGAAAACATACCGGTTCTTTTTCATTGTTCTCACCAGTCGTGCGCATGTTCAGAACTACGCGCACATGCTCAGAACTAAGGGGGCATATATGCTTAGATCTAGCAAAAAGGACCGGTATGTCTGCTGCCACCATTGTCTCAAATGTCTGCCATGTGTTGATATCGTCGTTTCAAGGTAAACACAAATGCAGCCTTTTAATTAAGTGAGAGAGTCATTTGCTACCGCTCCGGAACAAATATACACTTGAAGGCTCGGTTACAAGAGAAAACACCCATTAATCACGGAGTTAAACCGTTATAATTGACAATCGTATTGTGCCTCAAAAGTAAGCTTGTCCTATACATAGGCCTATAATGAAAAATTTCAGGGGCATGGCATGGAGGAATTTCACATTAGCCCCTTCTGCGCATTTCCGGGTTGAAAGCGAGAATGTCAGTGGCAAACAAAACAACGCCTTTCATTCATGCATTAATTAATCAGGCCATAAAAGGCAGCGCAGGCGTACGATCAGCATAAAGGTGTTTACTGTGACATTGAGATCCTCGTTTTTAAACGCGGAAGTGCGCAGATCGGCGCTAAACTCGTCGTTGTGGGATTCCTCTATTAACCATTTACAGGTCACGCTCATGGGGACTCTATAGAGTAGGTACCAAAGTGATGACGTCAATGCAATGTTTGCAACCAGAATACGTTTGTTATTTTGTGCCAATGTATTTGCGTGACTGGCTGTTAAAACCCCTCGGGCACGGTATTTTACGGGAGACGTCGGGGTGTGTTTGTGCAGTCAAGCATGACATAAACAATAATCCAACAATGGATTGAAACTGCACAAATGGCGGCAAATGGCGTCATCCGGCATGGTGGCACTTTCTTTTTACGCCATATGGCGTCGTCCGTACGCAAGGGGTTAGCAAAGGAAGAGTCGAAATCTCCATTTGTTTGGAGCCAGTTGTCATGTCAACTGACGTCAGACTTCGGTACTCTTTTGTGACTGCAAACAGGTGGTATTGTGTTTTATTAGGTGCGACCGCAGCACTGTCTATTATTATACAAATATGTACCGGTTTAAAGACAATTATCATTATATTACCTTTCAGCCAAATGGATTGTATGTTAAACACAAAATTACGCGAAGTAAATCATTGGAGGCAAAGACTGAAAACAGGGTGTTTTGTAATGGTGTTTTGACGATGTTCTTTTTTGACACGGCACCATTATGTATAACGACAAAATTAATCGTGGGCCATCAAAGCATCAAACTATCGAGACCAGTGTCTGCCGGTTTGGTAGAGCAAAATGTAACAGCAACAAGTAAAGACACAAAAATGTCGATGCTCTGAGTCAGCATCATGAAGGTTATAGTGGTATGCATATAGACATGGGCGTCGCGGGGGGGGGGGGGGTGGGGGGTTGGGGGAGGCGCGGATCCATGAAAAGTTGTTTTTGGCTGTTTTGGAAACTTTTCCAAAACAGCCCTTGTTTTCGTTAAGATTTTTTTTTTTTTCTTTTTTTTTTTTTTTTTGGCTGTTTCGGAAGTTTTCCGAAACAGCCTTTGTTTTCGTTAAGATTTTTTTTTTGGCTTTTTTTTTTCTTTTTCTCTTTCAGACTATTGCCCATAGCATTTGTACACGTTTTCCTTTTTACCGGCACTTTGGCTACTTTTATGCAGCCGATTGTCTTTAAACTTAGCAAACACTTAAAGCAACTGCTCAGAATGTGTGCCGAACTTTTACGTCATGATGACATCATCACGTGATTTTTTATGAATTTTTGAATTTTGAAAATCGTAACATTTGTTTCAATATATCTAGCAAACAAAACAAGATATTTTCAAAATTCTTTTTGTGATAGCTTTGGTATGTCTCAAAGATATGCCCTAAAAGGCGAAAATTGTGTGACGTCATGATGACGTCATCAAAAATGTTTTTTTTTTTTAACGCATGTAAGCGTCAATCCGATTACAAAAATGTATATATTGAATTTTCCTCTCCCTAATTCCAAAATGTCATGATTGTGGCTCACTCAAGTAAGAAATAACAGCCATTTCAAAATTTAGACCAAATTCAATATAACACAAAGGAATTCTGGGAAGGGCAGATAACCATGGCTCAAATGTGCATGCTGTTTATAAAAAGGGTTGATTTGTAGTCTTTTTTCAAGTCGCTAGACTATTGCCCATAGCATTTGTAAACGTTTTCTTTCTTACCGGCCACTTTGGCTACTTTTAAACTAGACAGACACTTACCCCAACTGCTCACAATGTGTGCCGAATTTTATGTCATGATGACGTCGTCACATGTCACGTGACGTCATCTTAAAGGGGCATTTTTCGAAGCCATATATCTACAAAAGTACAAGTCCGATTAAGTTGGAACGTGATATCTAGGTATGCCACCGGGTGTTATAGATGAAAATTGACATGACGTTATGATTATAAGTCAGAACATGTCACGTGACGTCATCTTAAAGGGGCAGTTTTTGAAGGTCCATATCTACAGAAGTACAAGTCCAATTAAGTTATAAAGTAATATCTAGGTAGCCCAATAGGTCTATAGTTGAAAATTGACATGACATTATCATGTTGTCATCACATGTTACGTGACGTCATCTTAAAGGGGCAGTTTTTGAAGCCACATATAAACAAAAGTACAAGTTCGATTAAGTTGAAATGTAATATCCAGGCAGGTCTGCAGGTTCATAGATGAAAATTGACATGACATTATGACTTCATCACATGTCACGTGACGTCATCTTAAAGAGCCAGTTTTTGAAGCCATATATATACAAAAGTACAAGTCCGATTAAGTTGAAAAAGTTATATCTAGTTTTTTTTTTTTTTTTGTGCTTCCTTTTCAGACTTTTTCCCCATAGCATTTGTGCACGTTTTCTTTCTTACCGGCACTTTGGCTACTTTGGTGCACCCGATTGACTTTAAACTTGGCAGATACTTAGACAAACTGCTCAGAATGTGTCCCGAACTTTTTGGTCATGATGACGTCATCACGTGATTTTTTATGAATTTTTGAAATTTTGAAATCGTAAAATTCTTTTAAATATATCTGCCGAACAAAACAAGGTATTTTCAAAATTCTTTTTGTTATAGCTTTGGTAGGTCTCAAAGATATGCCAAAAAAAAAAAAAAATGTGTGACGTCATGATGACATCATCAAAAATGTGCTTTTTTAAAACACATATAAGGATAGGTCCGATCGTCATGACAATTGGTGGGTAGGTAGATACTGGCACTAGGATGCAAAATCCAAAGTGACGTCATGATGACGTCATCACGTGATTTGTTATGAATTTTTGAAATTTTGAAAATCGTAACATTCTTTTAAATATATCTGGCAAACAAAACAAGATATTTTCAAAATTCTTCTTGTTATAGCTTTGGTAGGTCTCAAAGATATGCCCTAAAAAGGAAAAAAATGTGTGACGTCATGATGACATCATTAAAAATGTGCTTTTTTAAAACACATATAAGGATAGGTCCGATCGTCATGAAAATTGGTGGGTAGGTAGATACTGGCACTAGGATGCAAAATCCAAAGTGACGTCATGATGACGTCATCACGTGATTTTTTATGAATTTTTGAAATTTTGAAAATCGTAACATTCTTTTAAATATATCTGGCAAACAAAACAAGATATTTTCAAAATTCTTTTTGTTATAGCTTTGGTAGGTCTCAAAGATATGCCCTAAATAGGAAAAAAATGTGTGACGTCATGATGACATCATTAAAAATGTGCTTTTTTAAAACACATATAAGGATAGGTCCGATCGTCATGAAAATTGGTGGGTAGGTAGATACTGTCACTAGCATGCAAAATCTGAAATGATGTCATGATGACGTAATCAGCAATTTTTTTTATGATTTTTGAAATTTTTGAAATTTCATTTTAATCACAAAATTTTACACAAAAAAACAAAACAGCCCTGTGTTTGTCCACAAACACTGTACCAGATGTCTAGTTGTTTTTTTGTTTTTTTGCTTTTGCTTTAGGGGCCTACGCCTTGCAAATACAGGTCTTATACTACTTGCTAGCGGAGCATCGGAAGTCAGTGGGAAGGATGCTGGATTGTGAGAACATTATCATATCGGTGGAATTCCCATAGTACACTGTATGGTCCTGAAAACTAAAAACATTTGCTTTGATTTCACAGAAAACCAATTAACCCTGCGTATTGATGACGTTACGTACCGTTTACCGCCGTGCATCGTGGGGGAAAATGGGGGTCACCGCCGCGGCTCGTATTTTTTACATACACTAGCATTTTCCACGCTCATTTTTGTCCTTGTGGCTTCCGAGGAAAATCCCCTGCACGGTAATCATCTTTTATAGTTTATGACGGTGTTATCTTCCACGACAGAAAGGGCTAAAAGTGCACATTTGACTGTCTTTTGATCGAAAACCGATCGTACGTTGGCATTCTGCAAGTAAAAGTATAGCGAGCGTCGAGCGATGACCGGCCCACTGAAAACTGCAATGTTATGCGTAAACACTGACATGACGTCATCAATACATCAGGGGTGAGATTGGCCAAAAATGAAAGATCCACGAAATCCACGAAAAATCCACGAAAAATCCACGAAAAATCCACGAAAAATCCACAAAGACCCCAGATCAACATATAGTTTGTATTTGCCTAAAGGCACCCCCTTAAAATATCCGTTTTAATTGGTCTATATCCACTTTTACAGGTAAAAACACCTTTAGGACAGCACCACAGGAATTCCAGATTGCAAAGGAGATTCTTTAAACATTCTGAAATCAGGAAAAATCCTGACAAATCTCAGGCCTGATACATAGGGCTACGGGCCCTACACTTACGGAAATCGCGAATTTATACTGTGACAAAGTTGTGGACAGGTATTTCTCTTCCAAAGTACATGTACTGCCAAATATACGGATGCCAAAGACCTAATAGACGTACAGCAAACCCCGAAAACCTATATAAGGAAAAATATCACACAGTCACCACACGATTCACGTGTATGTTAAGGGGAAAACATCCACAGACTGAAAGTTAGGCCGTGTCCGAATTACTTGGCTGCGGCTTGAAATTACACACATGTCTATGGTAGTGGCTGCAGCCACATCACGTAGACTTGTGTGTAATTTCAAGCCATAGCCAAGTAGTTCGGACACGGCCTTAGAATCTGGGTATCCGTGAACCTATTGCCTGTCGGCCGCCATTCACGTGTGAAAGCGCACTTTCAAACGCAGTGTAGGCGTACTCATTTTGTTAAAGTGTAAAAATCAAAAATGAAGGGTAGCACAATTTCAGCTGCGCTTCTCGAACTTGCAGGATATAAACACCGACTGAGGTTGCTGTTCAAGATAAGCGATTCATCACGTCACATTTTAAAGCAACATTAGAGTACGCGTTCCAGGACCCGCACAAAAACAGATTCGTTTAGATAGGTTGCACCTTCTGTTGATACCACTTCCAAAGTCACATACACTTTCTATAGACCCTTTCCACGTGACGTCATCAGTCCCTATTGGACCGCCCGGTGTGGTGACGTTATTGACGTGCTTATTCTAATAAACCAGTCAAACATACTGCGTGGTTAAACATGTTCCATGATCTCTTTAAGGACGCCCATTCTCGGAGGTATTTTTACATTTAGGGTGATCTAGTCACGTGGGTGAAAAGGGTCTTTACGAGGAGGATTTACATCTTGCTGATACTTAAGTAAATTGACTTTTTACGGAGACTTTGTACTTCTTTACCCACGTACACATACTTCTTGACTAAGAGCAATCTACACAGGAATATTCAGTCTTCATAGATCTACGCCAGCAGTTCATGGGGTATAAACTAGAAGCTTAGAGTTACACGGTGTTATTCAGGATACTTTTAGGCTCTGTAGAATGATGAACCACGGAGTGGCCTCCCACATTTGGTAAATTAACTCCGACACGATGGTAAAACAAACCTTAAAACCAATTAAGATAGTTTTTAAATATTTTATTGTGTAATGTGGAGAATTGTTGCAGATTATTTTCTCGTGTCTTGAGAGAGGCACGTACGAAATTATCGCTTCAGTGTGAACGATTATAACAGTAGATGTACTGTATGTATGTGGAAGTTTGTTGGTCATAGCAATCAATGCATTAACAATGTGAAAGATGACCGGAGAGCGGCAGGCAGAATAAATCATCCGAAATCAAACAATCTCTTTCAACACTTGGTGAGTGATGTAGCTTATGGGCAGCTCTACTATAACGGTAAACTATGCTGAGATCCTATACCTTATGGTGAACGGTAGCCTTTCAAAGGTTTGTAAACCACTACTGTTGACGAGTTCAATAGGAGCAATGTTTGCGAGTTTCGGCGGCTTTTGTGGATGCATGCACTCCAAACAAAAGTGGTCGGAAAGGTGTTCCACATCTTTCGCCTGTCGATGTCAGAATATACAGCTAAGTGCAAAAAATCATTTACAACAAAAATAAAAGTATACAAGATGCATTAAGAGCGACAATTAGAGAGTTTATACTGAGATTTAGAGGCTAGGACAGCTGTTCGCAATGAACAGAATAACGCCATTGCAAATGTTAGTGTCCTCATGTTCTGGTGTTTCAATTTGTACGAGCATCGTTTAAACGACGACAAGGAACATTGGGCAGATAAACTCTTTCCACCAGGCAAGATTAATTTAACAACAACAAGGACGACGACGAGGATGACGACAACGAGGACGAGGACGACGGGGGACGACGACGATGACAACGACGACGACGGCGACAACAACAACAACAACAACGACAGTGACAACAATACCAATATTTCGAACGCCCCTTTTAGTTAAACTAAATCACAGAATTTACAATTATTATTACCCCTGTTAATCGGACCCAACAATCATAACTGAAACCACAGTTCCCTGGGGAGTAGACAGCCCCCGCTGCAAGTTTAGCGTGCGCATGTGAACGTGTTGGGGTATTCAAACCGCGTACGAAAAATTCCTGAGAACAAAAGAGAACAATATCGTCCGCGATTTCCAGCGAACGTCCGCGATTGAGATCGTGTACAAAACCTATGGGAGCCTTCCGAAAAAGTTAAGAGTACAAACAAAAGAGGGAACAATAGGACGTCCGCGTTCGAATGTGGATACGCGTGGGGGATTAGGGATAACAATGACACCGAGGACTTGGGCCGAGTCCTCGGGAGAATTTCGTGTACAAACCTTATGGGAGCTGTTCGGAAAAAGTTAAAGTACAAACAAAGGGAACAAAAGAAGAGTTCCATTTATGGTCCTCATAAGTATAGGAAAACGCACGTGTGTGAGTATGTAAATACCGGCAATCGTGGAGAGATATACCGTACCCTGTGGAGACATGAAAACAATAGAGACAAAGGGACTGAATAGGTCTCCACTAGGCAATTATATGGGTTAGGTTGTCTCCACAAGGAATTTTGTGTACAAAGTCTATGGGGGTTTGCTTAAGTACAGGGACAAAGGGGAGAACAATGCCATGTCTCCACAGGGATGGAAAAACGCGGACGGGTCCGCGGGTGCGTGTAAACTACACACACACAAGTACATACGGTAAATACCGGCAATCGCGGACTCCCTATTGTCCCTCTTTCGTTTGTACTTTTTCGGAAGGCCTGCCATGTTTTGTACACGAATTTTAATCGTGGACGTTCGGTCAATCGTGGACCCTTTGTCTACGCCCTAACTCTTTTGTCCCTAGTCCGCACAGTCGTGTTTTACTATAACCTACACATGTACTCATGAGGACCATGGATGGAACCCTTCTTTTGTTCCCTTTGTTTGTACTTCCGAACATGTCCCATAAGGTTTGTACACGAAAATCTCGCGAGGACTCGGCCCAGGTCCTCGGGGTCATTGTTATCCCTAATCCCCCATTGTCCCAAGTCCTCTATCGTATAGCTTAACCTGCTCACACACACACAGCAATGAGCGACATTATCATAATTTATCAAACCTCTCTATACCCAAATACGTCATTGCAGAAATCTACAAACAAAATGCTGTTCTCGAAAAATGGGACGTGGTCAATGGAACTGACATTTTTAGTAAAATGTTTTTAAAATAAATTGTTTTTAAAGTGAACAAAGAAAACTGACAGGAGCGGGATTCGAACCTGCGACCTCCGGAATACCGTACCAGCGCTCTACCAACTGAGCTATCTTGCCCTATGTTGGCGGTCTCTCAAATTGTCAGTATCTTTGTTCGGGTGGACTTTTTAACTGATAATTCGTCAAACAATCCACAAGGGAAACTGACTAGGTAAATTTGAATACATTTTCAAAGTGGATTGTTTGACGAATTATAAGTTAAAAAGTCGTATCCTCATTGAGTGATCCCCACAATGTCGCTTCCCAGGTTGTATCGTAAAATTGGGTGTGATCCCTGGCTATACGGCATTCTGGATTTATGACTTCTGACTAGCGCTTACCCGAACAAAAAAACTGACAATTCGGGAGACCGCCAATATAGGGCAAGATAGCTCAGTTGGTAGAGCGCCGGTATGGTATTCCAGAGGTCGCAGGATCGAATCCCGCTCCTGCCAGTTTTCTTTGTTCACTTTGAAAATGTATTCAAGTTTCCCTTGTGGATTGCTTGACGAATTAAAATATATTGTAATCGTTTGTAATAATCGTTTTTTTAATAAGTAAGATTGAGTATTTAAAGCCATCAGACATGTCGGCAAACAGGAAAAATAAAAATTCCTTTTTCCTTCGCTTTTACATAAGGCGAATGGGCATCAAGCTATACAGTTTCAGAAAAACCCAGCCAACGCCTATAGTCAAAGCTTCCGTTATCGAACGCCACCGGCCTACGGCATTATCTTAAAAGCATGGCTTCGATGATCCCCTACGGTAGCAGATGCGAGTATACGACAGTGCTTATAAATGTTCCATTCCATATCAACATACCTCTAAATACAAATTACCCTGCTAGACAATCTTTAGCCCTCTCCACAGATACGAACTGTTAAGACTGTAATTTGAATTCCCTCGCCATCCACCGATCCAATCTGCACCATAGTACCACGGCGGCATGACGCCGACCAAACACAGCCCGTGTCACGTCGTACCTTTAAATCCGTAAAATCCCAAACGAGCGGAAATGTACACAACTGAGATCCGTATCAGGCAGATTTGCTCTGCACAATGTGGTATCATACGGTTATATGCTGATCGTCCCTGCTCAATAGATATAATCTTCTTTGTAATCTTCTTTGTATAGGTCGTTCACTTCAGAACATTAGAGAAAAAAATGCCTAAGCCCCATTGCAATAATAACAAAAATTGGAATAACTAAATTCATATGAAAAGACCTTAAGCTTGTGATGCATCTAATATATCACCATCCTGACAACGCCAGCCATGTGATACGTAGGAATGAAGTTTCCTAAGCTTGTCTAAATCCCTTGAGTCAATGTTTTGGAACATGAACAAGTAAGCGTTGAAGCGTCTGCCGTCTTGTTCTGCCATCAGTACCCGGACATTTTGCACGTTAGTACTTCAATTATTAATACCTGTACTTTCATCATGGTGAATTTGTATAGTCAAGTTTACTAAGTTTGATTTTATTTTAAAGTCTTAAAAAACTTAGAAGTTTTCTATTTTCTTAATTCTTTTTTTTTTTTTTAGTAGGGGTGCCATGAATGTTTTCAGTTATGCTAATTATAGAAGCGAAAAGGTCCTGATATTTTGTTAACCCAGTGGAATCTTCCCTAAAGGGTTAAAACGCTTTGTGAAAAACTAATAAGCCAGCATCGAAATGATAAGACCGCGTAAGTTGATCTTATATTCATAATATTTGGCTCCTTTAAGTTGGTAGAAGAAGCAGTTTTTAAAAATATGATGCCATTTAAATATGATAAACAGTTTCTACACCTATCATATATCTCAGGGAAAAAAATGTGAGTTGAGCTATAAAATGCATGAATACTATAAATATCTTATGAATAGTCCGATTTCAAGTCATTCAATGATATTGTATTATTCGTCAGAGTAGTCTCTCGTGATTAAGGTATTATGTGCAGACGCGTATAGCTAGCAATGTCAACATACGACCATGCGGCACACACCTTTGGAAACCTAAATCACTGCAGTGCAAACAAGACGGAGCTAGGGGAAGGAGGATACATCAACGAAATGTCATCTTCGCAAACAAAGACAAGGCCAGGTAAATAGATTGTCTGCGACGAGATATACAGGGAGTAATGCTGGCTCTTTCACGGCGATTTACGGTGCATGTTCAACACCTCGACTCTTATCTGGCCTGATATCTATTATCCAAGGGTCTCCCTTGGGCTTCAGACAAATAATTGCTTGAGGATTTGTACATGTCTGTATGTATTTATTTACATAACCGGAGTCGAAGCATGGATTACTCTTCCAACCAATACACACACACACACCAAAACAAGTGAGTCTCTACGATAAAAACATCAACAAGCCTCTTGTGACTTTTATTGATGTCCCCATGACTGTACACAACATGTATATAATAACAGCCGGGATAGTCACACTATCCGACATTCAAATAACTACCGTACTTTGTCCGAAAAGAAAACGAAGGTTTAAAAGTGGCAAGCACTTACAGATACAGAGAGCAACCAAAAAAGCATACAGGCGGCCGCCAGAAAGAAAGCGGGCGGGGACGCCAAACGTGTTCTTTTTTACTTCGCCTTAGGCCCCTATGTATAGCAAAGTACCTGCCAAACAAGTAAAAAATAGTGTGAAGTCAATTTTAATGATGCTTGATGGGAAATTACACAGGTCAGGTGTAACAGGGACACCCAAAAAAATAGGGTCACACTTTTGGACCCCAAACTTATAGAATGACCAATATTTCCATGTTACGCCCTGTGCATTATATCCATGTAAAAAAGGAATGAATCGTCAAATATTCATGATGCATGACGATGTCGTTTTGGTTGTTCTCGAATAGTACGTTCCTCGGAAAGCACATAGTAGTTCATGTTTTTTCCAATCATTGCACTAATTCGTATCCTAGTGCTCAGTTACCCCTACACCAATGTAAACCTAAGGAAAACAAATAGCAATGCATAGAACGAACTCGATGCATCTAATAAGGATGCTCAGCCAACCGTACCGGGCCTTTGTTTGACTGCGCGCAGTAATAATTTTCCATTTAAATAATGGAAAGGGTTAGATGCTGTTTTCATTCTCGTAGGCTAGATGATGGGTTTATGCATGCAATTGGTGTTCTCTGCAAGTTTTTGAAGTATTCGAGAGCATCGCAATGCATATACATGGACCTTGATATAATACCCTGTCGATCCATAAACAAATACAACTCCCGCTCGATTAATTCGAAATTGAGATTTTTAACGCGAGAAATAGTTACAAATTGGTATAATATTCAGGATGGATGGATTCGGTTCTCCGTAGATCAGACGACAGGTTGTAATATGCGCACAAGGATCTATGTGCCATTACGGCGAGCCTAGGGCAGCTCCACTAACTGTAACACAGCCCTGCCGACAACACCATTGGGAGAAAAAACAATCAATAATTGGTATCATATTCCATTATTATTTGCGACCCGGAGGTATCTGGGACTAACATTCCCCCGTTACAACACGGTGGTCGATCCATCCATGGAGGAAAAATGTCCTTCCTCCATGATCCATCGTTCTTCATATATAACCGAGGAGGTTATTTATATATCTCGGACGGAAGGAAGGGAGAATATATAGTATATAATTATTTAACGAAGACCGCTGGTGGTTGGGATTAGAAATATGCGCGGACTCGCTGAAAAAAGGGAGAAAAAGAAAAACTTGCAAGGCCGGTGATTAAAATTGATAAAGATTGATTGCATACGTCACAGCGAGGCAGATGGACAAAAGCTGAAACACCATTCTGCAGTCTCGAAACCACTTACATCTAGCTACGCGCAATTTGCTTGGCCTAGATTGTAATTTATGGAGTGGATAATTCTGAGCGACGTTTGGTTTGTCCGTCCTTCCTTACTCTATAATATTGTCAGATTTCAGGCCCGTAGGCTGTGGGAGAGAGTTCGGGGGTTCCAACGAATCCCCCCCCCTTCGGTGACGAGCTCCGCTCAGAAATTTAAAAAACATCCATAAAAAGTCACTATAACTCAGGCTAACCTACTACAAATGTTGCCTTAAAATGAATGTTCCACTTTAATACGGTAAATGCAACTTGTACGACGCTTAAGCACTTGGTGGTAAGTATTTATGCATGTGTTTACAATGTTGCGCGTATGCCAAAAGTTCCACTTTGGGGTTTGACGAACCCCCCAGTCTCGGGGCAGGCAACGGGTCTGGATTTCTCACGCAACAGGTAAAACTCTAATACATCAGGTATTTGATAATACCTCTAATAACATATTTCAGTTTTACCACTCACCAACAATCAATCAAGTATTACCGGAGTCGAATATAAACCAATACAACCAAGTGCACAACACGGCACAGACAAACTGACTGCGTTTTGTATTGGATATAACTAAGAGCTGTGCAGCGACCGGAACACACATTTAACCTTTCACTGGAAATCAACAACATGTAAAGCCGTCAGCAGAATGTCAGGAGTTCAATATTCTGCCTTTTATGACATTGAAGTGACAACGGAACGATGAAAAACCTATACATTATTTGTGAACATTATTTGTCCAAGAACGCAAGAGAAGTTTATAGAAGGAAGCTGTTTTCTCCATTAAATCTTGGTGTCAGCTTATGACAAGTTTCGCTTCAGAATTGATTTTGCGGGATCCGCCCGATAGTCCGAAAGTTCGATTGTCCGAAGGTTAATTGATCCGAAGGTTCGATATTCCGAACGTACACATTCACCATAAGAGGGGGTTCGTTAGTGCTAAAATGAAATAAGGTTCGTTAATCCGAACATTTGATGCGATAGTCCGAAGGTCCATTGGTCCGAAGGGCCGACAATCCGAAGGTTCATTTTATCCAAAGGTTCGGTAGTCCGAATTTAGAATAAGGTTAATTAGTCTGAAGGTTCAAAAGTCCGAAACGAAAATAAGGTTCAATAGTCCGAAGGTTCATTATTCCGAAAGCACACAAGGTTCGATAGTCCGAATTTAAAATAAGGTCCGATAGTCCGGATTGACAATAAGGATCGGTAGTCCGAATCGGCAATAAGGTTCGATAGTCCGAATCGGCAATAAGTTTATTGTCAATTCGGACTATCGAACCTTATTGTCAATTCGGACTGTCGAACCCTATCGTCTATTCGGAATATCGAACCTGATCGTCCATTCGGACTATCGAACCTTATTGTCGATTCGGACTATCGCACCCTATCATCAATTCGGACTACCGAACCCTATCGTCTATTCGGAATATCGAACCGGATTGTCAATTCAGACTATCGAACCTTATTGTCGATTCGGACTATCGCACCCTATCATCTATTCGGACTATCGAACCTTCGGATTATTTAACCTTATTCTCTTTTCGGACAAATGGGCCCTTCGGACTATCGAACCTTCGGACTATCGGGCTGTCACCGATTTTGCGTCTAATAAGAAGCGCACAAGGATTTGTAAACACGCACATGAACCAAATGTGGCTATCATTTAGGTTTGAACTTCCACTGCGATTAAATAGTTTAATAAATATATCAAATAAATATATATACGGAAATTCAACGCGCGAAACGATATTCCACAAAAACGTTCTTGTGCATAAAGTTAACGCAGGCCTACGCCAAACCAAACCAAACCAAACCAAACCAAACATTACATTTCCCGGGGATTTTTTTTATTATTATTATTATTAGTCTAAAATATAATCTGTATTATATTTCCATGAAAAATACGTACATTATAGGCCTAGTCCAGAATCTTAATTTCAACTGTACTCGATATTTACCCACCATACACGGTCACACAGCGGTGGCTGTGTTAAAATAATTAGTGGCCTGTAGGTTATATGGATTATCCGATGTATGAAAACGATGTCAACCCATCGAAAATGGTCTACGTATATAGACAATCGGACTCGCCAAGGTCGGACTTGTTTGAGCAGAACTGAGCCAATTTTCCCCATCAGCTGCAACGGTTGATGCGCTGGAAATGGCCTTGACTGCCTCACCAACGTCAATGCCGTTTTCCGTATATGTTGTCCTAGCTGACAGCGCTGGAATGAGAATGGGTAGCACGGGAAATTGAACTGTTCATGTGTTATTGATGAAGGGCTGGGGACGGGGCAGTGGGAGAGAAAAAATGAGAAGATAAAAAACATTACGATCTTATCTCACAGCCTGACACTCCCGACGGAACGCTCCGGCTCCGCGTGTTTACACAGCTTCTTGATACAGAAAAATCAACCACATATCGATGAAACTTTTAAAATTCACCGTGCTCAATCCGGTATAGGAGGGACTTAATAGTTAAATTGAACACCCATGCCTCATTAACGCCGCTACACACTGCTGGTAATACCCGGTATATTGTATGCACACTGATTTCTATTGGCCACCGATATTGGGCACTGGATGGTAAAGTACTGGATGGTAAAGTCATGAATGGTAAAGTCATGAATGGTAGCCAGTCATGACTGTGGGTGCAGTATTGAATAGAGGCACTCTTTTGAGGCAAAGTGTTTTTCGAAGTACAGCGTGAAGCTGAGGACTCGATTGGAGCCTGAGATGATAATAGG
Organism: Hippasteria phrygiana; assembly: GCA_037893225.1. Taxonomy (NCBI): domain Eukaryota; kingdom Metazoa; phylum Echinodermata; class Asteroidea; order Valvatida; family Goniasteridae; genus Hippasteria; species Hippasteria phrygiana. Next base: position 710,830 of record JAZGUH010000974.1, on the reverse strand, counting down.
AAAGTTGTATTTAGGAGAGAAATCACTCTAAAAAAACATTTCATTAGAAGACATTTTTGCCGTTAAGGACTTGGTGTTTCGCATTGTACCGGTATCCTCAGTGTTTTCCAAAAGCCCGTGGGAAAAGCAACTCACAGGCTTACTCGGGCGGGACTTGGACCCACAACCTCCCGCTTACCAATGCAGACCTCTTAAACACTCGACCACCGCAAGCTTTACCGCAGTCATGCGGTATCGTCTGATTTCCAACCGATTGCTGTGTACAATTGAAAACTGAGCCTTTGAGTTGTAAATTATGACAAAAAGTAAGACTGGAGGTTTGCAGTCGAAACGTCGCGTTCCACATCGTTAAATTACCCAAAGGTTGAACACGTTGGGTAATCTGTTTGCCCAACTTTCTAACAGTGTACACACCCTTCAAAATGTACATCCCTGTTCAGACATGATTTTGTTCTTTCCATTATTCCTGTACTTAAAGCAGTGGCGTATCCAGCGGGGGGGGGGGGGGGGGGGGGGGGGAGTGGCGTATCCAGCGGGGGGGGGGGGGGGGGTCTTTCCCCTGGCGGCATTTGAGGCAGAATAGAAAATCAGACGAAATAGTGGTTTTTTAAGACGGTTTTATGAGACGGTTCAGACGTTGTTTGCCCTCCCTGGCACAAAAAGCTGGATACGCTACTGACTTTAAATTTAAAGGGGGCCCATTTCTTTGGACGCGGCCAATTGGCTACAAAAAGGATTATCATAAAAATTACAATGGTTGGGAAGATCGCTAGAAAGTATAATAATGTACACGACCATCCCTTGAAAATGCTCCGTTTGTCTGATCATTGACGAAAATACTTTCGGGGACTAGAGTCTGGTTCGGATATATTCCGACCGTTGGAAACGTACACGTAGCACGCGTCCTTATTTTTCATCGTGTATATACATTATTATATTATACTTTGAAATAATCTTTCCGACCTCTGGCAATGTTTCCATTAAGCATTCCCCATGCACTTTGTGCATAAAAATTCCTTGTGGCGATATCCCCTTTTCCTGTGGAGACCTTTTCAAGCTTTTGTCTTCTATTGTCTTGGGAATCATGTTAACGCATGACATCTTGATCCACCCCCCCCCCCCCCCCCCCCCAACATAAAAAAGACATTCACGTCAAACGTTCGTTCGGTAGCTACTATTACCTTCTTTATTTAGGACACCGCCGATAGGCATTTCAAGTAAATGAGACACCCCGAAGCGTTCTGTAGTCAATCCTCTATTATTATGCCTGACTCTATGGACGTAACGGTATATCACTCACCAAACCTTTACGAGCTTGTATAAAGAGCACTCGCATACTATGCAGCCATTAAGCTTATTAGCCCATCATACACACAGCAGCAGGCCGCAATTATTAAATCTGAAAACGACTGGCAATCTAATTAAATGCTGTTATTTGTGTGTTATCTGACCTGGTGAAATTTCCCAGCAGTCGGGGGTAATGTAGGGCCCTACCGGTCGACACCGGGAGGAGGAATTTCTGACGACACTCAGTTTATAATTTGATATCAATAGCCTTTCCGTCCAAATACGTAAATCACTCAATGTATTTGTCAAATGTGTCTTGCACCATCAAATAAAAAATAAAATTGCAACAGCTACCGAATAAGGACTATAGTAGAAAAGAAAAAGAAACATTACGTCGAGTTAAAAAATGACGGTAAGTAACCAGAAAGAATAGGAGTGACAGAATAAAAAAAGGGGGGGAGGGGGCAGAATCAATTCCCATTATTCCTTTATTCTTACGAGAGAGGCTGCATTAACAACTTCACTGGGAGTCCACTCCTCAACTGAGAAAACTGGAAATTAACAGGTGAACAGCATTTAACTAATCTCGGCGAGAATTTTACCCGCAGTGCTTTAATTTCCGACAATCTGTATAATCTGTTGGGGCTTAACTGTATAAACCGATATTCCTGTCTGACGCCGTGACACCCATGATCTCCCGTAGGCCTATTGTATTAACCAGTAATGACAAACCAGTAATGGCCGCCCACTATTGACGATTTTACACGTTAACACGTTTATATGTAACTGTCGTTTTTCATAATACTTTTCTATTGTTAGGTTACTCGTGGTTTTGCATGCATGTCTTATTTGGGCCAAATTTGAGGCTACATTGCCTGATAACGATGTTTAGCCAAGACTTTTCATTTTTACGGAAAAGTAGCCACATTTTGATCTTATATCTTTAAAAAGGCAAACATGAAAATCAACAGTTAAATATTAACGTGTTGACTTGTTTATTCTGACTACACGGCCTTCGTAGGTTTCAACAAATAAACTGTCCATTTGCCCTATATTTCTGTCCAGCGTATCGAACGCCCGACCACTCTGAAAAAAGCGTCTCCGAATACAGATTCAATTTGGCATATGTGACCTTTTAACAAAAGTCAACGATGCAGGAAATGACCTAACACATGTCACACTGCTCACAATAAAACCGGAATGAAAAAAAAGCGGAAGAGCAAAAAGGTGAAATTTCGATACTGAAGATGTTTAACAAACTGTTGGTGATGAATTGGACCATTAATACAAGAGGCCTTTTTTCTCTAACGGTACATCAAACACGAGGATGTTTTTTAATGACGGGGCACGCAAATTGAAATTGAGCGATTTTAAAGGAAGCGCTGCATTTGTAACACTGATTGTTTGAAAGGGGGCATCAATTTTGATCTGACAAGGGGAAGAGGATGTGGCATTACGCGGCAAAGAAAGCCCGACAATTGAATGCCAGCAATGAAAACAAATCACAGTTTCTCATTAGGTGACCTCGTTCCTATTGTTAAGTGGCCTGGCCATTTTCTTACGAAAACATTCTCTCGAGAAAAAAAGTAGGGCATTCGTTGATAATTTCTACAGGAGCAAGGAAGATCTGGAAGCATCTTGATGCTCGTTGGGCAACATTCGTCGCAGCGGGTATGGTATTAGCTCATTTCGAGAGGCGAATTTCTGCGATCGGAGCAATGATAAACTGACAAGACGGATGTCCGCCTTGATTTCGGCAGCATTGACAAAAACGAAGGTGGCATTTATGCAAATGGCTGCATAAAATGGGAGTGATGGAACGCGTTCCGAAAGATGAGATGATTATAATGATAAGGAAGATGACTGGAGACGATGTGCTATTTATGTGGTTAGGATTAGGACGATGGGGTGGTGATAATCTTGAAGATGCAGGGGTATGGAAGTGACGTTAACGATGGTGCGGTGCAGTCGCGTAACTACGGGGGGCACGCCGCCACCCCAACTCCCCCCCCCCCCCCCCCCCCCCCGCTGACATCCGTTCCCCCCACCCCTCCGGGTTCCCCATTTGAAATCTTGAAATGTATATACAAATAAATATACAAGCTGCAGTTCATGTACTCTTAGTGCCTCTTGAAAAAATGTGTGCACAACAATAGGTGCCCCCCCCCCCCCCCCCCTTAAAAATTCCACTCAGTTACGCCACTGGTGGGGTGGTGATGACCTTGAGAATGGTGGTGATCATGACAATGGTGGGAGATGATAATCTTGAGGATTGGGTGGTAATCCGGGTGGTATACAAAGCTTCGATGATCATGGTGATCGCCAGAATGGTGGGGATGATGATTTTTTAGGATTGTAGGGGTCAGGGAGACGGGGGTGTTGCGCTGATAGATATTGTGATAAAAAGATGATGATCTAATTATGATGATTAAAGGATGATCATCAAGATAAGAAGCACCACCTCCATCGTAACTACCACCCCACCATATTCAAGGTCCTCACCGTCCTCACTATCCGTAAGATTAGATTATGGCGTAAATGTACCCGTAAATTTGGGTAAGTTTGGGCCATTTATACACTTATGATGACATTTCTTCTTTGTATATTTTCATATTATTTGGAACATTATGATAATCATGTACACCTTAATTTCGAAAGAAATATGGAATTTTTCATTTTAAGGGTGGTCTGGGGTTTGAAAAAGGGTGTGACCAAAGTTACCCAGGGTTGAGGTAACATTGGTCACCATTGTTTTTATATAGCACAAAATGGGTGTGTTCACGAACTCGGTATTAATATATTGTAGACACTATAGGCATTTCTCAAACCCTGGCTTGGGCTCGGGCTTTGGCTTCGCGTAATTTTATGTCCCCAGATTTGGCAAGATCTTGGATACTGTTTTGCTACATGTATATCAAAGTCTGATGTTTTAATACAGAGCCGGAGTCTGGTAATATATTTACGTTTTCAAAGCTTCAGATTGGCAATGGGACTGGGGAATAGGCCTAGCTGGAGACAAAGCCGAAACCCAAGCCGAAGCCGGGGTTTGAGAAACGCCCAAAGCAGCTTATTCGTGACATTTGACCCCTGTAGACACAATCTGGCCTTTTTAGGCTCTCTCACAAACATACCCTTATTATTTTGAATTTTTGGCCAAAAGTTGGATTTTTAGCATCCCGTCTGGCTCCCAATTTAACGCAAACTTATACCGAAAATGCATGTAGCCTAATAAGTAATAGAATTCTGACAATTTTGAGTACAGTGTATTCTGGATTGATGATTCTGATGAACACGAAGCAAACGGTTCATCATCCGTGGTTATTTAATCCCTAACGGCCAAGCGCACAGTAAATGGTGTGGTTTCATGAGTGACAGGTAAAGAAGCAAAACTAGTAGTGTAGGGCCTACTTGTTTCTTAGTAGAAAGCCACATAAAGCCGTCGGCTTGCCCAACGGAAGATAATTCAATAGTACTGCTGAACTGTAGATATTAAAGGTAATATACAATTTGCAAACATAAACAAAACAAAACAAAACTACTGAATTGCTGTGACATTCCTTACTTGACTGTAAGTAAATAATATAGTCTCAAGCATCCTGTGAAATCATGGCACCTGGTGTGCTGTCATTTTCAAGAAAAGTGCAATTTGTTTTATCAATTTCCACCGATGGTTGGCCGACCATCGTTGGAAATACTCCAGCTCCCTAACCTGATAATTTCCTGACGTCAATACAAAATGCTGTGTTGTCTGAAGTATAGGGCCAGGGAACTAGACTACAAGAACAGCATTTGTTTTCCCAGCATCTAGTACACAAAACTTTAAACACTTAACGTTACAGTATTTGCTATAACATACTAAAATCCCCAAAAATAAAGCAAAAGCAAATGTTGTAAACTACCCTTAACTTGTGATTATTTACAATTAACCTTTCTTCAAAGTCATAACATCACCAAAAGACTAACGTAATGAGACCGATCTTCAGAAAGTCAGTTTCCTAAAGCTGATTCGAACCCACGTTTTGCCAGGGGTCAATGACAAAAAACCCGATCACGTCACCGAAGGCACCCGGCTGAGGTTGAGAGAATTAAAGCATGGTTGACTTTTAACATTTTAATTGGGAAAACAAGGAGTGCAGCTTGTTCCCCGGTCTGTTGACTTCTGCCAAAGGTCGTCAGAGTCAGTCATTATAAACGCGCTGCTGTAGGTTTTTGAACTTTTCAACTGAAAATCCGGGCTCGCGGAATTTATTCCACTCAAGAGATTTTGTGAACATTAAATGTTTGCTATTTGTGTGCGAAACGAGATTACAGATTACAAATCATCGTATTCAGTTTAATTTTGAACACAATTAGGCCTTAACAGTAAGTAGGCCTTACTCCTTACAACTGTTGTTTTCGATTTGTTTTTTGTTGGTTTATATCTAATAAGTAATCACTGCAGTAATCCTTCATTAAACGCATGGCTATTCCCATGATACACACAAGTAAAGCGGCTTAATAGCTCTCCTCCATGGCAATGCCTACTTAGCTACGAACGATTTCTATTTTGTTTTTGGCCACTTCTCCAAGTAATACCATCTAACAATTTGGGTCACATCGACTTTTAGTGCCATAAAAATTGTCACTAAAAGTGGTATCATGACCTGAGTATCTTATAGCGAGTTAGGACAGAAAGGGTAAGCCTTATCGGCTATAGAGTTGGCAGGGGGATTCTGTCTGCAAAATGCTGGAATTAGACGTCATCGAATTACATGGACTGCAATTGTGGAAACGTATATGTGGCAACGCTCACAACCAAATGCTTCTACTTTTTTGCAAACATCAAAAAACAAAACTACTGAATTATTATGAAATACCTTACTTGACTAAGTGAACAAGTCTCAAGCATCCTGTGAAATCATGGCACCCGGTGTGCTGTCATTTTCAAGAAAAGTGGAATTTTGGAATTTCCAGCGATGGCCGGCGGACCATCGTTGGTAATAGTCCAGTTCCCCGACCTGATAACCCCCCTGACGTCTATAAAATGCTACGTTTTGTCTGAAGTAGGGCGGGAACCAGACTACAAGATAATTTTTGTCTTTGTTTTCCCAGCATCTAAATACACACAAAACAGGTCAGTGTTACAGTATTTAAAAAAACCAAAAACACTAACACCCAAATCCATTCATTTCTGAAAATTGCAGCAAAAGCAAATGTTGTATACTACCTTTAAAGCAATACCATATTATATTTCTGTTAAAACAATTCGTATAAATGTACTTCAATAACCGTGACTTAGTGCCTTCATTCTCTCGAAAATAAACTTGTGGCTTTGTTCGTTGTAAACACGCGGTTTGAAAACTGTATTGAACATAAAACAATAAATATATGGCGCGCAGAACTAGCGAACACAACTATCGAACACAACTATGCCCATGCAGTTGACATGCGCAGCGTGCCCAAAAATTACAAAAGAATTCGTCGATTTGAGTTTCTGATTTTCCAGCACCTCGCCCGAGAGCTCTGAGGCTGTCCAAAAGTCACGAGTTAATTAAACAAAATTGAAAACACCTATCTTTTCATCTTCTTGTCCCATTTAAACGTCCGATGTAATATTTCGAGCCAGCACACAACACGTACGCGCCTAGGGGCCAACACGCTCGGACCGGGCTTTGCAATCATTTCCAAAATGAAATAAATCTCTATGACTGATTGTGAATTGTGATAGTGTCTTCTTCTTTCCTCGGAGAAATTAAAGTACTTCTAATCCACGAGGCTTAATATAACTTCTTTATTAATAAATAGTTTTTGGCAGTCACAATAATGTTGGTTTGAAGTTTCTTTCATCTGTATGTTGTTGTTCATGTCCACATGACGCAGAAAAATCGCCCAAGGGAAAAATTGCCCAAAGTCCAGCACAATCTGTTTCGAGTGTTGAACAGACAAGCCACCGATACACCTGTCCTTGGTATTTTTAATGAAAATGTCAAAAAAACTATATTTAGATGTTTTCTAGTTCCTAATGAATATATAATTAGGTTTCAAAAAATTTACATTTTTGTGATTTTTTTTGTTTTTAATATTTAAAACATTACATACATGTATAATGAAAATTTTAATATTCAGGACATTCTTCTTACTGCAAAAAACAACTGTTGCAAGTTTGGTTGAAATCTATTAATGCAATCCCCAGATCCTGTGCTTTGAAAATTATTTCGGTCGTTAACGTTTACCCTTTGACCCCTAATTTGATCAATTTGGTTAAAAATGTTATATTTGTTCGCGGTTTGGGGTAAACATTTTTGTAAATAAAACGAACATGGGTCAATTAAGGCAGTTTTGGTAACAAATATTTCCAATGCATCCTTTTACCTTAAAACAGTCCTCGTTAGCTCGCACTTTGTGCGATTTATTTGAACCCAGTCATAAACAACAGTCACTGGAACCCTTTGTATTCATACCGCAGGACTAAATTATGGTATCATTCGGGGCGGCGCAGCACACCGAGTAAAACAACGTTGGAGCTGTGAGTTGGCGTTTTCACGCGTCGATCCATTTTGATCTTCTTGTACAGTGGAATTCTCGAAGGACCGTGTCCTCATATAGGAAGGAACGATAATATTCGATCTCAAAGCCAGTAATGAGAAAGCTTTGTGATGGTTGCAACCTCGCGTTCGTTACTGTACTCCAAATCGGAAGCATGAGATAAAACGAGTGCGTTAATTGTTATTTTCTTTCTAGAAAAGTAAACAGGAAGACTAGGTAAGTTTTGGTTATGGGTAGCGTTCACTCGCAACCGTAACAGATGGAAAGTTCCAAATACAACAGATGAAAAATACCCGCAATCAATAATTCCATAAGCCTATATACACAACACTTTATTTATGCAACACTTTCCACTAAACAAAACCGAGTCAGAGTATAGCAATACATCTTAAGTAGTGCATGGGGCGGGCTAAGTGGCATCAGTGGTGTAGCCAGGCTCTTCCTAGAGGGGAGGGGGGGGGGCAAACAGGGGGTATGGCTATTTTCAAGGAGGGAAATTCGCTATAGTAACGCATATAGTAACGCAAATTCGCTATAGTAACGCATATCCCAACTTTTTCCATGGGGGGGCAAGAGGGGGGAAAGAGTTCCCACAGGGGGGAGGTTGCCCCCCCCCCCCCCTTGCCCACCTTGGCTACGCCACTGAGTGGCATAGGCTAGCTGCAGCAATTTGAGGATCCAACGAACATCCACTTAAAGGCAGTATGCAACATTTATTTTTGCTGTAATTTTCAGAAATGAATGGATTTGGGGGTTAGTATTCTATAGCAAATACTGTAACACTGACCTGTTTAAAGTTTTGTGTGCATAGATGCTAAGAAAACAGAGAAAACGGAGGTGAAAAAGATACTGTTCTTGTAGTCTGGTTCCCTGACCCTACTTCAGATAAAACGGAGCAATTTATAGACGTCGGGAAATTATCAGGTCGGGGACTAGACTATTTCCAACGATGGTCGACCGGCCATCGCTGGAAATTGATACAAAGTTTCAACTTTTATTGAAAATGACATCACACCAGGTGCCATAATTTCACAGGATGCTTGAGACTATTATTTACTTACATTCAAGTAAGGTATTTCATAATAATTCGGTGGTTTGGGTTTTGCAAATGTTGTATATTACCTTTAAGTGGTTCAAACTCGACATATTCTCCTATAGAGTTCATCATAACAAGGGTTGAATTGAAACACTTTCAGCAAGTAGTACATAATTCAACCCGAGTAACTGACTCTTACAGTGTATCTGCGATAACAATCCAAACTTCACTTTTCAATTACGACACGCGAATGCGCTAATAAACGACACCATGCGAATGCACAAATTTACGCATGTTTCACACAGGCCTACACAAACACTCCTGTGATAAAAACAAACCAAGTACGACCATTAACGAACATAGACAAAATGAGACGAACTGAACGTACATGCTATCGACCAACAGCCCAAGACAAACAAGCTGTGGCGTTCCCATCTTCAGGAGTGTCGAGAGACAGTAAAATGCTTTTAAGACCGTATCCTAAAGTGAGCCAATTCCCACAATGCCAGAAAAATGCGCGGATCGCAACCCAACAACAGGAATAAACCATGTGCTTTAGCGTTACTTGTGACCAAGTGGGTAATTGCGCACGTTGAGTGGCACTCACATAATCTTGCTGCAGGCTCTGTCGCAGTGTCAAATAGAGGAATCCCACAACGACGAGTTTAGCGCCGATCTGCACACTTCCGCGTTTGAAAACGAGGATCTCAGTGTCACAGTAAACAACTTTATGCTGATCGTACGCCTGCGCTGCCTTTTTTGGCCTGATTAATTCATGCATGAATGAATGTGCTGAAAAGCGTTGTTTTGTTTGCCACTGACATTCTCGCTTTCAACCCGGAAGTGCGCAGAAGGGGCTAATGTGAAATTCCTCTATACTTCTTTTTTTTGATAGCGCTTTCTAATCGGACATTCTGCCCTCCTCGAGAAACTTCAGAGCCCCATTTGGTAAAGCAGCCCTCAACCCTACAAACGCAGAGTTCACCTACCCGAGGTGTCACCATTCATAACTAAACGATGGACCACACCGGACGGTTGTGATTGTGCTGTGCAAGGCAGGTCTGCTATTGTCGTAGCACCAGGTGGCGATTTGGAATCTCACTCGAAGTTCCCACATAATCAAACCAAAACACATGGTTACATTCAGATGGTCAGTTAAATTAAGCAAGAAACTGTAAAATTTGGCATTGGCCTTACCACTCTATTACGATTATACTGCCAGGCCCGTAGGCTGTGGGGGGGGGGGGGGGGGGGGGGGGTTCAAACGACCCCCCCCCCCCCCCCCGCCTAACTGCCTAAAACTGAACAAAATTTGAAAATCTGTACACAAAGCCTTAAACTACACTTAGATTCATCTTTTTTCTCCCAGTTATTACAAAACCCAGATACACCGTTCTTTTTTTAACACAGCTACGGATATCATCGGGGACATGACATATCAGTGCTCTTTTCGCCATAATGTCGATAAAAACCAGCCCGAAAGAAGTAGGCCCTATGGAATTTTTTCGGCTTAAGTCTCGACAAATTATCAAAACACTCTAAAAAGTCTCCGCTTCCAGGAGAATGAGGCACTTGAGATCCTTAAGATGAATTAAATGATCAAATGTCCTCTTTGTATCGTCTCAAGTAGGCCTACATCTAATGCCAGATGGTGGTTGCTTCTTGCGCATAATAACCGGATTTTTTATGACCATTGCAGGAACATAAAACCATACGTCTGCTTGGACCGGACATCAAATCTTTGCTGGTACACATTATTTCCAACACTGCCAAAAGAGCCTCTCAGGATCTTGCTTGTATCGTGCACAATGGTAGCTTCCTCTATCTGCCATTCTCCATCTACAGTCGAACCCTGATAATAAGAGCACTGTTAATACAACATCCTGCTTAAGACGACCAGCTACGGCCCGTCATGGAATAGAGTACCGAAGTGATGACGTCAATCAATGCAATGTTTGGAACCAGAATACATTCTAAACTGCAGGTGTGTAGAACCATTGCCCCGGCAACTGACGTCAGACTTCGGTACTCTATACTGAAGCCACATCTGGGCTGGTGCTCCGCGCTTGCTATCTGTCCCTCTTTGATAAGATTCAGCGGCGTGTTTCAAATCTGGTTGGTCAGGACCTGGCATCTTCCCTGGAACCCCTTCATGTCCGACACTCTGTTGCTTCAACGAGCCTCTTTTATCGATACTATCATGGAAGGTGTTCCAGTGGCAATTTCATCATTAGTTCCCCTTGTCCAAACTTTCAGGCACTCTACTCGCCTGGCTGTCTCATCACATCCTTTCACCGTTTTTGATCTAAAGGCTCTATAGTACTGATGTGAGATACTCCCAAGTTTTGTCCCCATCGTACTGCCTCATTTTTGGAACTCCTTACCTGTAACCTGCTTCCCTTCCACCTATAACCTTTCACAATTCAAACGAAATGTGAATAGATACCTTCTATCCCTGTGATTTCTGTCATTTCTTGTCTTTCGTAGCCCACACCTTGAGTGGCCTTTTGGCCTTGTTTTGGCCGATGCCCCTAAACAAAATTCATCATTGCTTCAGAACCATTATAGATTTTTCCTATTTTGATTTCTGTGAAACTTTCATACCAACGTATCAAAATGAACTTGGATTGTGGGAACCAGTCATAACACAGTTTACACACAGAGTAGACCCAATACCAGAGTGTCCCTTGAGCGACCATATCTATGCACGCGTAACCCCTAGAGATCGTGGTGACTGTCGTCATTGGTTGTGTTTGCGGTTTGTTTTCGCCTGGTTAAGCCCCGTCTTCATCCTCCCGTTAGCAAATAGAATATCCCATTTTTTAATGTCACCCAAGGTATAAGTAATCAAATTGATTGATTTCGCTGCTGTTGGACTGACATCTTGCGCTGTTCATTTTGCGAATTTTAACCATTTAAGATTTACAAAGTGAACAAAGAAAACTGGCAGGAGTGGGATTCAAACCTGCGACCCCTGGAATACCGTACTGGCGCTCTACCAACTGAGCTATCTTGCCCTATGTTGGCGGTCTCCCAAATTGTCAGTATCTTTGTTCGGGTGGCCGCTAGTCAGAATCATTTATAATAAGATTTATTTAGACAAAACTTTAATGATTATCCATTGAGGTTTTCATTTTTCCGAGTCAGTTCTGTGCAAACATTGGTCCCGATTTGACAATGGATATTGACCCGAAGGTCAAATTATGTGACAATTCACATTATTAAAAAAACATCAAAATCATGATAAGTATTAATTAAACAAATATATATACATGTACATGTATGTATATGTAAAAAGCTACTCACGAAGAATACCCGTTTAACAAGTTAATACAAAATTAAAACTAACTATTTTGTTATAAACCTATCTCTCAAAATATGAATAATGATGCACACCACGTATAGGTGGTTAAGTTTGCAATAAAGTAAATGAAACACATGAACTTTTAACTGTCGTTTCTCAGGCATTCGTCGCTACATTGAAAAGTTACTCGAGGTTTCGTGCGCGTGTCTCATTCGGGGTCCGACTGGGAGGGAGCGAAATTGCAGGACTTGATTTTCATCCAAGATGTTTAACTTTTACAGAAAATAAGCCAAATTGATTGATGTCTTTCTTAAAATTGAACGTGCTAGCAGCAAAGCACTAGACCGGCTTTGGGTGTTCATTGTACACCCACCGTATCAATATTGACAACGCAGAATTTAAGGGCATGCTACAATCAAAAAGAAAAGTTTCGCATGCGGTTTCTTTTTTCGAAATGATTATCGCTAAAGTAGAGAAATAGTCGGTTAACCGACAGGTAGCGAGGCGACTCAATGTTTTTACACTGAACACAATTCTCACTTCTCCCAGTCAGTTTTCGTTTCACATTCCAAAAATCGGGCAGCCGGTAATCCTATACCTTTGGTGTATCTCGACTGGTACAGTGCTATGTATGTATACACCTTGCCATAATATATCTCCATCAGTGTTATGTTATGTTGTTAGAAGTAATGCATCCGTCACATCCCACCGACGAGCCATCTTGTCGTGGCCCCACGCGGGTGATGAAATGGGCTCCAAGTACGTTATGCATTAGTAGATATTACCGTTATTCAACGGATGATATGCGTATCTTACACAGGGGAGGATCCAGGATTTTCCAAACGGGGGGGGGGGGGGGGGGGGGGGGGGCGTGAAATCTACCAAGCAGCTAATGATGAAGGCAAGTTGTGGCGCATACGCCGAAGCCGTGACTGCCCGCCCTGCTAGAGTGGTCTGGGTGCATTTTCCTTCTCTCTCTCTCTCTTTTCTTATCTTTTTGAGTCTCTCTCCCTTTCTGTCTTTTTTCCAGAAGGAAAAGGGGGTGCGTGCGCCCCCCACGCCCCCCCCCCCCCCTGGATCCGCCCCTGTTACACTCGGTAAACTTTACATTGATAACAAAAACATTTAGACGATTTAAAGGTACTTTTTTTCACCAATGCAAATATGATTTTCGGCTGCAAAAGTTCTATGGAAAGCAAACATTAAACCGGCCCTAAGCAATAAAGTTAAATGGTTTCAATGCTCAAGCGTATTCGCCACTTGAAATCTTGAAAGTCATGATATACAGTTTTGAGGACATCTTAAAAAGCCGAAATAAGCACTTATAAACGTGCACAAATTATTTTACTGTACCAAACACCTCGATGCATGGCTTTTTGTCGAGAGTATTAGAAAGAATTATATAAAAGACACGACTTTCTGTTTATCAAATACTACTAGAATTCTGGGAGTAGGTATATTTTAATATTATTTAATATTATTGTATATTATTAATTGGTGGACTAAATAGGCGTAGCCTATTTGGAAAACCAGATGTAAATATACGTAGACCAGAGTAATAATTATATATTGAATATCCTAAATCTGTACAAATGTAACTTAATACGAATATGTATTCTTTTGGAGAAGATGAGATTGGATAATTATGTTTTCCGTCGTATTTATGCCAGAAATTCGGCACTCTGTTACTTTCAAGAAAATGAGTTCAAGTTTTGTTTCTAATTTTTCGAACTTTCTGTTCAGAATTGATTTACTTTGTATATCTTTTATATCTTTGTATATCTGTATAATATAATGTAATATATAATTTCCTGTTGTAACTTTTGTATGCTTTGAATGGATATGAAATAAATGGAGTTTTTAGAACTCCACTTTCACGAAAAAAATTATTAAAACACACGAAGTATGAACACTGCCTACAAACGTGTTGTCAGATGCACCGATGCTGTATCATACCTTTAACCTAAATTTAAGTCGTTCTCTGCTCTGAAATTGACGAGGCGTCACTCTCGGTTAAAATATATTTAATCTTGCGATGGTTCAGTCTATTGATTTTATTACCGTTTGGGGGATTGTTGTGGCTGAGGATATCCACGTGAAATTCAGGAGGACCTCTTGTCAGTTTCACTAAACCGGACCCTTCGTATTTCTAAGACCCAGACAATTGGTCTGAATCTCTCGTCTTATCCCAACAATTACACCTTGGTATGGCTCCATTTATTACGTCCATGGCAATCAGTATCCCAACCATCACGTCATTTGTGATAAACGTTCAATAAAATGCAATTTTGGCAAGTGAACTCCCCCTATTTATTTCCTCCTGTAAATGCCTCTCGAACATAAGAATCCATCGAATGGCGATGGCGACGCATATGTAGATCAGGCAGAATTTATTCCGCCCAATAATCTCGCATCGACATCCAGACGCCACGAACACACGATTCTCTGGCCACTGAAGGCCTGTTCCAACATATTTATTCGCCGACTCGTTGTAGCTTTTGCGTCCGCTTTTGGGCGCGCAAATTGAATAAGTGCCAGGGGTGGCATGTGTTTTGTTGGGGTCACGTGGCCCCCGAGTCTCGCGGCTTCTCCCATTGGATTTGTGCCGCGCACGTTTGGCAACCTTCAAAATATCACATGGGGTTGCCATGACAACCGCAGATAGCTTTGCTTGCATTATGAACAAACACGCGCGTGACATGCACTGTGGCTGATACAAAACAAATATGGCGTATATTGTTTCATGTTCCATTTTAACAGGCCGCAGACCACGGTCGTGCAGTGGATATCAAGGCGGGCTTACGAAATGCATAATCATCAATGATTTTTTTTATTTCCAATCACAGGCAAATCTGTACAAAATTTGGGAGACCGCCAACATAGGGCAAGATGGCTCAGTTGGTAGAGCGCCTGTAAGGTAGCCCGGAGGTCGCAGGTTCGAATCCCGCTCCTGCCAGTTTTCTTTGTTCACGTTGAAAATGTAGTCATATTTACCTAGTCACTTTCCCTTGTGGATTGTTTGACGAATTAAATATTTTTTTGCAACATAAAAATACAAATTTGAACAAGTGAAATATGATATAGCCTAAGACTCCTGTTTTGCAAAAAATAATATCTGGGTGCTGAGGTACCCTATACTCTGTATGACTTAAATATACAAAAACAACTTTGGAAACTGTTTGCACAAGTTAAATGAATTACCTTTGGCAAAAACAGACTTTAAATTAAATACCTGACTCTTTATAAAAATGAATAGTCATTAATTACTTTGTAATTATTTTACAAAAATAAAGCGCTGTGAGAATTAAAATACACGTTGCCCGAAGAGTACCATTGCTGTACTACATGTATACATGTACTTCATCATGTTTACACGGAGTCTGCTTTTCCTCGTTCACGTATACGTGAACGCCGTTGTTTGCCCTTGTGAAAACACGTACAACATGTACGTAATACTGGACATTATTTTCAGCGGTTTGTTTTTGTCGAACAAAATTGGAACGATTATCCTTTTTTTCCTGTAATTTTGTTTCTTGGTCCGAAATTCCTGACAGGTCCGCGGCATACAAAAGGTTCTTCTCCTCGCGGTCGGGAGCCAATAATACTAGGTCGGTCGTAAATGCGAACCAAAGAAATGAAAAGGGACGCCCTTTGTGAAAAATAAAGACACAAGTTTAATACGTTTTGCATTAACTTGATTTCCGTGATTGAAACGGCCAAATATTAAAAAGACAGCCGTTTTACTTATAGTTTTCTGCCTGGTCGAGCGAGGCCAGTGAACCTTTTCCAGCCATCTAAACCGGAACTTGTATTTCTAATATCAAGTTAACTTGGAAATGCACAAATGTTCGTTTTTCTAACCCAGTTACCGGGAGTCCAGAGCAGCAAAAACAAACCCGAGCGCATGCCGAATTCAAAGAGCGTAATAATGTAATTGTCTCTCGTCCCCATTCAGTTTCTTTCACCGCCGTCCTTAATTTAATTAAACGGGTCTTGAAGATGCCTGTGGGTATTAAAGCCGTGACGAGCGCAGGGTGGAAATAAACTTTATTGGAATCGCGGGGTATATAATATAGGCTACACACCGCTCCACGCTTTAGGCAAGGAAAGTGTACAGGCCAGCTTTTATTTTAGTTCCTTCCCCATCAGAGACCATGCCAAAAGGGGTCATCCAAACCATCAGTGTGAATGTTCTGCTTCCAACTGGGTTGGATGTAATTTGGTTTCCTAAATGTCAGCGTGTGTTTGTGGCTATAACAGGGGCCTTTGGAGCTCTAATGGGCCCGTGGGCCAACCCGGTAAACCACTCGTGCACTCGTTCTATCAGCCAACGAAGCAACCACCTTACCAAATACTGCCATAAAGAAGCCCAGAAACTTGTATCTTTAATCACAGAAAGTCACAAAATTCAAATCACATACAGGAGTGTCCTGACAAGACCTCTTCCCACTCAGTGACTGGTAGCAAGGTGTTTGTTTATGTTACCGTTTTTAGATACTTCCTCACAATGACACATTAAAATTCCGAGACCGCGAAGGGATTTTCATCATTCGCGTCGTTTTACTCCAACACATATTATTCTCATTAATGTGTAATTAATAAGCGATATTCAAAATTAACTCTTATTCTTATAATTATCCATTTCCAATTAGGACGTTGTTTTTCATATACCCTTTTCACCCCCGTGACCAGATGTGAAATGTAAAAAAACACGCCACGCGTTGACAGCCTTGGAGTCACCATCACACATGCACAAGGCAGGTAAAACGTGTTACAGTAAAAACCTATAATGCGATCATCTTCTCTACCCAAAAGTGATTTTGATCTTGCAATGAAATGACCTTGGGTTTCCGACTATTATATAGATTTGCTCCAGACCAAAGACACAGGTGAAGTCACAGTCGGTGGAGAAAAAATGGGGTCCGTGTCAATATCTATCACGAATTCATTCTCGGAGTTTGGTATCTACGGTCATCCGGTTGAGTTTAGGCAAGAGAATTAGAAATGCTCGATTAGATACTGAACCTTAACAGCCCCAAATCCTCCAATTTTAATATGATCATTTTGCATGCACCCGGGGGGGGGGGGGGGGGGGTTAAGGTTAATCTCGCAGTTCCCCCACCCCCACATTTGGCGGAGAATCCGGGTACATTGGGTGGTAAAACGCCACATCTTATGGAGAAACCTGTCACTACTTTAGAGAGGACCGTGTGCTACATAAGATTAACCTTCTTTAAGGAAACGCAAACGAAAACTCAAGCACAAGTAGTTGTTTTTGTTTTAACTAAAACACCACACACACACAGCAATTTGCTTGCGCCACTGTCGAATGCCATTTTTCTTTCATTTTACCAACACTGACCTGTTTCAAGTTTTGTGTGCATAGATGCAGGAAAACCGTAGTCTTCGTGGAGAGAGAAAACAATTATGTTCTAGTAGTCTGGTTCCCTGACCCTACTTTAGACAAAACGGAGCAACTTATAGACGTCCGGGAATTATCAGGTCGGGGAACTAGACTATTTCCAACGATGGCCGCCCGGGCAATCGTTGCAAAACGACATAAATTTCCACTTTTCTTGAAAACGACAGCACACCAGGTGCCATGATTTCACAGGATGATTGAGACTGCTATTAACTTACAGTCTAGTCAGGTATTTCATAACAATTCAGTAAAAACAAATTGGGAGGATTACCAATCGTGTACATATACATTTAACAATGTTTGGAAGATCACTACATACCTGATAATCCATAACTGGCGTTTTGGGAGTCCTATATATGCACCGCTGTGATTATTTTAATATATTGGGATTCTTTCTCGTTTGGAAATGCGAGCCCTATCAGACATTATCATCAACTTGGGAGACGGGAGGAAGCGCAACATTCATTCAGACCAATTGCCCTGAATCAGCTTGAAGCCATCCGTAATTAACATATTCTGTACCAACCCTAAAGATTGGCCGCTGCGTGGATTATCCACCCAATACGACAACCCACCGCTACTTATAAGCGAGGCTTGGGCATCGAAATGCATTTGAAGCGAGATATAGAACAACGGGAAACCCCCCCCCCCCCCCCTTCCCCACTTGTGTTGGTCGTTGTGTTCCTGGAATCTCAGGAATTCCTTTCACATATCAAGGGGGATGTGTTATAGGTAACAATAGTCTGGAGTTAGGGTATAGGGACAAGAGGGGGCGGGGGGGGGGGGGTTGGGTTGGTCCTATATCTTGCTGGGTATATCGAAATGCCATATCATGGCGGTAATAGATATTACCGGTACCATATTATGTAATACCGTAAGGACAAACCAAAACAAGCCAATTTGGCCGAGGTGTTCGGGTGGCTTCGTGGTAAAGCATCAGACCCTGGATCAGATGCACGAGTTCGAGCCCGACTTGGTTTTTTTCCAGGTTTTTTGTTGTTGACAAATTTAACAAATTTGGTTAAACATGGGTTACCTAAACTTAAAATATTGCTCTTTTTCTAATTCGTGGTTTGGAAGAAACAAGCCCAAAAGCGTCTCCTTTGTATTACATAATACGGTAATATATTACCGCCACGGTAATATATTACCGCCACGATTATATTGTGCCATATAAAGCAGCGGAGGGTAGTCATATCGGGTGGATTATCATCGTAAGTGAAGGCTTTCTTTTAACAAATTGATCCCGGCCATGATACCCGAATACCGCTATTTACTTCAACTTGAGGCCGGTGGGGACAAGTTAACCAGTTTGTGGCTAAGCATATGGCTACCAATTAACACATTATTCTATGATGCCTGCAAGTGACTTGTGTAAATGAATTTTGTTTTCACACATCGAGATCTTTCCCTACATGCCCATCCCTTGACTTGCGAATTATCACTGTGGGCCTCGCTCACTTTACCTGACTTACCCGCCACTATTATTGCATTAGTTGAAAAGAAAACACATCTCGATGTCTCAGAAAAAATATTTTTGCCGCTTCCCCAGAAACAACACCGCAGTTTCCTATTTAATTGACCCAGAAAGCTGAACCAATACAGTGGAAGGGCCAAATTTACTTTCTACTACCAGAAATGGTCCCGTTTCCACGGTGCCTTTGGGCAAATCTCTCAACGTACAGGTTTTTTTGGAGGGGAATATTAAAGTCTTATTGACCATAAAACACCACCTATAGCGCAAGAATCTGTTAAACCAGCCAGCCGTTAAGCAGTTCCCGGCAGGTTATTCAGTAGGCAGACAGAGGGAGAGAGGGGGGAGAGAAAAAGAAGCCTTGCTGGGCAAAAGTCTTTGAAGTTCCCGCACGTGTTTGACGCATGCACGCGCCGCAACGGGCAGGGGAAAGAAGTACAGCGATGTCATCCATGATCAGAGGGGAGGGGGAGAGAAAGGTTACAGGGGAAATGTGCGGGCTCGTCTAGGGCACACCGACGGGGGAACAGAAGGTGTTAAATCAAAATGGATTATGCCGCGCGCCGCTACCTGCACTTTTCTTGCTCTATTTGGCATTGAGCATAATTACTTGAGTCAAGTCTGTGATTTAGGCGTCAAGACAGAGGACAGTGATTTGACTATATACGTGGGGCGTACAATATTGACCGCGGATTGGAAATGGTGTCCTTTGGTGCATGTTAAAGCTATCATAACCCTAGTATCACAATGGTTCACGATGCACGAATGACCAACTTACGGTTCGCATAACATGCATAAAGGTGACTTTCCGCAAGTACGTTTAACAGTACCAGTACGTTTTGTGTGAGTTGAGTTTTGTGCTTATACTTACCCATTATTAGCCTTTTAGAGGTATGGCGGACACAATAGGAGGGCGCTATTTGATTTGGGTATAAATACACAGGTTTTACCCAAATCAAATAGCGCCCTCCTATTGTGTCCGCCATACCTCTAAAAGGCTAATAGACCTAAAACGTAACGAACACAAAACGGACTGGAAACGCGTTTACGGCAATCCAGCTTCAGACTCACACAGCGATATACACAGGCATCGGCCTTGCCGGTGCCTGAACTTTCATGATTCGCGGATTTTGCCGAATACTGGAATTTTATGCTTTCTCCTCATTAGGTTTGAATGCGTCATTCGCGCTTGAAACCAGGGGCTGGACACGTTCGGCAAGCGATATTGCGATAGAGCTGTTTCGATTTCCCCCGGGGCTATTGTCGGCACCCAGTGTTCTGACCAGCCCTACGAGTATGATTGATAACTTGACAGGCGAGTTATTGCGCTGACAATAATGCTGATAACGGAATTTTCTCCAATCGGTCATTTATATTGATTCCACCGAGTGTCTTTTCAACGCAGACATAATTATTTTCAACACAGACCATTAATGAAAACGCATGTTATTATTGTGAAATGCCATTATGCTTAATTTACCGGAAGGCGCAGCTGACGCCTAAACAGGTTCGTAGCATGAGCGGTATCTGACAGATTGAGATATTTATAAAAATTAATCTGATACCTTTCAAACCCTTGCATCATTCCAAAATCGTGCATTTAGCTCTTTTGTTGGGAATTCATAAAACACGTTCATTTTAAAGGTATGATATAGCTTCTGTAATGATCCCAAACCAATTTGATTACTTTTAACATGAAGGCTTACGGTACTGTTTGTAAAGATGGTGCCAGTACCAATCCTCCTGAGAAATAGTTTCCTCCGAAATGCTGTCATCTTTGAGATCAAAGATCTGAAGGCCTTGATCTCAAGGCATTAAACAATGCCGTGATTTAGAACATATATGAGCGTGCACAAAATTACTGTTAAAACAAAATGGTTTTTGACTATTTGCTCATGACCCGGTTGACGGATTGATTCAAACTTTCGCAGCTTTGTTATTTTATGTTTATGTTAAATCCCGCAACTATATGTCGTCAAATCTGCCAATGCTATGTTACGATCGTTTGCATCTGTCAGCTTGTAAGAAAGTTACCGATGGTTTTTCGCAGGCAGAATTAAACGTGTTTAAATGAGCAACAGGCGCACTACTTCCGAGTGCATTTGACTGCGAAGTTTATACAACTTTACCCATTGCTGCGTCATTCAGCAGTAAAGTATTAGTGCGTCTGCTGCTCATGCAATTTTAGTGTGTAGGCCCCTATATGTCTTTCTTATCTGGGGCTCAATTGAAGGCTGTATTGCAGGTAAGCGATTTCAGTCAAGATTTGTAATCTTTACCCGTTTCTATAACTTTAAAAAGGCTGAAAAGTTAACAATGACCGTATCATAATAACATAAAAGTTTAGCGCAACAGGTGTACGCAACAGGTGTACGCACTTCAGTATCACAACACAACACAACACACACTACACACGTCAACTTGAGAACAAAAATGGATGGACTGGTGCAGAAAGTTAACGTCCTATCAAGGCATGAGCCGAGAGGCCGACATCCTAACTATCTCACGGACCCTGGGGTTAATTGAAGGAAAGGTTCTGCTCCATAGTTTCCGCAGCAAGAAAAGACTCGCAATTCCCCCTTTGAAAAAGTGCCAACAGCTTTATAAATTTTCCCAACCAATTACCTGACACGAGGATATACTCACGAATCATTCAAGGCTTTTGGCGGGCAATACTTAGGCTCGGTAAACAACATCGCTTTGCAATCCGACGCTTAAATAAACATAACTCAGAAAAAAAATACTTCCCCTCTTCTTGCAAATGACGCGCTTGATCTTTGATGTCACTTCAGACGGAGTGCGGAAGAAAGTTCGGACAACCCTGCATAAACGAGTGGAAATTTCATTTCGAATTCATTTCGAATTCATTTCGAACCACTCCGTGCACATCCATTAAGATGGCGGGAATGTGTGTTCGTGATCAGAATTCTTCTGAGGATTCTGTGTGAAAATGACAGTCCGGTTGCCATGGCAACTAGGAAGAAAGCCCACGAGTGAATATCGCCGAGGAAGATCAGCTTTTTTGTGATAGTTCAGAACATCTGAAGCGTGGTGATTGCGTTTGTTTGAGTTTGTATAGCTACAAAGTAAAAATATCAAATTCTACACATTACAATCCCATAACATTAAAGGAAACATGATTTAGGATTTATATTGCATTATTCCTGCTTAAAACAATAAAGTATTATCTTGACAATGATATTTTGTGTCCATAGACAATTATTTCCCAGATTAAATATGAGAAAAAAAAATTGAAAATGTTTGTCCAAGCTACTCCGCCCCCTGAGTGGGACCCTCATTAACATAAGTGTGTGACGTAGACCGAGGCACATTACAGATTCTGCTGCGCGAGCCGGCCCCATTCATCACGCGTATGCATATGTGTACATGTACGTGTGTGTGCAGAACGGCGAAAATTCTTCGTCCAAAATATAAGCAAAATATAGTGTTGGGTGCAGCAAAACAACAAAGGATGGAGTTAGCCTTCATATATTTCCAACTGATGTGAAATATCGGAGAATTTTGACTGCGAAAGTGAAGGTGACAGCAGCTTCTCAGCGTTATGTAGCGACCACTTTGAGCCGTCGTGTTTCGATACTGGTATTTTCAAATCATAGGATGACCATTAAAAATATGCTCAAGTCCACTGCCATCCCAACAAAGTTCCCAGATGTGAGTAAAGTACAGGAGAAAGCAGTTAAACGGCCCATTCCATGAGGAGCCTTCGCTAAAAGGGAGAAAATCAGGGTAAGTTCGATGTTAGTTGTTGCAACTTACGAAATTGCACGTGTAGACCTAGTGTGTATACGATGTACATGCGTCATTTACGGGTCCAGACTATCGAGTCGATCCATTAATTTCGGCGCCTCGGTCTACGTCACGAACAGCGCCCTCAATTTGAGTCTCAACAAATTCCAAAAAGGGGGGGGGGGGGTCAATTTTTGGGCGGCAAATAATCACACTAAAACTTCACTTGAACCAGTTTGGCTTTGAATTCACATTTAATACATATAAATGAATTTATTTATGAAATAAAATGTGATCCGGCCAGTTTGAGAAGCATGTTTCCTATAAGTGACTGATTTAAATCACGTTTGTTAGCATGATATCTTTTTAAATTGTTTCTCGCTAGTAATTCAATTTATACTGTTATTGTAAGGCTTAGTCCTAATTAAAAGGTTGAACATATTTTTTCTAGTAGATCTATGTTAGGTACCTTTCTCTGTGTTTGTCGCCGCTTGTTTTCTGTGAGTGTTTTTTTTTCCAGTTTCAGTGTATTTTGTATACTATTTTGTCTTGTTTCATGTAGCATGCACTCGAAGAGCAACTTGATAGGGATTTAGTTTATTTGTTTGTTATACATGCTACCACTGTTCTCGTAGTTTTGTTCATGTTTTGTTTGGTGTTGGCTTTTGTAGTGTTACCTTTGTAGTGGTTTTATGTTGAAATTTGAGTGTGGAATGGTATGCACTATACATTTGTGTTTAAAGGAAACATGCTTCTCAAACTGGCCGGATCACATTTTATTTCATAAATAAATTCATTTATATGTATTAAATGTGAATTCAAAGCCAAACTGGTTCAAGTGAAGTTTTAGTGTGATTATTTGCCGCCCAAAAATTGACCCCCCCCCCCCCCCTTTTTGGAATTTGTTGAGACTCAAATTGAGGGCGCTGTTCGTGACGTAGACCGAGGCGCGGAAATTAATGGATCGACTCGATAGTCTGGACCCGTAAATGACGCATGTACATCGTATACACACTAGGTCTACACGTGCAATTTCGTAAGTTGCAACAACTAACATCGAACTTACCCTGATTTTCTCCCTTTTAGCGAAGGCTCCTCGGGGAATGGGCCGTTTAACTGCTTTCGCCTGTACCTTACTCACATCTGGGAACTTTGTTGGGATGGCAGTGGACTTGAGCATATTTTTAATGGTCATCCTATGATTTGAAAATACCAGTATCGAAACACGACGGCTCAAAGTGGTCGCTACATAACGCTGAGAAGCTGCTGTCACCTTCACTTTCGCAGTCAAAATTCTCCGATATTTCACATCAGTTGGAAATATATGAAGGCTAACTCCATCCTTTGTTGTTTTGCTGCACCCAGCAGCTACACACCTTGTCGGCATGGCCGAAAAACACTATATTTTGCTTAGATTTTGGACGAAGAATTTTCGCCGTTCTGCACACACACGTACATGTACACTCAATGCATACGCGTGATGAATGGAGCCGGCTCGCGCAGCAGAATCTGTAATGTGCCTCGGTCTACGTCACACACTTATGTTAATGAGGGTCCCACTCAGGGGGCGGAGTAGCTTGGACAAACATTTTCAATTTTTTTTTCTCATATTTAATCTGGGAAATAATTGTCTAATTTGTCTCTGGACACAAAATATCATTGTCAAGATAATACTTTATTGTTTTAAGCAGGAATAATGCAATATAAATCATAAATCATGTTTCATATAAACCAACGTTTGCGGGAGTCAGGTTGGCCTGGTGGTACTAAATAGATACATAAATAAATAAATAAATAAATAATTAAAACGTGATTTAAATCAAACATTTCGGATTATAAAAATCTACGTTGAATGGATGTGAAATATCGGTTACTGCGGGACAATACGATATACGCCATAGAAATAAAGACAAAACAACACAAGACAAAATAGAACAGCACAGAACGGGGGAACAAAGATATACAATTCGACATGACAGGGAAAATGACAGATTGAACTTCAGGACAACATAAAGCGAAAAACAGGACAGAACAGCGTTGTAGAGCATCGAAAATAATGCAGGAAGTGACAAACTGAGAAAAGAACACCATCATTTGGGTATAAATTCCATGACAATATTTTGTCATGGAATCTATACCCAAATGATGTTGTTTTTTTTCAGTACATGTAGGCCTATATGTTTTTCGAATACATCGATGGTACTTAAAATTAAAAGGGCGTTTTTGATGATCGCTCTCCGAGAAAGTCAGTGTTGTGTCAGTGAGTCTCAGCTCCTCTTGTGCAATAATCAGTAACTAAGGTAAATCTCTGTGTATTATACTTCATCAGATGTGGAAGCCACACCGGGCCTCTCCGTATCCGTCCAATGCCCCGCTGGGAAAGCCGTGGCCATCAATGCCGGTGTTGGCACGGTCACAGCTGGCATAGACCGTGGCCTTTTCGGACTCGAGATGATTTACCGTCAATTCGTCTTCCCCGTAAGCCTATTATGAAGAATGGCTTGACATTCATTTCTCTTGGACGTCCGCGGGTAGGCAGTAAAGTGAAACGGTAATAATTCTATGGAAAGAGCCTCTGTTTTCGTACGCTATGCTGTTTCCAAAAAATATATGCATATTTGCATACACCGGTGAAGAATGACTGAAAGAACGCCCTTAATCTAGTTAATACATGCTTACGAATGACATGTGGATTAGTTTTTGTTTGCAATACAACAAAACTGCGCATATTATTATGTTCCTTAACATGTGCAATTTAAACATCGGCAGCATGACCAGTATACGGTTCAAAGCTATAATTTAACATTCCTTAAATCCTCTCCGATACTAAACTTTGCGTACCATCCTTGATAAATGAGATGCATGTAGTTATTTAATCAAATTCGCATTTTGTATATATATTTTTTTTAAATTGCCGTTACATGTGCACGTAAATTACGTCACAGACCGCATAGTATAGTGATGCTAATGAGTGCTCATTCACGTAAGCCAGTCAAGCCTTCCGGATGCGCGCACGTGGTTTATAACCTGCCCCATGCGATACACGTACGATGATCACTCTATGGCGGCCAACAAGTAGTGTTTTTTGTTTATTCGGTCACGTAGGTGGAAAAGGTTTATAACCTCGGCACTCAACGACTGAATATTGGTTCTGTGTCTGCATTACGATTTATCCATGACAGCTGTAAAAACGAATATATTCACTCATTATTACATTAATTACAGATTGTATGTCTGTGTGTTCATCTTGATATCAGTGAGCCCAAGCTCCACTAGATCGGACAGGTGTAGCGTGAATTTCAGTCACTATAAAATACGCGCTCATTGGTAGTATTGCACATGCCTAAGTGAAGATAATTAGGAGTGGCCGGGTCGCGAGTTATTTTTCCCAAACTACATTCAAATAGATTCATTGTTGAGCGCCCTCCCGAGGTCTTCCAAGCATTCCAATGGCCTAGTGGATACGGTGCTAGACTATGAGGCAGAGGGTACTAGGTTCGAGACCCTCAACGTTGCCAATTATTGTTCTTTTCTAATTTCCAGCTTTGGAGGATTTTTTAAAAGGGAAATAAAGTCCGGAATTTCATTACGTTCGAATTCATTTTTTTCCCTAATTCGTGGCTCCGGAGGATTTTTTTTAAAAGGGAAGTCAAGTCCGAAATCTCATAGCGTTAACCCCATTCGGATGTCGTTTGGGAAAGAAAAGAATTCGCGGCCGAGTCACGTGAGAGGGTTTAACAAATAATAGGAAAAAGGAGTCCGATTTTCATACGAGTGAGATTTTCATATGACACCGGCACATTATTTCAAGGCAATTTCGCAAGTAATTGCATGGTCAAGTAGGTACTCACTGTGGCCATGTATACAAAAAAGGCCACCATGGGTGCGTAAGACCAGTCACATTTCCTGATCTTTCCTGTGCGATCGGTCAACTACCACTCACTGTGGTCATGTATGGAAAGGCCATCAGATCATATGAGTTTAAATCTGGTTCCTTTTTGTTATGATTATTCATGAGCAATTGGTCATGGTTCCTTTTATGACTATTCCTGAGCAATTGGTGAAGTATTACTCGCTGTGGACATATATTATGAAAAAGGACACCGAAGTGACTCTATTATAAGTTTTGAGGCTTTGCATGGTGGAATATCGATATCGTTTCGGTTTGCGGTAACACCATGTGTTTATCTCAACTAACGAGAGGTATGGGTTCTGAAAAGAACCTTATCGCACAACTCGTATCTCAACCTTCGTTAAGTGAGAAGGGTTCACGGGAGAACCAATTTCGGGCAACTCGTTTTCTCTACTGTCGATAAGTGAGAAATATGGTTCAGGGGAGAACCATGTGGACTTCTCGGGTTGTTCTCAACGTTTCGATTAGCCTGCTCTAATCTTCGTCAGGAGAATGAGGAGGTTTGCCGATGCAGCTCCTTAAGTAGTATTTGCTGGGATTGTGTGTAGAATGTGAAGCGTTTCGATTGGTGCCACTGTTGTGTGATGTGTTGTGATTGGTTGCCACTATGGCATTGTTCTTGTTGTGTGTGTTGTGATTGGTTGACTCTAGCTCGGTTACGGTGCTTATCCTGTTCTTTCATGAGGAAATGATCAAGAACCACTCATTCTACGAAAAAGGCCATCAGGTCCCTTTTCGATCTTTCCTAAACAATTGACCAAGTACCACCATGTATAAAAAGCCCTTTAGAGTTTGTTTGGCTGCGTCAACACGACGGGACTATTGGTTCCATAAATCAAGAGTCCACGCGGAAGCAATGCGTGCAACGTAGGCCTAACTGATATGATTGCTTCATGATTGCAAGGCATGAAGCGAACACCTGTCCTCATTATAAGGAACTAAAGAAGTGGGAGTCTGTTGGTCTAAGATTCGGCATCTGAATAAACTGAATAAAAAACAAAAAGAGAGAAAAAAAACTATGATTTTCTTTAGTTTTGGGGACAGAAATCGGAAAGCCGAAAAACACCAATATGAATTGATTTCCCCTGGAAGAAATAGGCGGCCCATCTGCGTCCACCGTTCGCCAAAGGATGGCGTGCAGTCCGGCGAATTGATCGAAATTCAGACGGAGAAAACTGTGACTTTAATTTCATGTTTGGACAATGGGGATTGCGAGCAGACGGCGAGCCCGAGAGCACTGGGATAGAGATGGGTGTGAGGGTGGCGTAGTCACTGCCTCGATCGCCATGCAGCTACGGCAAAATGCAAACACCTCCCGGCACTCCGACAAAATATCTGAATTGGGTTCGGTGGTTCAGGTTAATTGAAAACAAGCATACTACTATTCTACATGAGCTCATCCAAGTCGTGTTGTCGTTCCATGAGGATATACATTATAATCCAGTATACGTCTCATTGACGGTAACGTAGTTTAAGGTAAACGCAGACATGGAAACGTTGCTTTCATAATACACTTGCCCTCAAGATTCTACTTCAGATTCAGAAGCAGGTGAATTCACTGTTTCATGTGCCTGAAGTTTGTCAATGCGTCCGTGACCTGACTAGCTCTTGCATGAATGGGGAAAATAAGTTTGTCGTGGAGTTACCAGTCGATAGCAAAATTTAGTTCTGATTTTAGGGGTTTTGAGAATTTTTACTTGGATATTTATCTCACGCGATATTGGCATTTGAAATAGAATCAACTTGTTGCTTGAATTCTTGATCTGTCGGCAGTCGTATTGTGCAGAGTACATCTGTAAAGAAAACATGCCATTTTGAATGAGTCGACGATGATTCATTATGCCGCGCCGCGCAATGCCCCTTTTGTGTTGGTCATTATGTTCCCGGAATCTCAGGAATTCTTTTCAGATGTCTAGGGGGATGTGTTAGGTAACAATAGTCTGGATAGTGTATATGGTATAGGGGCAAAGGGGCAGGGGGGGGGGGGGGGGGGGTACCCCTCTGCCCCATATCGTGCTGGGTATAAACATGAACAGAAACCATGAAATTAGTCTGGTCCCAATACAGTTATCAACCATTCTGAACATATTGCAGACATAAATCGAATGTGGGGTAGAAGGCATTACACCAAAAGGTTGACAAAAAAGTTGGAAAACTTTGCAGTCAAGAATCCCCTGCGGAACATGCGTTCATTAATCCATTAAATACGGACGACGGTCAAAGCCGCCGTTTGAAAAAAAGGGCACCTGGCCGGTTGTCGTCTATACGCGCAGTCCTGCGCGCATTCAATCCATTGTTTGTCTATTGTTTGCATTACGCTTAGCTGCACAAGCCCGTATTGGCATACCAGCACGCCATTAATAGCAGTCTGACAGAACGGGTTAATATCAGCCAGGGGTATGGTGAATCGAATGAACACAAACTGCAACAATATTTTGCTACGGCATTTCAGAACTCAAACGATTCTCAATTCAATTTGTAGGGAGCAAAAATGTCAATTATGAATCGATTATTCGATAAGTATAATTTGTTCATCTTCATCTTAAATTGTCTTTTTCGGTGACAACTATGTTTACCAGAAAAGAGCTATTAATTACAATTCTCCACAGGCGAAGATAGCCTTTGCTTGAGAATAACATCTGCTGAAATAAGTATACAGGGGGTTCTCGGTTCAAACGTTTTCTTCCCAAGTACTAAACAAGCACAGTGCTATACCAGAAATCCATTCATGCATTAATCAATCACGGTAAATGATAACATAGCGCATGGTCAGCATGGCCAAGTGGTATATACTGGTTCATCGCAACAAAAACAAATCTAATTTCATTCTTTATCGACATGATGTTCAACGTCTAACAATCCACAAAGGAAACTGACTGGGTAAATTTGAATACATTTTCAAAGTGAACAAAGAAACTGGCAGGAGCGGGATTCGAACCTGCGACCTCCGGAATACCGTACCGGCGCTCTACCAACTGAGCTATCTTGCCCTATGTTGGCGGTCTCCCAAATTGTCAGTATCTTTGTTCGGGCGGGCGCTAGTCAGAAGTCATAAACCTAGAATGCCGTATAGCCAGGGATCACACCCAATTTTACGATACAACCTGGGAAGCGACATTGCGGGGATCACTCAATGAGGATACGACTTTTTAACTTATAATTCGTCAAACAATCCACAAAGGAAACTGACTGGGTAAATTTGAATACATATTAAATGTATTCAAATTTACCCATATAAGCAATTATATGCAAAGCCGTTTTTTCTACTCTCAGTATACAGGCATCACAACTTCTAAGTTCCCCTATAATATTTTTCTGAATAACTGGAAAAGTATTGCATGAATGTGCAAATTAAAAAAGTAAATGATACGGGGACATGTTCTACACTTGTGGTGGTCAGATGATTAAAATCTGTGTGCGCCTTTACGAGTTACAGGCACCAAAATAAACATTACGCATGTTTCAAAAGTTGCAGCAAAGTGTAATTAACCGTTCTGTGAGTGAAGACTTTTAAGTTGAGTTTTATTCACCGGCTTTTTTCCAAGAGAAAGTTGATGGGTGACAGCGTGTTTGGAGGTGCTCAGGAGAACAGATACGCAGTGATTGCATCCAAGAAGTCGACTAAAATGAAATGGGGAGTGTGATGGTACGGGTCAGCATTAGTTCTGAGGGGAAAACAGACTTGGTAATTGTTCAAGGGAATCTGACTGGTGCATAGGGAATCACATGTGGCTCCAAGATTTCATTAACATTAATGAAATCTTGGAGCCACATGTGATTCCCTATGCAGCAGCCATAGGCCAAGACTTCATCTTGATGGATGACAATGCTACTCCTCACAGGGCATGGATTGCTTAACAGTTTCTTGAGGATCAAGGCATTAAAGAGATTGAATGGCACTCAAAGTCTCTGAACTTAAACCCCACTGAGAATCTTTGGGACCAGATTGGACGGGTGATCAACCACACCACATTTACCCAATTAACCTAGATGCTGCAGAGAGCATGGGAGAACTTGCACCAACAACGCGACCAACAGCATGTGTTGTCGCTGCTTGGCAGTTCTGGAGAATAACGGTAGACTAATCCCATACTGAACTGAAAGTTTACGCTGCAGGATAAACCTGAAAATGAGACTCTGAAGTTGAAACAATGCATATCAAGCAAAGCCCGACATAATTGACATTTACTTTGTTGTCATGTTTATTAATTTGTTGTCCGTTTGCTTTTTGAGAATTAGAGGTTTATCTGTGAGAACACAAACATTGCGTCTTGTTTTTAATTTCTGGAGATTTTCTTTTTCAACATGTCAGAAGTTCTTAATTATGTGACAAAAAGCTTTAGCCTTCTATTGAACCAATTCTGTTCACTGCAATTTTTTTCAACAGCTCAATTTCCATTCAAATGGTTGTAATTTGTTTTTATGCATGATTGAATTTCCACGGTATCACCACCAGATGTGTAGAACATGTCATTCTGTCATTCGCTTTTTGAATTTTTCAAATTCGTGCACTATATACTTTTTCAGTTATTCAAACAAAACTATTAGAGGGGAACTTAGAAGAAGTGATGCCTGTATTTCAAACCCGGTCGTTCGCAGATGGATGATATTTTCGTCCTTGTGAAATTCATTTATTTCAGCTGGTAGAATTTGGAAATGTCTAAACTGCTCAGTCAATTAATTAACAAGCTCACAAAACCGAGCAGGTACGGAAAAAAATCGTGCTGTTGAGCTATAACTTCCAAAAGAATATATCTGTATATTTCAACGAGGCTATTATTTTGTTTACTCTCCATTTTGCAGGTGAATGTTGAAAGAGTGCTGTTGTAAAGGTTTTATTTAGTTCATCCATATGAAAGAATGCAGGATTCATTCTTCAAGTTTTTTGCCGGTCAATTTGGGTCACCCTTTTTATGTTCAATGTACATAAAATGCAATTATACTTTTTGTTTTGCTTTGAATAGAAATAGTGCATTCTCGAGGAAGTTTTACGGTCGTCGGCCGTTCGGTTGCATTGTGCACATAGGCCTACGGTTCAGTACGGTAGTCAAATCCATCAGGAAACTTGAGCTGTGACGAACTCGAGTGACCAGCCTGGTACACGAACCCCTTGCACGAGTCTGTCCCAAAGCAAGCCTTGGTCATGTGAACGCATCCATATTGTATTCCGATACACAAACATACGCACGCACATTTTCATGTTTCATTCTTTATCCCCTCGAATTTGAGGCCGGCGCAAAAAGGTCAACTTGGCGAATTCGAAGTCTTGTCACGAATGTTTTGGCTCGTTCGAGGACGGCATGGCGGACAATATTATTTGGCGGGAACGACTAGTTACGTTCAACCACCTTCAGCGTTGCAAAATGAGTCATGCTCGGTTTGACATCTGCTTTATGATTCGACGCACCATCGGCTGGGTTCCTCACATACTTTTACTAGAAATTTACTTTGTTTTGTCAGCTATACGTTTAACACTTTGTGACATGCAGTTCAAACATTGAGAATTTCTTTTCCAACTTGATATTTTCTTTGTGTTTCTAACCAGTCAGCAGTGCTAGATTGGACACATGATTTGACAATGACTATAAGATGAAACAATGCTCGAGGCTGATAACATGTAGTATGAAATTCTTAATTTGCAGATTTGGCCTATATTCCGAAAATTACGGTAGTAACATTCCTGTAGGCCTATATTCAAGTAGCCGAACTTTTCGGAATAGCAGTATTCGATATACCGGCGTTCCACTTTATTTGTATTCATGGGGTTTTGTATAGGCTACTGGTATCTCTATTTTCACTTCTTGCTCAGTGACAGTGTGAGATACATTATAGCTGTACAAAGTTTTTCATCTCGGCCAAAAATCCTAAAGATGCATCATTTCATTTAAATTATAAATGTTGTTTGATCTGGTTTGTGGTTTGTTTGATGAAAAAATATAAATAGCGCCAAAACAAACACTGACCACGATGACAATAACAATGACATCAATGACACCGACGACAACAATAACAATGACGATGGCATCAATGGCACCGATGACAAAAAGTGACAATGACAATTGCAACAATGACAACGATGTCAAAATTACGACAACGACAACAGAATGAAGTAAACCTCCCAACACGTGGTGAAAAGACGATCGACGACAATGAAACCAAAATACAGTGTCATTTAGATGCAATCCAAACAAATGAACAATTACACGGCAGATCTTAAAATCTGCTATTTAAGGTAATTTTGATGATGCAAATGAGGACATTTGCTCATCTTATTCGTGTCAAGTGCCTCAAGTACTACACCTCTGGCACGCGGAATCGGTATAGATATTGCTCGCTAGTCGTAGCCTTGTTAACATCTTGTGGTTGGCTAGCGAGATTCTGTGTAGGCCCTATACTTTGCTATGCGAGCTGCAAGACTTGTTTTCCTTAAAAACAATCCTCCAAACCACGAATTAGATAAACTGTTTTTAACCAAAAAGAAAGTAGAAAAAACAAAACAATAGTCTGTTTGAGAATCAAACTCGGTGCATGTGATCCAAAATCCGACACTTTAGCACTGAGCCACCCGAGGAGTTTGACCAAGTGGGTTTATTTGGTAGGTGGAGGCGAGTTGCTCTCACCGACGGTAGAAGTTACACCACCTGGATCTATAAGTCTGAAAATTGGGATATTTTATCCTCTACTTATATCTGGACCCATACAGAAAAACTGTAAGGATGGTAGGGCTGGTAACCCGATGTGGCCAACCCCATGTACTACGTCTGTTGTAGCCCTTTACCTAGAGCGGCTTTTAGCCTTATTGGGCGACTTACATAAAAATGTTTTATTAAACGCTTACACTACTTCACACTAGAGAAACTACATATTATATTCACGTAAAAATAGTAGCCGGTGACAAGATGGCAACAAGGCTAGGACTATTGGGCAGTGCGTAGATGGGTTTAGACATGTTTGTTTTCTTGGACCTTTAATCCTAGCCCATAGACACAGGCAATGTAGATGGTATCATGTGACAAGCACACAGTCATAATCACTAACGCTGACGAGTTTCGCCGCGAAAGCAGGAAACAATTACAAAATCATTAAAATTAATGATCTAGCAACAGCAAAGAATTCAGCTTAAAAGCCTACCCACAACTCAAATTAAATTCTTTTACCAGTATTCTGCCACAAATCGATCCGACCTTCAACGCAGAGCTGGAATTAAGTCCAATAATATGGCTTAATGCATATCACTAGTTACTCTCTGCCGACGCTTTTTATCACATGTGGCGAGAGTATAGTACACTTTGCTCTATTGAGGTGTGTAATAAACAAAAACACATAAATGCAGACATGATGGTGTTTGAGGTGGTTCAACACGTACGCTACCATCATCTAACAGGCACATTAATGATAAATGGTTCAGAGTGCATACATATTACATGTAAATGTAGGATCGTGGACCGTGTACAGAATTATACTTCCTGCCAAATAATAATCAAACCCGTTTCCTTTATCCAATCCACTCTACAATGTACCAACTGATTTGGATCCTCAGTCTTTAAAAAATAAACATTCATTTGGTGCTTATCTCTATATGGTTCTTGTTGGTATTTCTTTCTTTGTTTACTTAATTTTATTAATTTCTTTAATGCAAACAAATTAGTTAAATCAGTCACTCCCACCAGTAATGTACAACAGTGGCTGAATACAATCATATACCAGTATTGTACATAACCTACGTGTAACCATGCAAATATCAAAGGAATAAAAAATATTGAATTTTTCTTAATAAACAGAACGCCCAAGTGGGTCATAAAAAAATTACAATCTCCCTTTTGCCTTTTAATTTTTTTAGCAGCAAAAATGTACCGGTAGTATTAAAAACATTCATCAACTACCCACCATTTGTGTGTACTGGCAAGCCAAATTGTTTATATTTTAATGACCTTAAGTTTGGCTAATTGCCAAGGTAAGTAATGGTTCGACGTCAGCATGGTACGGCTACAATGGTCACACAATCGTTGAATAATGATCCAGAATATGATCGTGACTATTTCAGGTAACCTACAACACAGGCACACATTCTAATACCCCGTTGTCACTTGAACGATTTTCTACGCGAATGCCGTGCGACTACCAAATCGCACAGGGCGTACGGGAGTCGCACGGCAGTCTGTTGATGATTCGCACAGGTTGTAGGGGTGTCGTGTGTAATTCGGACGGGTCGCATGCCCGTGCGAGTTTTTTCAAATGTTGAAAATTTCCATACGGCTGTCGCACGGTTCGCATTGGTCGCATGGGGGTCGCACGGCAGTCGCACGGCAGTCTAATAGGTCGCACGGGAGTCTGAAGAGAGTCGCAGGGCTCGGCCGTGCGACTCCCAGCAGACCCCGTGCGACTCCCGT
This sequence comes from Hippasteria phrygiana, assembly GCA_037893225.1. Classification (NCBI taxonomy): domain Eukaryota; kingdom Metazoa; phylum Echinodermata; class Asteroidea; order Valvatida; family Goniasteridae; genus Hippasteria; species Hippasteria phrygiana. Next base: position 675,732 of record JAZGUH010000974.1, on the reverse strand, counting down.
GCGACATTCATCAGACTGCCGTGCAAATGCCGTGCAACATGTGCGAATCTCATGAGAGCCCGGTGCGACTGCCATCAGACTGCTGTACAAGCTGTAGGAATCTCATGCAAGTGCGGTGCGACCCCATGCGAGCGCGTTGCTACTGCCGTCCAACCTAGCCTTGCAGTTCTTGCTGCCTGCCTGCTTGCCACCACCCTTCTTCGGTGGCATCGTTGTGTTGTGTTGAATACTTGTTGACTGTCGAACATCAAGTGCGGTTTTTGAAGATCGACGCCAAAAGGCCCTGCTTTTATGCGATTCGCGCGGATCGAACGGCGCTTGTACGGCGGTCGCACGGCGCTCTGATTGGTTGTACGGCGGTTGTACCGCATGCGCACAGGTCGCACGCGATTTGAACAAAAATCGCACGTCGCTAATACGCGGGACTCGTACAGGTTGTACGGCAGTCGCACGGAACTTGAACCGTTATCGGATGTTTCGGGAGGAAAAGTCGCACGAGAGTTGAACGGCAGTCGCACGGCAGTTGTACAAGTGAGACTGCGCGGGAACGAAACAGGGAAAGTCGTACGGAAATCGCACGGCAGTACGATTTTTTAGTCGCACCGCAGTTGTACAAAAAATCGTTCAAGTGAGAACGGGGTATACCGCGAGTCTGTCTTCCTGCATTAAATGCCATGTCAATGCACTTGAGCCAGACTAAACCGAGGGTTGTAGAAATCGAAAAACAGCACGAATGCTTAATCATAAACACTTTTTGCCCCTTCATTTAGCAGGTGTCATAAGAATCACAAAAGAGGAACAGAATGACATAAACGGTTTAACCTTGACACCAAAGTACCTGCAGCGTACGGTACGTTAGCTTTCTCCTGTGGTAATTTGGATTTGAAGCTTTGCATGGTGGGTACGATACGAGAAAGACTGAGATTGCGGGTTACACCATGTACAATAAATTTCTTCTCTGTGGTTCTGATAAACTCGCCGTTTCGGATAGTGTGCTCTGTCCGTCCTCGGGAGTCACACTCCCGAGGACGGACAGAGCACACTATCCGAAACGTCGAGTTACACACTCATCCCGGTTCTTTTCAGAACCACACGTCTTCCTAGAAGAGATTTATTTCACATGGTGTTAACCGCAATCTCAGTCTTTCTCCTGTGATATTTATTTCAGTTCCAAAGACACTGAACTATCGCAACAGCATGTAAACTAGCAACGTGTATTTCGTGCTGGATTGGGGTTATTTCTCAACGGTAGGCCTAGATCAAGTATCATCAAATCTGTTGAGAGATAATGTAATTTTGTCTCGATGTCATTTTCAGATTTGGTATGATTTGTTCCCAATTGCAGCATCCCACCTTGTTCACAATGCTAATGTCTGAGGCTGTGTGACACCAATAGTGTCAAATCAAATATATACGGGGTCTCCCAAAAAGGTACGGTAACCCGCAAACAACGAGAATAATGACCAAGCTGTGCCCATAATGACCATTAGTATGGTTTTATCATTGACATAGATGCATTTCTCTTCTCTCGTGCATCACTGATTTCCGTTGTCGTGAAAATGCTATGTAAAACCCTTCTTGGGACAGCTTTGTTAGCTTGGCCCGGGCATTATAATGGTCAGGTTGTGCAGTGATCGTGTTTGGCCGTTCAGTATTTCCATAGGTGTATTTGTGTTTTCTTGATGTTTTAACAAGTATACAATGTTCCGTAATCCGACTCGAACGTCTTTTGTCTGGTGTTTTACACCATACGGCCCCCGTTTCATTTTCAAGACAATGGAAGACAGTGATGCATAACCAGAGAAATACATCCGAGGTATCAATTGAAAGCTTGTTATCCCTAGTTTATGATAAAACCACAACAATGGCCATTATGTACATAGATTGGTCATATTTTCCCTTTGTTCGTGGGTCACCTTTTTGGGGACACCCTGTGTATGGTTTAAAGGGGGAAGAAGGGTTCGGTGAAGGGACAGGGACAGGGTGTGACTTTCATTTATGAGCTGCATTAAATCAAATGAAATGTTACACTGCAAAAACTGTGGTGTTAATCTAACACCATGTGGTGTTTATATTGGGCGAGTGGTCCAATATAAACACCACATGGTGTTAATTTAACACCACGGTTTTCGCAGTGTAATATACTGCTACAAACTGCTTTCTAACTAAGGATGGCCTGACGTTATATTATATGAATTGAAAATATTTGACCATTTGAGTGTTAAAGGTAGTATACGTCATTTGCAAACATAAAAAACTACTAAATTATTACGAAATACCGTACTTGACTGGAATGCTACTCGCCCACTTTCGCGATGTTGGCGGCGATATATCACGAGCTGTGACACATCGTATTGAGTAGAACATCTTGTATGTCGCGAAAGGACAGACGACATTGGTACGATGTCCTACGATCACATCACGAGCTTACTACGAATATAACACGAACTTGGTACGAAGTTAGTACGAACTTACTAGAATTTATTACGAAGTGGCCACGACAAAGGCTAGTTACGTACGTGTTTCGTACGAGGTCGTTACGAGTTTACTACGTTAAGCCACTGTCACAATTTTAACGACGATAACCCAGGATTCACAAAATCCGGGTTATTCGTGGACGTACTTGTAGCGGCATCTTGGTGAACCCTAATGAATCTTGACGAGTCGTAATGAATCTTGGCTGGTCGGCAAACTCCGACAGTTTTGAACTGTTCAAAACTGTGGAGGCGGTGCTACGATTTTTTCAAACCGTACGACAGTAGCAGTGCGATCGTAACTCAATCGCGCACCATCTTGTATGCATTCGTGGCCTTCCGTGGCTAATCGTGGTTTATTTTTATCACAAATCACTACGAATATCCACGACTGTTCTACGATGTTCTACGATGTTCTAATCTTAGCGCAATCGTCTGTAATCGACTGTAATCGTAGTGTAGTCCTGACTAGTCCTCACGCTATCGTCGTAATTATTCGCAAGACTTCGTAAACACCTCGTATTGTCGCGTAAGTCGTGGTGCCAATTTTAAAATTTTCAAAACTTTTACGAAGCGTTACGATTTCGTAAGCCTTCGCAATATGTCGCAACGGTGTCGTAACTTGTCGTTATTGCTTCGCGAATGCATCGTCATCTTTCGTAACCATATCGGGCTGGTTCGGCAAATTTTTCCCTCAACGAAGTGTCACGACAGTTTACGAAGTATTTGCAAGGCAGTTACGACACGTTACGAAGTTTACGACATGGTAACGAAGTAATTACGAAATGGTTACGAACCAAGCCGAAAAGGTAGCGTCAACACGAAACACCTGTGTTTTGGCGCGAACCGTTTACGAATTTTGTTACGAATTGATGAGAATGACCACGAATTCATTCGCGAAACCATTACGACATTGCGACTCAGTTATGAAGCGTTTGCGACTTTGACGAAGCACTTACGACGCGGTTACGAATTTGCCGACGTGGTTCGAAACCAACAAGAACACGTGGGAAACACGTGATGAATTAGCGGTTCGCGGCGTTTTGTCTTCACTTTCGTGTACATCAGAGTTGGAGAAAATACAAGTACAGGTTCTCAACGCGCGCATTACCACGTGACGTTAAGTTCGCAACAAGTTCGTATATGTATATATATATATATATATATATATATATATATATATCGCAAAATGTCGTAAATGCGTCGTAAACGCGTTGTGAAATCGTTAATACCTCGTAACATGTCAAGTTATTTCGTAACACTTTCGGTCTGTTTCGTAAACAATTCGTCACATTTTGTATTTGTATTGTAACCGTTTCGTATCGGTTCGCAATCAAATCGTGAGAGTTGTAACCGTTTCGTAACCGTTTCGTATAAAATGCGCTCTGGAGGGCTAGGCCACCCCGAAACGAATCACAACGAATTTTATGTCCCGCTGATTCGTCGCCAAATTCGCGAAAGTGGGATCGGGGCTTAATAGCAGTCTCAAACATCCTGTGAAATCGTGGCACCTGGTGTGCTGTCGTTTTCAAGAAAAGTGAAAATTTATACCGTTTTCCAACGATTGTCGGCCGGCAACAATCGTTGGAAATAGTCTAGTTCCCCGACCTGATATAAATTGCTCCGTATAAATTGGATAAGGTATGGTCAGAGAACCAGACTACTATAACATATTTTTTTCTCTGTTTTCCCAGCATCTATGCACGCAAAACTTAAAACAGGTCAGTGTTACAGTATTTGCTAGCACGCTATAAAATACTAACCCCCAAATTCATTTATTTCTGAAAATTACAGCAAAAGCAAATGGTGTACTACCATTAAATTATTAATCTTTTGTCATAAATAATCTTTCAATTAAGAATCAAGTGTTCCATTTTAAAACTTCATATATACATACACCGTAGTCTTGTTAAGTCTAGTTGTTTATTTAGTGGTTTTTAATTCTTTGATTTATGGTAGTGTTTCAATAGGTCTTAATAAATTTTGACTGTATTGTAACGTCAATATTTCTTAAAACAAATTTACATCCCAGGTAGAACAGTTCATTCATAACACGAAAAATACAAAATCTACGTTAAAAGACTCTCCTCGGGTCTATTTTCTCTACTGTCTCATCCACCATCCTCGACTACATTTAGTTAAAAACAAAATAGCACTGGAAATTAAAGCACGAGGCTTCAGCTTTTCCTTAATAACCTCATTCAGAGCGAGTACCTCGTTCGGGAGGCATCCATCACGGATTTACCGTTCCCGTCCGGCAATCGGAAGAAAAAAAATCTAACTAACGTTTACACCCGGCACAACATCTCGTGCATCTTAAAAGGCAACACGACGCAGTGCTTGATAAATAATTGAGCAAGCCGCATCGATCAGGCTTGCTGTGAGCACGTCAAGTTGGAGAAGTCACGAACACTGACTGTGCAATTTGCTTTTCAGCAGAGCACATGTCAAAACCTCTCGTGTGTAAGAGTCCTCGATACTTCTCAAGTTCACGGTATGTGACGACTCGCATGCAGTTGATTACATCCCTATAATGGATGCTGCACCCTGCGGAAGACTCTAGACACATGTTTATGGTTCAGATGGAACCTTTAATTCACAGTGTCGTTATCGATGGTATTGGAAGATGTAGGCCCTATTGGAACACGTAAAGCCAAACGTGGAGCCAATTTACGCCATACCTTCAAAAAGAACATCAAGGTGAAGGAAATCTCTGAGAGGTCGGTGGTTATCGAACCAGTAAACAATTTTCAACGATGTAGGCTACCATCCTTACGTGACTGAGCATTCGCGACAGTTTCAAATTTCTGCGCAATTTCTGTTTATATCCTGAAATGGAGGAGAAGTATTAAATCACCTTCTAATTCCAAGGACTCCGCGGAAGAGAACTTCGTCTCACTATTACTCCTCCAGAAAAAGTCCAGTTGACTAATGGAGAAGTCGCGCCACTGCACTCAGATATAATCAAATTAGGCCTGGCATTACCAAGAGTATGTACAACTTTATATGTGTTCATCGGTAGGCGAACCAGCAGGCGACTTGTACAAACACACGGGGGGATTTAAACCCAGAACCCCCGCTTACTACTTGACAGAGAGTATTGGCTCAATGATTTCAATTCCTGCACTAAAACAAATGCTAATTCAGTAATTCATACACTGTCAAAAGTGTGCGTGCGTCAAGCACTTTTTCACTGGACGCACTGAAGCGCATGCAAGAGCTACTTGGGTCAAGTTAAGTGCAGTGATGGACACAACTCAGGCGATCTTCATTACTAAAACGCTAGAAATGATTTGGCAATGACGGACGCATCATGCGGACGAGGTGTAGTGTTGGATTCGTATCTAAGTCATTTATGTTATACTTAGTAACAACAAATACTTAGTGCGGCACTTTATGTACCTAAAGTGTCCAGTTCATGATTCTGAAACATGTACTTGCTTGCAGAGGGGAGTGAGCTGCATTCACTTTCAACAGTGTACGGGAGCACAGATTGTTGGTATTTAACTGATGCAGCAACGCCTACGTACACACACACATGCAATGTACTTTTCTTCACTCAACACGTTTCACTTTGTATTTTAATCCCTCCCCCTTAAAAAACGGTAGGCGTACCTATCACCTTATTCCACAAACTTTATACATGTATCAAATCCAGAATAGGTGTACGTTTCACCGACTTCGCGTCTTTAAATTTGCGACATGACAAAGGTGACGAAGCTAACACCACTTGTGGCCTCGGTCCTGACTGTTATACATAAATCATTCACACATCCTGGAGCTGTATTTAACCGCAGACGTGTTGTTCAAGAAGCTAGGCAATGCCAACTCGGTTGGTTCTTCACGGGGATGTGATCATTTTTTTTCTCGGTGAATTTATGCTTGCGGGACGGTTCAATATTCGTCTATACGGTTGTGGCGAGTTATACTCCGAACCGTTGTGCACTCCAGTACACAGCGGGCACGTAAACTAGATGGATTGTCCACTTGCCCGCAATGAATATGCCCATAAAATCATATTAGTGGCCAGAGAAACACGATCCACTGAATCACGCATTTTATTATTTCTGGAAGATATCATATGCTAAATCGTGGCAGTGGAAACTTTAGAAGGGGGGAAAGTGCAAAGCCCTCTGGTCTGACCTTAACCTTACACCACCACCGCGACAAACTCACCCTGAATTCTGAGCAACATTTGCATGCATAAAAAGCCTTTCAATTTTGACTGTGTGAACTTAGTGTAAATCTAGCTTATTTCACGTAATGGACAAGGGCATTCTGCGCTGCTTTTAATACGGGACACCCCGACCAGATTAACGTCCCGCAGGGTGGATCCCGTAAGTCTGGCCTCTGACTCCCCGCACTTACATGCCAGTTTAGACGAGCGGCTGCCCATGACTTTCCGGACTTCAAAGCTTTAAATTACAGTGGGTGTTATTTTCAAAAATCAGAAGTGGGGGTCATTGCTCTTTTTTGTTGTATCAGACCAACCCACATGAATAAGTAAGTGAGTTAACCGTAACAACGTAAGCCCGCCGTGATGATTTATTAGCGCGTGGTACGTGGCATTTCATAACAAAAACTCTTCATAAAAAAATTAATCTTCACACAATTACTTACGGAAGCTATACAATACAATGACAATGTATACCACTGCCAAAATCGTAAAGACTGAACGAAACGCCCCTATGCATGCAGCATTGGGAAATTGGGTTCAGCGGTACTCTGTATGTCGTTAATCCCGACAGTCCTGATTCCTCCAATTTTAAATATGATTTGTCTACAGACCCTAGGGAGTTAGGGTTAATGCCCATTCTCTAACGGGTGACCAGCGTTGACTGGAAAAACAATAAAACTTGCACCCAGTGACTATACAGCCATAATCTGCTGATGAGTGCCGGTTTACCTGTCTCTAGTTAAATCTGACTATATTGCTTTTTAAGAATGTCTATTCTTGTCTTAATAGTGATTTTGGCTTTTTGTTATCACGTGTAGGCTATTACGTCTTGCTTTTTAATTTTAAATATCCATGCTTTTGTACAACTTTTTTTCATTATATAAACATTTCATTCAGCCACTAGTCTGCGAGGTTTTTATTTCTTTTGAAATAAACCAAATGACTTCATTTAGAAATAGTACATGATCAAAATCACAATTTCGTAAATATTTGGGGTTGATTTGACTCTAATACTTACTTTGTTGGACCAAATCGTCAATGAACATCATAAAAGTGAATATTTGCTGCACATAAGTAAGAAGCAGTACCGGTATACTATTTTAAAATTGAAAAACAATACAAAAATAAGCAACATGTACATAAACTAAAACCGTTAAATAGCTTACATCATATATCAATCAAGTGGATTTTTGTTTCATAGTTCGTCTGCTCGCAGACTATTTACCCATCCAAGAGGAGTGTCTATCATTGAACCTCAAAGATACAAGATGGGGGCACTTGTGTTGTAACCAGGACATCGTTTGTGTGTGATACCTTTAATAGAGACCCAGGAATCCGTCTGGTAACACACCTCTGTATGGAATATCTTTCCGCGGAAAAGAAGCTTAGAAAATAATACACGGCCCGAAGACATATGCACGCCAGGATTACAATGTTAATCCTTTGTGCAGCATCCGTTCGGATTATGGAGATGTTTCTCCGTCGAGTGATAAATACAAGTATCTGCTTTATCCGGCAATTCGGAGATGTAACACCATTCTGAAATACATCAGAGTCCCTATGTTTGGTCTGTCGACATGCATGAATGCCGGCCTGATGGTCTGGTAGTTATAATTTGATGACATAATACAAAACAAAAAATCAAAAATAGCAGTCCATCACAAATGCAGCGGCATATTAAATATTTAAGCACACTGTCGTACGTCGGATTAATATCTAAATGGTAATTTTAAAGAGAGTCTGTTCGGCGCCAAACCGATAAACCATTAGCCTCGTTTGTCCTCCTGATGGCGCATGCGTATACTAATAGCTGAGTGACAAACCCCAAATTATACTCAACCTAAAAGGCCTCACAACACACACAATTAGTGAAACAGCATTTTAATACATATGATATTACACAACTTCGGTTCTTGGCCATTTTCTGTAAACAAATAATGGAGAACGTTTAAGCATTGCACACAAATTTAAACCCCATCTCCCTTTATGGCTAATTTCACTGTGTTTCATAACATTTAGTTTTAAGAGAAAACAGGAAAGAGGTGAATACGTCATTGCCAGAGATCTGTCTGGAGATATTTTGTTCCAATGCAGATAAAGATCTTAACAATGGGTATACCGTTATCTATATCTTAACATTATCACATGGAGAACATTTTAAATGTTAAATTTCATAGACTTTAGTCTGTAAGCATGCGTACACTGTAAAGAATGGTGCTTTGAGCATACACGAATCGAAGGCATTACCCCCCCCCCCCCCCCCCCCCCCAACCCCCTCAGGGCATGCAAAATCATAATTTATTAAATTTGGAGGAGTGGGACTGTTAGGGTTAAATTTAACATAACGCGATTTACAATGTTATTTTCGTCTATACATTGTTTTCTCTAATCAAAACAATGATAAACACGAATATCGCTCCAAGTGCTCTTTTGTTCAAGTCTTGACATAAAAACGTTTGAGCGTCAAAATATTGGCGCGCACACTTTTTGGTTAGACATATGTTACGGCCCATTATGTCCGCATGGCCCATTATGTCCGCGCGCTTTTTCAGGCCCATTATGTACGCCCCATAATGTCCGCAGGCCCATTATGTCCGCCCCATTGTGTCCGCATGGCCAATTATGTCCGCCCCATTATGTCCGCAGGCCAATTATGTCCGCCCCATTGTGTCCGCAGGCCCATTATTTCCGCCCTATTGTGTCCGCAGGCCCATTGTGTCCGCCCCATTGTGTCCGCAGGCCTATTATGTCCGCCCCATTGTGTCCGCAAAAAGCGTGCGGACATAATGGGCCATGCGGACATAATGGGCCATGCGGACATAATGGGCCATGCGGACATAATGGGCCATGCGGACATAATGGGCCATGCGGACATAATGGGCCGTAACAGACGTACCTCTGTCACTGATTCATCAATTCATCAATTCATCATGTTTGTTAAACTAATATTGTGGGTTTGCCTACAAGCACTTTACCATTTTAAAGAAATAATTAGGTGAATCTGTGCGATACATCATGCTGTCGGCCATATTTCTACGCATTTTCCGTCGAGGCACCGTGGGACCGTATACGGTATAACTAAATAATTGCAGCTCAGGCTTAATGCCGGAAATGCGTCCAAGACACAAAAGCTAAATTTACCCCGTGGTTGTAAAATATTACATTCAAGTAATTTGGGTGAAAACGCGGAAAGGCATCTAATGGACAAATCAAAGGGTCAATTCTTCAAAGATTCCAGGATACAGTGCAGCCTAAAAAGGACTGACCCGCTCCGGCCGCGCGTTACTCCCCGTCCGTGATGAAAGCCAGCGAGGCACTAACTAATCGTCAATCGTCCCCACGGTGCCCGCCAACCTCCCCGGCGGGACACGTTCAAGTTAATTGCGCAGCGGTCCGCCCATCACGCGCTAACTTCACAGGCTAATAGTATCGCTGATGACAGGTGTGAACTCAAAGATCGGAAAGAGTTATTCTTGTGCCACCGGCAAAATGAATGCGAGCCTGCTGGGCAAAAGATGAAAAAGAAGTGTGGAAGTCTTGAAAGTCTAATTTGATAGCAGTCTCAAAATTACAAAAACGCTTTGGACTGTGGATACTATCCTACAAGGCGATTGTACAACGACCCTAAAACGGAAAATGCTTTGTAAGTTTAAGAATGCAAGAAGTACATTGTACGGGCAACGGGATTTTTTTCACTCATAACTCATGGGAATCTTATTAATATGCCGGATACCGTGTCTATAAATCACGTCTGTGGAGAGTATAAGCAATTTGTATTTAACGCCCAAAATATGTCGGTTTAACTCCTATAATGTTCGCTACATGCCTTACTTGGGAAATGAAAAATCCCTCGAATATAAACACTACTTTCCAAATGGAAACTAAAACTCTGATAAGATCAGCAAAGCATCTGCGAAGACAAAGCACGTATAGGCCTACGCGCCAATTCTCAGAACCGCCAACCTGTCAGAATTACCGAGCGAAGTGGGTCTTCGCTCAGCAAGGCGTAATTGCCGGTCAGACCATGTCACTTAGTACACAACCCACCGATAGCACTAATCAAATACGGTACTGTGTGCATGCTGGCATTCCACGGGGTTGGTTTGTCATCGAAGTGGTATCCTTCCCACCAAAACTGTTTAAATTGGGTTGAAGGGACAGCCAAAGCGCCAAGCCAATCCGCATCAGCCGCGCGCTGGTGCCTACGTAAATTAAGCAAAGGAAGCGGTTATCACGATCTCTATCACAGTATCAGATCTACTAGATCGTCGATACTCTTAGTACAAAGTAGGCCTACATGGAATGGTGGCATAAACCGTTGTGATAGGTTTACAACGCAACGTATTTGCATGCGTTCTTAAAAATTGCCCATGTAATGAATTTAGTTCCCACTCCTGGGACTTGAAAGTGAATTAGGCTTCTGTTACCGATAATCAAGGAGTTGGAGAACTACTGCAGTGCCATGGAGTACATTTCCCTTACTAATATATGAGGTTGTGTATATATTTGTTCCCACTGTGTCCAATTCCATCATGATTGTGTGTGATTATTGCACTAGCCTTTCCAGGAACTATCCAGTTAGGAGTTTCTTGTACTTATTCTTTGTTCTTGTTCGTATTCTTTGCATTTCCCAGTACACTGGTGCGCACATGAAATGGACCGCACAAAAATTATCTTTCGCCAACAGCTACAGCCCCAGACATGAAATACCGTATACGAGGCACAAATTGTAAAAATAAACAAGCATCTGATGCAGCTCATGAATCTTGTCATGTTCATGTTCCACATTCTAGCGAAATACATCATCACAAATTTAACGACAGCCGTTTCACTCCAATCAAACTGGGCTAGGTGAGCGATCGTGGCCCCTGCACAACACTGCGTTGACACATGTGACGCGCCCAGGTGACTTTTCAAAGCGAGCACACAGCTTGTCCAGAATCGGGTTAATGACACGCACGCAGCTGGACGCAACACGTTTGTTGCCATCTCACAGCGTAAATGCGCCATTTGTCGACCTCTTTCCCGGGTCACCATACCAGACAACCCTCCGTGACGATTCCTGGTATTCGCCACTGATACAAAAATTGCAAAATCCTCCCGAAAATTTAACCTCGACTGTGCATACCAGCGATGCTGCACAAATTGGAAGCGGCATGAGCCACCAGCGTCTCAACACTTTAGACTTGTGGTATTCAGACGGCACTCATGTTAAAGGTAGTGTACATGATTGGTCATTGTTGCAATTTTTAGAAATGGGCAGATTTGGGGGTTAGTATTTTATAGAAAATATCGTTCCACTGACCTGTTCAAAGTTTTGCGTTGTTAAATGGCGAAAACAACGAGAGAAAAACGGCGCTCGGTTTCAACCGTCGGGCGGATGAAAGCCAGCATGTCCGGGGCACGCCACTCGCCGGGTAGCCACGCGCGCCTTGACTAAAGGCCACAGGGCAGTTTTTCCAACGATTTCCAGCTGGAAATCGTTGGAAAACGATATAAATTTCCCCTTTTTTTGACAACGATGGTGCCATCATTTCACAGGATGATTGAGACTACTATTTTGTAATAATTCATTTAAACAAAAATTGGAGGATTACCAATCGTGTACACTACATTTAAAATCTAAGTGAAGAGCAAGTGTTTATCACACTAAATTAATCAGCAACATCTACGCTCGAAATGTAATGTACAATTCTATGCGAAAGAGCTAAGTCAAATGTGGTGTTTTAGGCAATTGAGAAGATACAAACGACGAAGTTTGCTCATCAGAATCATTCTACATGTCTCAAGTACCAGAATTTAGTCGCGCATATATCGGAAAATTTGAGACTTTTGAGACGCTGATGGCAGCAGACATACCGGTCCTTTTTGCTAGTTCTGAGCATGCGCGCGTAGTTCTGAGCCTGCGCGCGTAGTTCTGAACATGCGTGCGTGCAGTCGAAAAGGACCGGTGTGTCTGCTGCCACCACGCGTCTCAAAAGTCTCCCATTGCTTGGAGTGTGTCAGCCACTTCGGAGTTCCAACTGCACATGCGCATATCATGATTCACGATTTAGTTTTCAGATATAAACAGTTTGCCACGCGCATGCAAAAGCATAGCGGGTTGTCAACAAAATCAAAGACAAATTCTTGTTTGAAGTAAATGCAAATGTTTTTATGTGTTTTTTTTGTGTTTTTTTACGGCATTGTGGTTCAAGATGTTTGTATGCTCCAACGTTTGATTAGATGAAAAATTGCAGAATGCGGTTTCGGTTTATACCACGTCCCAAGTATAGACTTGTGTGCAATTATCTGCTTTGTTTATCCCCCAAAACCAAATCGTTGAATCTGATGTCCGCACGCATAGTTGAATTTCTCGAAAGGCTTATTTAACGGGTTCAACTGAGGCATATTGTCATGAATAACACGCGCATTTGACTGTTAGTGGCCAGTAGGTTATCGCATCAGTAACTTTGATAACTAGTAGGCGACTGTACATCTTGTGTTGGAATAAGCTCTTGTCAATCGCCACACAGCCAAAAACCGGGCCGCAATGTTACGACGGCGCAGCCGAGGCAGTGCTTGGGGGGAAAATTCGCACTGATGGAAACCCCTACCGTGTGAACTTGGAAAGGCAATCACGGGTTATTACGCAAATAAACGCTAACCTGTTCCAATCTGGTTTGCACAAATGGGTAAACTCGAGTTGAGATGTGTCCGTAAACACAACTCAACTCGAGTTTCAGGAATGTTATGGGGAAATCCACACCCAAAACGGATCCAGCAGAGCGGTCGTACGCTCAAGATCGTTAGCTCAGCCGTATTATGTTACTCTCAGAGTCAATACTGTTATGCTGCGCAAAAGTACCTTACTTCCAAATCTTTTACAGAAGGCCCGAAATTGGTCGGCATAAACATACTGCACGTGCCGGCATTCGGGGTAGAATCGACACAAATTAATTTCCTATACACAGAATTCATGCATACACCGTCTCGATACGAGTTAGGGTGCATCGAAATCGGCCACTCTAAGTTCGAAAAATGTACCAAACCATGCGATTCGAAGATTTTTTCCAAATTAAATCGCATAGGCCTATGGGGAATGCCACCAAACTATCTACACTATAAAACATTACGTAGGTCTATGTTGTGGTTCTTTTTTAAGAAGAAAAATAAGAAGTCTAAAAATTACAGAGGATTCTACTTCATTGAATGTTGTCTTTAAATATACAGATATTCTCCATTCCACGACTGTTGTCCTATACTATAAAGCAGAGTTTGTGACTGTTGAAAATAGTAAGTTCTGCAATGCAAATTGACAAAATAATCTACCCTTGATACAGATAATGTTTTAAGTTTGTCGGCAGAGGTTAATAATGACTTGGAAAGCGATAGCTATAAAGTAATGAAAGGTCCAAAATGTTCCGAGTAAGCGGTTTCATAATGCACGACCCACAGCGGATGAAAATAGATTATATACATCACATCAACAATTCCGCTTCTGTAGTTGAATTCGAAAACAAGTCGTGGATGGTTAAATGCAAGCTGAAATAGCAACTATAATCTTCAATGTGCAGTACAAAAACACACAAAAATAACAAAACATCTTGGACCTATCAATTAGGATTGAGTTGTTTCCCCGTATATTTGAACAACATATGGGTGTCAAGTGAAGATTCCTTTTTTTTTGTGAAACATATTTATACATATCTATATTAATAATGCATTAAGGGCATTGATATTAAACTAAATGATGTGATGGCAAACTAAATTTGTAGTTCGCTGTGGGGTTTGAACGCTTCACGTTGCGCAGACAATTCCCAGCCAAAATGAGTCGGTTATTCGAAACTTTTGATTTCTGCTAAATAACGCTCCTTCCGATTTGTTTATACTGAGAAATCATCTTACCATGCACCAATTGATAATTGGGTAGAAATGTCAATGTCGATTGTAAAATAGTCCTTTAATTAATACAAAAAATTAACGCAACAGCACAATAAACAACAATATACACTTCTCCAGAGAATACATTTCGACCCATTACGGAGCGTAAGGTTATAAATAATGCACACATAATATCGTTAAAAGGATCTGATTTTTTTTTACGATATAATGCTCGTTATATCCTACGAAATAATACACAACGAACTACTTACCAGCTCGAATGACCTGAAATGCATCAATGAGAACAGCAGCAGTGAGGCTGTTATGATCCTACAACAGAATCTCCCGCGCAAAAGCGATATTCATGAAACATTATCGGCAACATTTTTTGGATCATTACAAAGTAGAATAATAATAAAAAAATAATGGACATTTGTAAAGCGCACATATCCACCAAGACCACGGTGCTCAAGGCGCTACATATTATAACTCCTGCTCATTGGGCCTATTAATCATTCCTGAAACCTTCTCAGCTTCCCCGGGAGTACCGTATACAGCCCCGGCTGCGAGTTAAGCGCACACGGGCTAATTGAATACATAACCATCACTGCCCTCATAGGTACCCATTTACTCCTGGGTGGAGAGAAGCAACTTGTGACAAAGTGCCTTGCTCAAGGACACAACAAGCACCATGACCCCAGCCGGTCTCGAACCTATAATCTGCAGCGCTCCATAGAAAGGTGTATCTGGCATTACAATGCATGTATCGTTCGCGATGCGGCTGTTCTTAACTGCTAAAATATGGCTAATTTATAATACACACTGGGGGCGCTTAACACCTGTGGATAAGCCAGGGGTTACTTGCATTCCAACATTATGACAGTCAACAATTATTCAATTATTCCACTGTGCAAAAGAGAGGAGTCGTGACTCGCTTTACGAGACAAAATTATTGAGAAGTAACATCCGAGTATCTCAAGGATTCCCACCGGACCGAACATGAGTATGATTGTTTTAGACAGGCAGGGATTAGCCTAATTGACCAAATGATCTGTATCCCACGCCTACATCACGTCACAATAAATTTCCCCTTTTCGTGAAATCTGGAGGTATCCCAATAAGTGCGACTTGTTTTACACCAAATAGCCTACAAGCTGAATCAGGTTGGTGTCAAGGAAGGCAGATGCAGAAATCCGAAGCGTGACTCGTGACAAGGTAGTTTCCCATCTGCTTTTACCCTCTCCGGCAAAGTGTGCAAGAAACACATGGTACGCTTTCATATCACGCACCTTATGATTCGAGGTAACCAATAAAGTGCTCAGTGTCAATTAAAATGCCCGGCATCAAGAAGAAGTTGCAATCGCCGAGAGGTTGCTCAGTGTTTTAATTTTTCGGTCTTCACGCCCCAGAGGACACGGGATAAAGGCTCCTAGAAGACACGTTAATGGAGCCTGGTAGGAATGGTTCACGCCTCCGCAATGCCCAACGGGTGTCCCCAACATGTCACTTTAGATCTTTAGATCAGCACTTCCATACTGGACAGTGAGGAGTTTAATTGAAAGCAAATAATGGAGAGGGGGGCTGCGACTTCATCCCCCGGCAGAATCTGCTAAAGTTTCTGCCTCTTTCAATTTGCTGACACGGTATTTTGCACCCTGGAACAATCTCGGCCCATGGAACCCCTCGCGTATGAATGTGATAAAGAGTCAACGTACACTGTCGACTGCAACTTCTGATCCCATTCAACGCTGAGCACGGACCAGAGTTTGTCGTCAACGCGCAACGACTTGGTTGAATCTTTCCACAAAGATTAGTCCCCACAGTACGCCGTGCGATATGACGGATGTCTCAAATGTGTATTGTTCCGATTTCTTTCAGGCAAGTCGTGATGAAAAGATATAGCTTCTTCACCCACTGCAAAGGTAAAAACAGCAACAGTTTGCAAAGTTTCACACCAAAATATACCGCGTATGAACTTTCCCCACTCATTTACAAAGTTTTCCAAACTTTCGACTTTTCCGTGGGAAGCGTAATGGGATGATGGGGTGTGGCTCGTAGAGACAAGTGCTGTGGATAAATAAACACGTTTGTGTAATGAGATACAAATTTTCATCGACTGTATCCCTTCTTTCGCGTGAACCAATTTTTTTAAAAAAGGTTTACCAGTCAAGGGGGTATTTTCAACGGTAGGAAATCTCTCGGGAGAAACCGAGAAACTATAACGGTGCGGTGAAACACTATTGATGACACCACTCGTCTCTATTTCATTAAGCGGATTCGTCTCGCGTAAGCCAGGAACCTTCAGGCCGGCATGGCCCTATAATAATGGATGGCACTGTAGATACATTATACAGGGACAATAATCCAGGAATAGGCCAGCGCCGAGAGGAAGCCCGACATCTGAAACGGACATTTTCATCACACTTGGTGTCATGTAACTTCTAGAGTTGGAAAGAAGCTCATACGCCGTCCGTTCTACGTTGGAGTTCCACGGGTGTATGTTACTGAATAAACAAGAATATAATATGCCCGGGGTGTGAACAGATGAAATATTTTTTTATTATTATTTTGCCACGTTCCAACAGTTTCTTTTTGTCATGGAAGAACGCTGACCGAAAAAAGTCTCGAATGGCTTTGCATTCGCTTTCAAACTATGACGTCATTGAGGCCCTTTATGTACTTTCAATTGTAAAGATTCTTTTGAATTTGTTTTGAAAAAGACTGGGCTGACTCACTGAAAATCGCAACCCATAATAAGCGAAAATCATTTAATGAACGTCAACGCGTTAAACGTTGAATAATTCATACAGACATCTGGAAGTTCAGCCCATTACCTATGTACTTGTTTTATGTTTATGTGGTGTTTTTTTCACCCCCATGTAACAATTTAACTCAACTATTAAAGTTAGGAACACTTATTTTTCTTGTCCAAATATAATACTTCTCAGAATCGTTTCCGTTACGAGATGCTGGTGGGCAAAGTAAGGTTAAAAAGCAGCTTTAAGAAGCGCTGCCGAAAACTTCTGATTTACATTCAAATTCAATCAAATTTAAAAGGTGCGGCGTGACGCTATTCCATTGAAAGTGCTGATTTAGTACAGAGAACACGAAGCGTGTATAAAGCTCCCAGTAAACCAAACAAGTTCAATATAAATTGTTATATGTGAGTAAATTGCTCGACCGTTGCTCATCCATTAACCTATACATGATCCTACAGTTAATATTCAAAGTACGTAATCAAAAATCTACTTAAACGTGAATGCATGACTCGCACCATTGATGAAATTTGTGCACTACGTATAAGGGCAACAGTTTTCATACTCTTTCCATCAGCGCTTTACATCTTTTATGTGTATGTGTGTATGTGTGTTCTTCCCGTAATTCGATTATCTCCAGAACCGGGCACTGTATGAAGTTGAAAATCGGCAGGTGTATTGCTCAGGACCCCAGAATGTGAAGTTTGAAGTTGTTTGGATGAGCGGTTCTCAAAAAAGCTGCAAAAAAGCAGCAATACCAGAGGCCAAGACCCGCAAACGTGGCTGTATAGACCGCCACGCACTGCATGCTGCACATTTTGAACGGGCACATGCACTACACCGCCACGACTGTGTATAGACCGCCACGAATGCAATGGGGCGTGATCTAATATGCAAATTAGACGCATGCGCATCAGTGTTACAAAAAATCAGCTCTTCCCAAGAAACTCACTTCCAAAGCTGTGATACATGTGTGGCATGGAAACATACACCTGTGGCTTTTTTTAACCCTTGCGTACGGATGACGCCATATGGCGCAAAAAACCAGTGCCACCAGGCCGGATGACGCCATTGGCCGCTGTTTGTGAAGTTTCAATCCATTGTTGGATTATTGTGTATGTCATGCTTGACTGCACAAACACATTGTAGCTGTTCAATTTGGCTGCCAGAACCGCTGCAACACACCGACGTCTCCCGTAAAATACCATGCTCAAGAGGTTAACGAAAGCCAAGCAATTTGTCCGTTTCGAACAGGCACATTTTGAACGGTCACTCTGCACCAGTTCACATAAATACTGCCTGCCTCAACTTAAAAATACACTGGTTGCTTGATGAAGCATCGGTGCAGTCATCGTAGCAGCAGAAGTCTTTCAAACGTTCAAAGCTTAACTCCAAAGTTAAAACTATCTTAATAACTTGTAAGAAGGGGCTTTAGCGTGGAAATACATGTAAATGAAATTTTTGCAATATTTTACTAGTCTCCTGAATGAAAGTTTACTCTCACGCCAGTCATTCTGTACGTAGCTCGAAGAACGTTGTAGAAACAGTTCAGAAAGAAAGGTTCAAGTCTGACAGCATGTTTATCATAATCACTACATCTATAGTCATTTTCACGTTTACGTACTTTTCTATTTGGACAAAAAAAGAATAATGGTGAGCATAATTTTCCTCCTTTTTATTTTCCATTGCCATGAAAAATGTGGGTACCCTTAAAAAGAACAAAATGTTCGTTTTTATTTTGCGGGTCACTTTGTACGGATTTGGCATACAATATGAGTATGCACTGTGCAAATTTGTTGCTGACAAGTTATACCGAACGTTTTTATGTCATTAACAGTCCTGAATCCTCCAATTTTAATATGATTTTCCACATACCCAAGGGAGTTAGGGTTAAAACTGAACCCCAAAGAAGCATAAAACATAATTGGCAAAATCGTAGCCTAACGTTAGGCCAAAAACCATTAAGATATCAGAGAAACATATTGGTTTGCACGAAAAGGGCATTGGAAATTTTAAAGACTTGAGCGAATAGAAATATCACAAAAGTTCTTTACAAATGAAACTACATGTATTATATGTAGAACATCAGATAGGTGACATAAAAATGTCAGCAAGAGAAAAATGAGCATAACTCTATGATGAGAAGGCCCACAATGTCTCGCCAGTTAAGTGAATGAACAAATGTGCCACCTGGATTTGGGAAATAAATTTACAAATCCGCCAAATGAAAGTGGGTAGACACGATCTGCCAGAATTATACTGTATTTCAAACAGCCATTCTTGGATAAAGCAAATGTCACAGGTTAATAAACAGATTGGATAGAATTCGCTCGGTCAAACGCCGCCAGTGCGGCAATCGTATACCGGTACCAGACTACTGCATATTGCTTTTCCGCTTCAGTGTAATAGCGTGCCTTCGTGGTCACAAATAGTATAACTAAACCACGACAGTCTGCTTGACACACGTACTTCTTGCCGAGTTAAAAATCTACAAATCCTTCTTACATCCAAGGCCTCATGCATGTCGTATACAATGCCCAAGGCATCCCTCCGGTAGAAAAGATAAATGACGTATCCCTCAATACTCCAAATAAAGAATAATTGGTGATTTGCCGCCGGCGCCAAAACGGTGACCCACTGTGAGTGAGCGTGAAGACGAGGAAGTCAGACTCCACCTCCCAAAGGCTAAATTAATAAACTTGACTAACAAAAATTAATAAATACGATACAGCATCAGTACATTGATATGAACTGAATGTCATAATCATTGTCTGCAGTTCGTGTGTACTGACTGGCTTTTGGTTGGAGAACAAGGTCTTTCTTCTGCGTGTTTTTCACAGACGGAGCCTATACTAAACGCGGGAATTGGCGGTGAATGGGCAAAGAAGAATACAGGAAGCGAGCTTCCGACAAAGGTAAAGAGCTTTGAAAAGTTGTCACAAAAGAGCAACAAAACAGTGTCTGCTAAAAGCATTGACGAGGTTGGGAAAATTGTATTATATATATTGTGCATTCTTATGGGGCCTGAAACTAAAAGTTCACGCGGTGGGTTTCCGGAGACCTCGAGCGGCCCGCCTATGGGCAATTTACACTGGGTTGCCCTTTTTGTTTAACAGAATGATTTCTAACCCTTACCACCCCAGATGGGTTCTAAATTAAGCCCTGAAAACCCTATAGTTCAGGATTAACAATATTTTTACATCAAAACTTTGGGGGAAAAACGCAAAGTTTCCGAAAATTCCCAATATTCCTGCAGAATTCCCAAAATTCGCAGTGGAAATGTACCGCGTTTCAAAATTCGCGGGAATTTTGCTACGCTTGAGGTGGTTGGGACGATGGGGGTGGCGGTTGGAATGGCAGGGGTGGTCTGTTTTCGTTGTATTGCGGTTACGGGGAAACAACAGAGGACAAGCAGGATTGAAAAGTCTTCAAAGGAAAGTCTAAAGGTGTCAGGATGTCTCCACACGAATTTGAGCACAGGGTCTACAGGGAATGCATAAGTGCAGGAGGAAAGAAAAGAACGCCATTCTCTATTTGGATGCAAAAATGTGGGATTAGTGGTAGTTGCGGCGGCGGCGGCGGCGGCGGCGGAGCAAAGGCTTGGGCCCTCAATGCCAAGGCCAAGGCTTCGGCCCTCAAGGCCAAGGCTTCGGCCCTCAAGGCCAATGCTTCGGTCCTCAAGGCCAAGGCTTCGGCCCTCAAGGTCAAGGCTTCGGCCCTCAAGGCCAAGGCTTCGGCCCTCAAGGCCAAGGCTTCGGCCTTCAAGGCCAAGGCTTTAACTCTCAAGGCCAAGGCTTTACCCCTCAAGGTCAAGGCTTTAACCCTCAAGGCCAAGGCTTTAACCCTCAAGGCCAAGGCTTTAACCCTCAAGGCCCTGCCCAAGGCCCTGTCGTCCAAAGCCAAGACCCTGGCCCTATACAAAAATGACTACATGTAAGCCCCTACTCATAAAATGTACATGTAGCCACACCATCATGAATCGCTTTTATTAAGAAGAGAAGAATCTGTCATTATTTGGAATCGTTTCAGTGCATTCAAGACTTCATTTGTTGCATTCTTTCATCGAGTTTTGTGACTTTGACGGTTGAAGCATTCAAATTAGCGAACGTCGGTGGTATTGACGTATGCTTTTCTTTGCTTATTCGTTCATGGGCATTCTTTTTCATCAAATGGTCATTAAAATGAATACGATTTTTTTTTATTCAGATATTTTCCTATTGTCTTCTAAGGTTTTTATGAAAATGTTGAAAAATGTTGTAACATTTATAATGTAGCATCTGAACTGATATATGATGGATGGATGATGTAACGAACTTATTCATGAAAGGGGGCTAAGAAATTTTCTTTATCACTGTTGATCTTTGTTTTAAATTCTGACCAAAGAAATTAGGGGCATCTGTAAGTTAACATGTTTATGAATCCTTTCATTTTTTTAACTTTGTTTAAAAACTACTAGTTATTTTTCGTTCTGATTCACCCATCGATCTCTTTATGTGCAAGACATGGGGCATGTATGTTTGGCAATGGTTGTGCCATTGGGAGACTTCTCTTGGGTAATTTGTTTCCTTGGGCCGATTCCATCAGACGATCACACCTCCCCTCCCGTAGGCTCGCCATCTTATCTGTCTAAAGACTTACAGTAGATAAGAAAGAGAGGTGTGCATCTACGAATTGAAGACGTCAGATATGATCTACGTTCAGATAACTCGGACTTTTATAGGAATACGGACATGCAGGAATGTGGACATGCAGGAAAAGATGCTTGAAAAAAAGGTGAAATATGTTTGCCCATTAATGAAAATGAATGCCCGATCAACCCCTTACTGCTGGTCCAGACGACATTAATGAAAAATATGATTTTTTTTTTTATTTGAATGCATCTTTTACAGGTACGAGTGAAGCTAAAAGTCGATAGAATGCTCGGATAGTGGATTTGAATGATTATTTTTGATTGTCGAATGACGATCTGCGTGATCATTCAATTTCAATCTAAATTAAATGAGCCATGCGTTAAAATGAACAAAAACATGGTGAAATTTGCCGGGAAAACGTATTAGTTTCCAATATGTTTTAATTGTTGCCAAACATGGATCACACCCACGCAAATTCCAACTTATGAATAAGCAATTAAAAACATTTTATAATTTGAGGAACCTTTTTGTGCATTTTGTTATTCCCGTACACAGAAGTAGACGTATACATGAAAAATAGTACAGCCTTGTTGGGAAGGGGGGGGGGGGGGGGGGGGGGTGAAATAAAATGGGATTATGGTAATAATGTTGGTATGCAATATGCATAATGTGAAACTGAAATTGTGTCAACGTAGATACCTATATAGATGGCAGACTCTGCAGAGAGCTGACCCAGATATGAGTTGTTGGATTGCAGAACAGCAAGAATTCAAACAAAATTAATGTAACGTTTAACTAAATAAAATAATACGAACAAATTTAAGGGGCAAGGCATTGAAAATGGCAAGGCATTTATCCTCAAGGCCAAGGCCAAGGCTTTTGCCCTCATCGCCAAGCCCAAGGCCCTAAAATCGAGCCTTAAGGCAGCCTTAATGCCAGGGCTCAGCATCAAGGCACTACATCACTGGGTGGTGGTGTTAGTAGTAGTAGTAGTAGCACCGGTAGTAGCAGCAGTAGTGGGGATGCTGTTGTGAGTGGCAAGGTGGAGGTGGTGGGGTAAGTGTATGGACCGCGGCGACAGTGGCAGCGGTGGTATGTTGGTGCAAGTGGTGACTGCTCTGGTGCAAAAGATGTCCTGTAACAAAACTCTGATTTCGTGCGCAAAAGGTAACTAAAATGTGGCACTTGGAGGGCTTACGATTATTCAAGTGAGAAAGTTTTCATAGGGCGTTTACGAAACTGGGCTTGAGGCTTCGGGCTACGGGCTAGGATCGGACTTGGCTCGGGCTCGGGCTCGGCTAGGCTAGGCTCAGGTTTCAACACAAAACAAAATGGCAGCCAAAACGTTTGGTATACGTTCAGGCTTCGGGAGGTTCGACGATGGCTTTTCAATTAAGACAACTATACGGGGTGTTTTGACCACTTTAATTTACAATGTAATACAAATTGAAATGATTTTATTAAAGCAAGACTTCATTATGAGGTAACTCATAAAACATGAAAAATGCAAATATTATTTAAAATCAATATGTACCTTCCTAACATTTTTGGTCATTTAGGAAAGATTAGGAAAGGCGTTCCAATAAAAATAATCAGTGTTTTTTCTGTACGTTTATAATTACGAATGATAATATAAATGGGTAATTTATGGGTCCAAAGTGTGATGTGGGATAGATTTTGACAACCTGAAAACCTTAATTACATCTAACTGAAGCTGTAATACCATATTTCCATCTTCTATTCATTATTTAATGTAAGTACTCCATTCATTCTTGAATGTGAGGTTGCCTTTAACAAGTTTATAATGACCAGTAAAACATGGGCAGAAAATTGATGAACACCAATCCAAATCAGTAGAGGTGAAGTTTGTCAAGATGTTTTTATACTTTGGAACAAACAAGATAAAAACATAAATATGCCAATTACGCAAAATAGAAATTGAGTCCAAATTGACCGCTGAATAGATATAGATATCAAAGAGAGGGGAATAACCGGCACACTGTAAACTGTTCAGGCCCAACAAAAATAGTTCTGCTTCCAGTTACCCCATGCACCTACCCTATTTTAATAGAGGAATTTCACATTAGCCCCTTCTGCGCACTTCCGGGTTGAAAGCGAGAATGGCAGTGGCAAACAAAACAAAGCTTTTCAGCACATACATTCATGCATGAATTAATCAAGCCAAATAAGGCAGCGCAGGCGCACGATCAGCATAAAGTTGTTTACTCTGACATTGAGATCCTCGTTTTCAAACGCGGAAGTGCGCAGATCGGCGTTTAACTCGTCGTTGTGGGATTCCTCTATGGCCGTAACCCTAATTTGTTTTTCGGGGAAAAAAAGTTTTTAAAAAATATATGCTTTAAATGCTACCTTTAAACCTTGACTACACGTAGACACCTACAAAAAAAAAGCCAAAATAATTCTCTACCTACCTACCCTATTTTCAAATGCCATGTATTCGAAAGCAGAACTATTTTTTCTTTGAATGCACATTTTACCATTCAGGTAGCATCAGCAATGACTGTTGTTTTAATACTTGTTGGGCGGGGTAGTTTGCTTTAAGTAATAACTCCTGGAGAAAGAGGGCATAAGTTAAAGGGTGCATCCAGAATTTACAAATTAAATTGCTTATTAGAGGTAACAGGGGTGGGGAAAAAGTGTACAACAAACCTAAAGAATAACCCTGTATATAACTGTTGCTGTAGAATTCAAATTAACTTGGGGGTGATCCAGTGGGACACCCCCCCCCCCCCCTCCACCTCATTCCAAAAGTGGGGGATAATAATTCCCCCAGATGTACACCATTGAAATTGTGCCGCAATTTCAGTCCTTATAGTTGCTAAAATGTAAACAATTATGTTGTCTGCCTTCAGATATTCCTGTTAACTTGCCTTTTCGAGCTCAGCCTTCTATTAAAAGTACTCATTTTCAGTCCCTCTGATAATTATTTGCTTAATTTGCCAACAATACCAAAATTAAAAGGGTGTGTCAAGTCTGCCAACCATGCAAGTACTGTATGAAAATGGTCACTGCAAACATCCATAGAAAAGGGATCCGTCTTTGAGTTCAGATTTCCAAGGACTTGAGAATGAGCTGCTGGCTTCACCATTACTTGTGCCATTTCTACTTGGAGCATGTAGTGGTGCCACTGCAACCCTACTGCCTTATCCATAGCCTCATACAACTGCCAGCCAGGACTGCTGTGGTGCCTGGTTTAGGACTTGGTTCCTATTCCTGTTAAACAACAGATACAAGTGAAATATTTATTATCACAAACTAAACAATGCAATATTTGCTGCTAAAATGAAAACTGAATCCATGGCTGTTTTTGCTCGGTCTGGATTTTTAATCTCTGCTTTCTTGCAACAAAAATATAATCATTGCCATTTCAAAAAAGCAACAAATAAAATGAATTAAACTACCTTAACTCAACTCCCTGGGATATTTGTAAAATTGTATTAAAATGTGACAATTTGGGATTGTTAGGGATAATTCAAAGATT
The DNA here is from genome assembly GCA_037893225.1 of Hippasteria phrygiana. NCBI lineage: Eukaryota > Metazoa > Echinodermata > Asteroidea > Valvatida > Goniasteridae > Hippasteria > Hippasteria phrygiana. The sequence continues at coordinate 650,329 of JAZGUH010000974.1, read as the reverse complement.
TTTCCTCCATGATATTCACAAAAAGGGAAACATTTTTTGACACAAGTCAAATGATGCTTGATGAATCAGTACCTGCAATAGCTATTTCTTCTTCTTCTTCTTCTTTTTTGGGGGGAGAAATTGTCAGCATGTTAACTTTTTATTCTAGCATTCATTTGTACAAAGTATATAAGTAGTGGGTTTATGCTTCATCTTAAAACCTGTGAATTTTTTCTTGACACAACATAATTACGTACATGTGATGTATAGCCCTGTCCGTCGCGCAAATTCTGAATTAGTGACCGTATCCACTTCAAAGTCCAATAAATTCTCGTGTTAATTCCCCCGTTCCTAAACAATTTTAGGAAGTAAACTCTCATTTTAGACAGAAGTTAGAACTTAGACTCAAATCAGATCTGTTAAAACAAAAAGAAAACTACATGTAACTCCACCCTTCAGAATTCAGATGTCGCTGAACACACAATCCTAACTCTGCCTCTTGTGTCAGTCATCTAGGATATGTACATGTAGGCCTATATTGGATTTCGGCAAAACGTGCAGCAGATACTGTTCTAGATGCAAGTTACCATGTAGGCCTATATAGCTTTTCCTATACATTCAAAATCTCAACTGAACAAATCGTCTTTTCCGTATACGTGTACGGGAAGTATGCATATACACGTACGTACAAGTGCATACACGTTGCACAAGTTACAAATCTCAACCTCTCTAATAACTCAAGCTCTGTCTCACTACTGTTTTTGTATTAATCAATCTAAAATGTAGGAACTCTAGGTGACGCAACATTAAATTGGTGTAGGAAATCAGACCATGCATAGCCCAGCGGCCGGATTCCCCTATCCACAATGCAATGAACTAGTCCAACAAGAACAAAAACAACAGAGTTGTCCCAAAATTAACAGGGGAAATTACTTACACTGAAATTTCGCTTTGCCTGGCTCAGCTCCGCTGTCCCCAAGTTGTCGCATCTCCGTCAGAATCCTTCATGTTGGCACAAAAGTGAAAATAAAAGCGAAATACCGCACAACGGCCGTACCATGCATGTGGCATTCTGCCACACCACTGTTTTTTTCCAAGATGGCGATTCGCGGAAAGTTTTTACACACTGACGTCATCAAGCCTGTGTGCAGCCACCACTTCGGTGGGCTAGATAAAGGCTTCGGATTTTGGCCAAAAAAGGAGCTTTGGGCCTCATCGCCTAGCCCAAGCCCGTTATTTCGTATGAGGCTTCAAAACGGCAGCCGCAAAAACGTAGCCCAATTAGCCTATAGCCTCTAGCCTCATTTCGTAAACACCATTAGTTGCCTTCAGTTACCGCTTCCGCATGACTTAAAGTGGTGGCACAGAGCTGCAGATTGGTTCGACTGTGGCAACGGGAATTATGGTCATGACAACATCGAGAACGGGAACGACAGTGGGTCCGTGTAATCTCGACGTTGAGAGTATAGTATATAGCATGGAATCGACCGATTCGGTGTATGTACCGTGCGTGCCACGAACTCCCCTAGAACTCATCCGGCGTGTTCTATCTATCTGATCGAATGGCCGTGACCCGATACAGGACCAGTAAAGGGAGAGTTCTGATCGTGTCTGGCGGACAACTAATCGACTTTAGGGACTTTCCATTTCAGACTGGAATCCGTACAGAGAACATTTGATAGTGTTACCCAATCCACTCCGGCGTGATTGAAAAAGTATGCCACAGAATTTTTGATCCCGTGAATGCAACAGCCGTCGAGCTGATTATTGAAACAGAAGTAGTGTAAAGCCTGGTTTTATTCTCTGTTGGTGGGCTTAGCGTTTCACTCAGTGCGAGCCCAATCATGCACTGATTTATATCGAGAAAAAATCGCAAATTACACGGTCAAGGATTTCAACCCCCTGCGGTTGGATTTTACCAGCGGTAATTATCGAAGGGTCGGCACATATCACATGGAACAATTTACAATGTGTCGCCCGGAATTCTCCTGAATTAAAATGTCAAGTCGGGGATTGCCGCATCAATCAGTGGGATAACTGGGAACGATGAATTGTGGGCTCGAGTGCGCAGGTTGCATGCAGCGTCGAAACTCCGTGTGCTCACTCTGAGGGCAGGGAAATACAAAAAAACAAATAAGAAAGATGGTTTCCAAAAGTAGGATGAAAATAAAAACCGACTGGTTGGTAGAAGTAAATTACGGAAATGAATTTTCGTGTAGAGAAGGAGCAATGTCTTAAATTACATTAACATGTCACATATTTGTTGCTGAAAAAAAAACGAACTTGTTTTCCCCGAACCTGTATCACAACGGCAACAACGCTACTCCGCATCAAACAATCAACCAACATCCATTGCATGAACGCACTGCACATTTCCAAATAAAATGAGTAACGATGTGCGCCCTGTACGGCAGTTAATTGTTCACGTCGGGTTTGCAGAAAACTAAACCTCAATTTGTGTTTCATCACGGTGAACTGCCTTCGTTCTATTCTATAAACCGGTCGCCTCGGACAATTAATCAATGGAGCGTTTAGCGTTGCGTTGTTGTTTCCTTCTCGATCTAATTGAAGGTTGAATTTCATCATCATACATTTTGCCTCTGTAATTCAAGGTCTGTTTGGTGTTTCCGTATAGAAGACCGCATTTAGGGTACCGGGGAAGCCAACTGGACCGTTAAATGGGTATAATACTAATACAAGCAAATCAATGCCAATTAACGGCGGGCCTTCAATGCCAATCACTACAGTATCAAAAGTCGGGAATCGAGAAACTCGAAGCCTCCGTCATGCTGTAACATACCGGTAATAATGCACGGTATCCAAATGAAAACAAACACTGTACATTGTACATGTACAATATGAAGTATTGTACACTGAAGTGCCTGCCCTGCATGTACATAAACGTATATGACTTCACAGATGTAGTACTACATTTTGGGACAAGCCGGAGCTGCGTTTAGGTACAACTTGGGGCTTAGATACAAGCTTGGGCTACATTTAGGTAGGCCCTACATGCTGGGGCTACATTTAGGTACATGCTGGGGTTACATTTAGGTACAATCTTGGGCTTCAATTAGGGCTAGTGCTACATTTAGGTACAGGGTCGGGGTATAGGGACAGGCTTACAATATATTTATAGGTAGGCCTACATAGTTGGGGACTTTGTACATACGGCTCGCTACATTTGAGTACAGGGTTTGGCTATGGCTTGGACTACAGCAATCAGGGTTTGAATATTATATTTCAGGGAACCAGCAATTAGGGAGCATTCGATTCACCTGGGACATGTAGCGGTTGAATCATCACCTCGACATAGAGTCATACATCAGCTTATTGGTGACATAAACCAGTTTACAACTGATGGCTCTTCGTCAATGCGTTGCCTGCAGAATTATTTATTAAGGGAAAAATGGCCAATCAAAAAATGGTTTCTGCAAGAAAATCCATTAATACAAATAAGAAGCTTCTAAAAGGCACAGTTCATGGAATCCTAATGGGAAAAACCATGCATATGGCACGACGTGATACGAATGTCTTTCATACAGCACAACCATTTTGATGATTTCATGCAAAATGAATGCAAAGAATTGCGAACAATTCATTATTAATATTGGGAGTGTTGAAAGAAGTCGTCGTTGGCCAACCGTTGGCAGAACAATTTATGAAGATGTAGCCCAAACCTCATTGTAGTGTTTGGTCCTTTAATGGTTGTCTCTGGGTGACAGTTTCGGGGGGAAAAACTACACAAAACACAATGCACAGTTGTATCATCCGAGAGAAGGGCTAAACTGACTTGTTATTTGACTATCAGATTTGATCAATTCCACAATTTGACCTTTCATCACTCGACGGAAACTGTAGATGTGGGCCCTCAGTTTTAGTTTTAAGCACACATTTGTTTACGTCTTTCTGATACTGACATATTTATTTTCAAAGTGAACAAAGAAACTGGCAGGAGCGGGATTCGAACCTGCGACCTCCGGGTTACCTTGTGGATTGTTTGACGAACTGACCTATATAAATAGTATTTAAATAGCGTACAAGGTGTCGCCCGAAATGCCCATCGGTTTTAGTTAATCATAATGACAAGATACCGGTGAAATTAAAAAAAAAATCACTTCTATTTCAATTTGGAGAACTTGTAAATAGAAACTATCAACGGGTAACTTGTGCAAGCTTACACACCGCGTGTTTTTCCAATTAACTTTAACAAGCGACGATGACACTATTTTTAGAAACATGTCATAATTTTCCGTAATAACCGACCCAAATAGGATATAAATTCCATTCACACACAGGAATTAGCAGGCAGCGGTACCTATACAAACCAGGTTTGAATAATTCTGTCTTGTTTGAATTATTATAATCATAATCCAAGGTACTGTCCCAGTTGTTTTAGGGCATCTCTTACGCCACTGACTCAATTCATCTTGCACAATAAAACAGCATTCCGCATAAAAACTATGCACGAGGTATTTTGCAATGCGGTCAGACAAGTCCTCGTTCCCCCGACTTGAAGTAAAAATGATGACCTACCTGGCTGTCCCCAAAGGAAGTGTCGCAAACACAGAAACCTTACTTGCGGGCAAATATGGTCTGGTTTGGTGGGAGTTTCTTGCACAATGCTTCTCTTCCTCACCTAGCGATCCCCCTAAGGCCGGTGCACTTCTGCTTTCTGAAACTCAGTCCCAGTATAAAGGTAAGAGCAACAGATCTCCTGTGACGTTATGCATCGAGGAAAAACTCTTGACTAACTCTGGTGACTTTTTAGTTATATCTTTCTGGGGCCTGTAACGCGCTTTCTCGCAGTAATTGGAATAAGTTCAAGATTGATATTAACAGTTGGGGAGACTAAGAGTGAAAATAGCGTCATTAGAGTGACAACTGACATTTATACCAGTGAGAAGACGGAATTTGCGTAGGGGATGATGTAAATTAGAAGATATATTTTGGCCCTTGCCAGACGTAGTGTATATGAAGCACTGTATGCTCAGTACCTTCCGAAATCCTGTGGGAAAACTTGACATTATTATCCTTATTATTTGGACAAGTACGAGCTTCCTGAACCCCCCCCCCCCCCCCCCCGCCCCCACCCCCAATATATTTTCATCTTTCCTTTTCAGTCCAGTCTGTACCAAAAATATGTATTTTTCACCATGGTTACGCAAAACAAACAAAAGAAGCCAAAACACATGTGCAGAAGCGAATTATGCAAAGATCATCCTGCAATGCAGAGTTTTTTTCCCGTCCGGGCCCGCCAACCGTGACGGCCGGTCATATCCATAAATCTCTCAGCAAAACACGATGCAGGCACGTGGGTCTCGCGAGACTAAATATGCATTGGACCCTTACACAGCTCAGAAATGTCGACAAGCACAGTATACCAAAAGCATGAAACTACTTTCAGCCAAAAGATACGACGTGCAGAAGGCACAGTGTTTCGAGGGAAATAGGATCGTTTCCATTGGATATTGTCCAAGTCATATTATTGGTGACCTATCTACATGGTTATAGCGGTCGTGCTGGACCAATATGCAGCCGCAACCTATTAAATCTCTTAGCCCGCACTTAAATGTAGCACCACAAATGTACCTAAAAGTAGCCCTGTGCAGGGCCTAGGGTGGGGCTATGGGGCTCGGGCTACATGTCGGGCTCGGGCTATATTTAGGTATAGGGTTTGTGGCTACATTTAGGGCTCACATGCTACATTTATAATGTAGGTATGGTGTTAGGGCTGCATAGGGCTCAGGCTACATTTAGGTACAGTGTCGGGGCTACATTTAGGTATTGTGTCGGGGCTACTACATTTAGGTATTCGGCTACATTTAGGTACAGAGTTGGGGTTGCAGTTAGGGCTCGTGTTACATTTAGGTCCAGGATTGGGTCGCTACATTCATGGCCCGTGCTACATTTAGGTCCCGCACAAGTGGTACTTGTAGGCGTACATGGTTGAATATCATGCATAATCCCCCTCTGCCCGACATAATACACGCGGCTGTAGCTCGATACACGGAGCTGACATGTGTTTTGAATAGTCTAGTCTCGTGCTGGCAATCAACGTTCGTACGACGAGCGTGCACGGCAGGCAAATGCATCTCCGGCCTAGGGGGATAACGATGCCGAAATAGTCTGGTGTATGTTCGCTTTGAATGGAGACAACTGCTAATTGAATTGTGGTGTCTCCAGACCAGATGTGCCAGTCTTATTCTAAAAAGTGCACATTCTGACATTGCATTTTTTAATGGCAGCTTACACTTACATCATAAAAAAGAATGAAAACCAAAATATTACTTAAAAGTACACTTGATTTGAAGTTTACCATTTGATTGTGAACCACTCTCAAATGAGTCTTTGGTGTCGTCACTAATAGGAAAAACAGATAAAATAAAATAAAATGTTTACAGATTCAGTCACTTAGTTGATCCACGTCGTCTGAGAACTAATTTCATCCATACATTTTAAAATGCTCATTACCTATGCCACCGTCATTTAGAACTGATGGCTTGATGACCAAGGATAATAATTGTGATGCGCTTTGAGAAATAATTTGTATAAAGCGCTATATAAGTACGAACTAATTTCATCCATTGATTTTAAAGTTGCTCATTACCTATGCCACCGTCATTTAGAACCGATCTCATGGCCTGATGACCAAGGATAATAATTGGAAAGCACTTTGAGAGTTGAGACATTTGTATGAAGCGCTATATAAGCACCACATTATTATTATATTATTTACAACATCGGTTTGGTTTTTTTCACGGACTCATTTTGTATGACATGTGGAAGTGATTAAAAACTGATACAATGAAAGACTTCCAATTTCTTTAACACTGATAGAAAATGTTCATAACTTTATCAATTGTAAGCGCATGCACAAAAACGCTTTTATTCTCAAATGTTACGACTTTTTGGCCTGTAGGCCTTCTGTGGAAAAGAAATTTATAAACCAATTTACAATTGAAAAATGGCGTGTCACCTTCAGTGAACCAACAGTAGTCTTGCACAAAGGAATATACAAACAGATGTAAAGTAAAGGCTATATATTGATTTTGTTATATATTTATTCAAACATATATTGCTACCCTGTACAAATATCTATTAGGCTAATTATATATAAATAATGTATTCAACTGTATGTATACACTTTGGATGGTATTTCAAGCCCGCAGTATATATAAGATCTGTTATCAATGGTTAATAATTGCTATTTATCGATCAATATTACTTAAAATGTCTGAATACTGGGGTTTTGTCTGCTACTGGCGAGGTTTGCAGGCCAATGTAAGTAAACTTGGTCACAATGAACGCTGCAAAGACTTATATGCATTTAGGTCAGCCTCTAACTCCACACGAATGATGTATGACCCTTTTAAGATAATACTTTACAGAAAATGTTAACTATTAATGCCATTCATTTTCCTATAAATAACTGATAATGGTACACCATCAAGCCACTGCGCCGTGTTGGAGCCCCATTGATCAGTGGGGGGAAATGACAGCTAATTTGTAACAACTGATGGAAATGTATATGAAAAATGGAACCTTCGGTGTTCTCTGTAAGCGAAGAGACTATGATCTGAAAGGACCCGACTCTTAAATATCACTTCGGGAAGAACGACATCCTGTTGAAGACACACACTGCCCGGAAATCTCCACAAAATCACCTCTGTGGTTAGTTACCTAACCTATTACCAATGTCCGAGTGTAACAGTTCTAGCATAATGTGTAGTATTTACAGAGAAATGTGGCAAAAAGCGAGGCATTGACACGTGACATTTTAGACTGGCGCCGCGCATAGTGCAGCCTGTACGCAGCTAAAACTCTACAGACCACTCTGATTTTTCTAATTTTCCAACGGTCCGACTTTTCTGAAACAAACTGGTGCCCCGAAAATGATTTTTGTCAAGGATTTTCAGACAAAAGGCGCATTTTCAAGGGATGGACGAGTACGACTTCTAAATGATCTTTCCAACCGAAGTAATTTTAGGACGAACGCTTTTGGTAGCCCAATTGGGCGCCTCCAAGGCAATGTGTCACTTTAAAGTAGCGTTCATTAGAGAGGACAACAATCACAATTCAAGGTCAAGTTGAGGCTGATATACGAGCTGAAGGAAGGTCATCCAGGGTACACAGGAAATGGTTCGACTATAGAAAGCAATAACAAGGAACGGAATAGGCCCTACATACGTACCATGCGGTTCGGTATGGTTCGAACATGGAGGAAGGAGTCCTTCCTCCATGGTTCGAAGTAGGCCCTAACTGACAGCCTGAAAAGCCATTAAAACAATTTCAAAATGGACAAACCCGAAAGTGTGCACTAATGGATGAACTTGCCAATGTAAATGCACAGATTCATTGATTTCGAATTCGATATTCGGACGTGGCACATGTATATAACTTGACTCAGTGGTATTTTTCGTTGGAGGTCTTACAACAGAAAATTGAGACTAGATTTTCCTCTTTACACTGATCAAAAGGTCCAACGGATCTGAATCTTATAACATGCACCTGCATATCAAATTTACCATCACTTTCAACCTTACATTTGCCATTGTATGGGCGTTTTATGATCCAGCAGAGCTCTCATAATGGCAGTAACTAGTACGAACATTTTAAGTCTTGATGACATATATCTCAATCGCAGTCTCTCTGTTTACACAATTCAAAGTCATGGTTAACTAACACAAAACATGTTTTTTGTATACATGTATAATATTTAAACTCCTAGTTACTTTGATAGCCTTGGCAACTCCAAGCGGTATACTTTGTAGAGGGTTAACATACAATAAATGGATCTTTGTTCACAGACAATACAAAGTACATGGATCCTTAGGGGCCGTCCATAAAGTACGCACGCACGAAATGCCGACTTTTTGACCCCCCCCCCCCCTCCCCCCTGTACGCATGACATACGCAGTGGCTGCAACCCCCCCCCCCCCCCCCCCGTACGCATACGCATTCCACATCTCTTTTTTACTTCTCAGACTACCCTATATTCTAGCATCATTAAACGTCACAGTACACCCGCTGTAGTGGTATGATTCGCATGTCGCATCCAAAGACTGAAAAATATCACAAAATGTTGACAGAAAAAAATGTGCAAACATCTTTATTAACGGACCTGGAAATGATTGAACAGTGATATATTTCGAACCAAAACAGCAGTCAATGATGACATGAAACAAAAAAAGGAAACAAAATATCCTGATACACTATTTTTTGCATAGTTTGCTCTTGACGTTTCATGAGTGTTTTATTGGGATAGTGAATAACACTTTGCACAAAAATATGTGTTTGAACAAGAGGCAGTTGATATACAAGGCGTATATCTTTTTGTTCTTTGTTTACCTCCAGCACATGAGCGATTTTGGACAGTACACGAATGAAATTGATACAAGCACATAAAGCAGCCTTTTTGTTGCGGTCTAAAAATAGTAGGCCGGAGTTGGCTGGCGGTGGCGCTGGGAAGATAAATTTAATTTTGGTTGGGGTGAAGGGAACTGGTTTTCGATGCACAAAAGCTGGTCCTAGTAGTTATTTATATGAGATAGTACATTGATTTCATGACAATTCATTAAAAGCAAATTGCCATTTGCGTACAGTACGCATTGGCTTGGACTCCCCTCCCCCCCCCCCCCCTGTACGCATGGTGTACGCAATGTCAACCCCCCCCCCCCCCCCCCCCCTTCGTGCGTACATACTTTGTTATGGACGACCCCCTTGTTCACAGACAATAGAGTGTGCGCGTCTGAGACCTCACGATAATCTCATTTTATGTGGACGTCACGGTCTTGGTACCAAATTCTGAATACGCGCTACGTCTCCCAACGCACTAGCAATTAGCCTTTTAGAGGTATGGCGGACACAATAGGAGGGCGCTATTTGATTTGGGTAAACCTTTTGTATGGCACAAAAGGTATACCCAAATCAAATAGCGCCCTCCTATTGTGTCCGCCATACCTCTAAAAGGCTAATGTGCATGATCGATCGAAAGTTCAGGTCACGTTTGTCATTATTACTGCAGGCATAAATTTGCAAACATTTTCAGCATATTGTAAACTGAAAATGTTTCCTTGTCTCTCTCAAACCACTTTATTGTTGTTTAACGGTTCAGTCCACTTGCAAAACAAACCGGGGACTAATTTCATGGAGTACATCAGCACAAATAAATTCCTTAGCACAGAAAAGTCTTGCTCAGTAAAAACAGGTTACCAGCAAAAACTCCATGTGATTTTCATGCTAAACAAATAACAGTTGAATACCAGTCACAAGCCATATACATCACATGAAGATTCGGCTGGTAATCCTGTTTTTACGAAAAAGAATTTTCATGCAAACACTGTAAAAAAAAAGTTGGTCAAAATGGGTTGATATGTTGCCCAATGTTGGGCAACATATCAACAACCCGAAATCTTGGGCAAATTCTTCCCAATAATTGGTCCATTTTTACCTGAATTAACCAATAATGTGATAAATTAATACCAATTTTGGGTAGGCCATAAATAACAGTTGCCCAATTATGTTTTACCCAACGTTTTTACAGTGAAGGATACTTTAGCAGGTTCGTGAAATTGGCCCTAGTTGCTGAAAAGAATGCCCTGGATGTTATAGATCCTATTTGATGTGAATGGAAGTTCCATATTGTCGCAAAATCTTCGAGGTCGGCTGACATGCCCCATACAAGGGATCCATGTGATGTGTGCATAACAGCGTCCAAACCAAATGCAGAATATCTTGGCGGAAACTGTTATTCCTGAGGCTTTTTTCCTCGAAATCAGATCGGAATTACCCAAATATACCGAATATTCGAATACCATTTTCCCGGTTCGAATATTCGAAAAAAATATGCACGTACAGATACGACTAATGCTAATTGAATAGAAACGTTACGGTGCTAATTAGCAGTGTCAAATGCCGCATTTTTGTTGAATAATTACAGAAAAACACAGGCTGGAGTTTGGTTTCTTGTTATCAGAATGTACGTACCCGTAATGATCTTGATACAACATGTGCATGCAAAAAAAGTGTCCATCGCCCGATGGACACATAATAATGACCGGCGCGGCATGCAGCTGCGGCTGTCGAGTGAAAAACTTGATAGGCGATTATCGAAATATTCGAATATTCGGTCCAGCCCAGTTTCGAATAATCGATCAATAAATTATTCGAAAATGAACAGCCCTAGGAATTACGAATTACTTTCGAGTTGAAGGAAAGTACATTGTTCTACAATGTGCAAAGGTCATCGACAGCGAAGACACGCTCTGGTGTATCCAGTAGAAATGGATGGCGATGGTGATAGTTGATGAAGGCCCCAGCACTATTCATTTGAATTCTTTATTGCGAATTCAGCTGGGTCCCATATAAGCCCATGTCCCCACAGCTCCAGGCTATGCCGTGCTCTATACAGTAGCCGAATAATTATACACCCGTGGTTCGCCAAGACCTGCAATTGGGCCGCGTTATTTTTCTTCACGGTTAGTCGGGCAGCAAAATAGTAATATTCATTCACGCTCCACCAGGCGCGATGCGCCTACTTTATTCTCTGCGGGTATATACGCGGGGCGCCGCACTGAATGTTTTCGTATTGCACAGCCCTCGTGAAATAGAGAAGAGGGCACGTGGACTTTTGTGTGGAGATTTATTGTCAAGGTGCATTATCTGGGCCATCATCATCGTGTTTTGCCAAAATCCCTTCTAATTTTAACAGTAGCGAGTGGGTAATTGGCGCCACCTGGCTGAACAATTATAAATCGTGACACCTGACGTTGTTTGTATAACACGTGAACTGAATTCAAATAGGAAGATACTGACATTTGACTTTTTGGGGTTTACGATGACAGGACAATGATTATCGTTAGCTGGTTAAACATGATTTATTTTAAGCCTAACAGCTTAAAATTATCGAAAACCGTAATTGGGCAAGGCGCCTTTAACTATAAACACTTTTAGAACAGACGGTATATACTATTATTAAGAGTGCTGCATAATAAACGCACCCCTCACACACAAACAGACCCCAAGACAAATCCACGTGTAACTCTGGCGAGATTAAAACCTTTCGGCTTTCATATTGAGGTTGCAGTCATTCCATCACCGAGCAGCTAATTTGATCCACGTTGGAAACCCGTATAACTCCATGCCATATCCAACAGAGTTAAATCGCCTTAATATTGGCTCTTGAAATAAAAACCCAGCATTCCTCAGTCAAAGCACAAATTGTTGCTATAATAATAGATACCAAATGCCGTATATTTAGACCAACGAAACAAAGAAAGTTGACCCCTCCTGAAATGGCCCAATAGCGACTTGTCTTCGTAAATAGAAACGTATTAGTATACGGGCGCGCGTGGGTGTTATATCCCGGTACACGCTTTTATTTTTCTATTTCTGATCCCAAGGCTTGATAGATATATTACGGTACTACTGTGCACCGCACACATCTTGTTTTCACCGTTATGAGAAAATGGATACTGCCAAAAAAATGATGTGAGTAATAAATTTAGCCTTCAAAAAACACGTTTAAAACCAGCCCTATGCCATCCGTCTTATTCAATACTATAGTATATAGGCCTAATTGAAGGGAAATTTGGGCAAGGTGCAGATCACGGTTGAATCCAGTCCATTGTTAAGTCACGTGGGCGAGATTCAATATTCAGAGAGAAGGCCAATAGTTGAAGACTTTGCTGAAACACCTTGTAATTTTTAAAATATGGAACAACCACAACGAAGCTTCGTAGGTTTGGTCACGACGTTTTCAACCCATTTAATCCCACTCTGGCCGAAAAATACCCCAAAACATTACGAAAGGCGTCATCGGACTTGATAGAGTTCCCCCGCAAGGGACTGCATTATTGTGGTTCATCGTATTCTCTCGTGATGGCCCCACGAGCTGGTATAACTTCATACTGAATTATTTCGTCAGGTAGGTCTTGAATTTCCCCGCCCAAATGAAGCTACATACATTTACCATCTTTCATCGTCAGCTGGAAATAATGCAGCATGTGAATGCGACATCCCAATAACACGCATGGGCGATCTCCCTCCACGTCTGTCTCCGTATATGCGCGCGTACCTGTAAAGTTCGTCAGCCGAGTGGACTGGGTGTTGATCGGAGATTTTCGCACTGCATTGATGCAGGAGCGGCGGCAAATGTGCGAATGACAAAGTCGATAGTGTGTCAGGAGGCCACCGGGCGTGACTGTGATTGCTATATATGCAACCACCGTCACTTAGTTCGCGGATCACACGCGCCAAACGTTTCATGGAGAACCGATGCGACAATTCTACATTTAAAGGTATGGTATAGCATTGGTAGAGGTGACAACATTACACAGTTGCAGTGTTATTCAACATGCACCATGAAACGGCAAACCTGGGAAAGTTTGAAGTCAATTCGTCATTCAGTCAGGAAAAAAGTCGAAACCGTTGCGTGATTTTATGCACGGTCACACTGCTCTTTTAGTTCGATTATTTGTCAACTCGAAATAGGTCACGCCGTTTTTGGATGCCATCAAACACAATATTTCTGGAAGATGACAGCATTTCAGACGGAAATATTTTTTCAGGATTGGTACCAGTATCATGTTTACAAACAGTACCGGTGAGCTTTAAGCTCTCAAACCTATTTTTTGTTTTCATTCATCATTCCCAAAACTACCGGCACATCATACGTTTAAACTGGAGGAACTCACAGATCCACGCAGAGGACACGAAGGGGTTTGGGCAAATTTGAGTGAAAACAATCTATTTTTCTTTTGGCTCATCAATAGGAAAGCCGGCAAAGCAGATTTGTCTTAAGATTGAAGAATTAATTTAAATACGGTACCCCTTGTCGCTGTTGTTCTCGCCGACGCGACTTGTATGTTAATAGGTTTAATTAATTCGTCATGCAATCCACAATGGAAACTGACTAGGTAAATTTGAATACATTTTGAAAGTGAACAAAGAAAACTGGCAGAAGCGGGATTCGAACCTGCGACCTCCGGAATACCGTACCGGCGCTCTACCAACTAAGCTATCTTGCCCCGTGTTGGCGGTCTCCCAAATTGTCAGTATCTTTGTTCGGGTGGGCGCTAGTCAGAAGTCATAAACCCAGAATGCCGTATAGCCAGGGATCACACCCAATTTTACGATACAACCTGGGAAGCAACATTGTGGGGATCACTCAATGAGGATACGACTTTTTAACTTATAATTCGTCAGGTTCAAATCCCGCTTCTGCCAGTTTTCTTTGTTTACTTTAAAAATGTATTCAAATTTACCTAGTCAGTTTCCATTGTGGATTGCATGACGAATTATAAGTTTAAAAGATAGCTCAGTTGGTAGAGCGCCGGTACGGTATTCCGGAGGTCGCAGGTTCGAATCCCGCTTATGCCAGTTTTCTTTGTTCACTTTCAAAAGGTTTAATTAATGACAGTTATTCCCCAAAAAAATACAATTATAAAATGCATACAAACAAAGCACGTGTGCTTTGGCCTGCATTTGGGACATTTTGTTGTTTATTTCGTAAATTCATCAGTACCATCCAACCAAACTAAACAAGCAATAACAGCTTGTGAAATCACCTTGAAATGCATTCACCGTTTATGTGCTATTCGTGACCATGGGCGGAGATCCCGGGGGGGATATATCCCCCCCACTTTTTGACCTGGGGGGGATGACCAATGTAATCATCCCCCCCACTTGTTAAGGGTAGGCGTACTAACTTGCGCAGAGTCCGTAACTTGCCAATACATGTATTTTTATTTCGATATACACGTGATGACTTTCCATTGTTCCTATCCCCATAGACTAAGCACTAGTTTGCCTGTCCTCACTTTTCCCGGAACAAAGAAATAAATGTGAGGACAGTATTGTTCCCTTTGTTATACCCTTTTTTCTGTCCTCGCGTGTAATGCGATACCATGACACCTTGACAGGCCAGCACCACGCAGCCCAGCAAGTGCGAGTGTCGTTCGTTTACTTTCCCTGCATTGAGTTTAAACGCACTGTGGGCAACAGCTCGGTATGTACAGGCGCGGATCCATGGGGGGTGGCCGCGGGGGCACGTGTGCCCCCCGGTAAATTGAGTTTAAAAAAAATTTAAAAAGAGAAAAAACGAAGAGGGAAAAAAAAGAGGGGGAGGTGAGAGAAAAGGAGGGGAGGAGGAGGGCAACCTCCTTAAAAATATACCGCCGTCGATATTAAACATCTGCTGTGTCTACTTTTTGGCATAAAACTACTGAAAAATGCAATAAGAAAAAAATAGGTTATCAATCATGCCATGGAACTGAATGCCTCTTTTAAGAGAAAACTGGAGTATTTCCCAGATCCCTGGGATTTCAACTCTGCCCATCGATCCCCCTTCAATCCTCCTTGCCGGGTTCGATCCCATTTTAATCCCTTTGCCGGATCTAGTGTAAACGCGGTGCATCTCAACATATAATCCCCTTGGGGAGTTTATTACAGGTTAAATGGCCCCAACCAGCAGGAAACAATGGATCACTTGACTGAATGACATACTAAATGTGCCTAAATCCTCTATTATGTCTTGCAGCCGATCTGCCGATGGTTTCAACACAGGGCAAGGAACAGTCTGAAATCAAGCCCTTTTCTTAAAAACTTCAACTTAACTGAATTAAAACCAAGAAAAATTCCGGATAAATTAAAAATGAAGGGGAAAAACTGCAAATTAGACGCCAAAAATGGGGAGAAACTTAGATTTTTGTAGTGATGCATGACATGGCTAAAAAATTGCCAAAAAATAATGGCTAACATAATGATATATATATTCTCCATATACAATGTAGGCCTAATCTTAACAACTTAAACAAAAAAAGTCAGGTGAAAGTGGTCAGGAATCGCCTCAGATTGCACCACGGAGCATCCAGAATCCAACATTTTCTGGGGCCCTTAAGCGGGCGCCGGACCCCACGCCGTAAGGGCTTCGCGCTCGCATTTATCCGTTTTGGGTGTGCCCCCGTCTAGATTTTCGTAGTCATGACATGGCTAAAATAATCACCAGAAAATAATGGCAAAAATCATGATATACATGTATATATTCTCCATAAAATCGTCACAACTTTTGTTTGAAAAAATCAGGTGAAAGTAGCCAGGAATCGCCTCAGATTGCACCACTGGGGCATCCACACTCCAAAAATTTCCGGGGCCCTTAAGCGGGCCCCGGACCCCACGCCGTAAGGGCTTCGCGCTCGCATTTATCCGTTTTGGTTTGCCCCCGTCTAGATTTTTGTAGTCATGACATGGCTAAAATGATGGCTAGAAAATAATGCCTAAAATCATGATATAGTCTCCATAAAATCGTCAAAACTTTTGTTTAAAAAAAAGTCAGGTGAAAGTTGCCAGGAATCGCCTTAGATTGCACCACAGAGCATCCAGAATCCAAAATTTTACGGGCCCCTTAACCGGGCCCCGGACCCCACGCCGTAAGGACTTCGCGCTTCGCGCTCGCATTTGTCCGTTTTGGGTGTTCCCCCCGTCTACAAAATTCCTCGATCCGCGCCTGATGTCGGAAGGTAGATTGGTTGGTGGGGAGACAGTTTATGCCTCACGACAAGCACAGTAAGGTGCCGGGAATAGTCGGTCTTTGCCACATTAGAACGCGGAAGTTCAGATCCCAACAAAGATGATGGCCTTTTATTTTATTGTTTTCACTCAACTAACATACCTAACAAAGGCAATAGAAAGTTGCAACGGCAAACGGATTTTGTTATGCGCCAACAGACGGTATGAACGCACGTGCGGCGCATGTAATACAATGTAATTAAAATACCGATAGCAGATTTCAACTGACATTCACTGGGAATCGGCGCGCACTCACACACAAACGTAACGTTGCGTCCTGCAAACAAGTGTTTGGGAACTTTTGTCAGAGCCTGAGTTTTGCATCTCCGGCATTCCGGTTATAATGTCGTCAAGTATACATCATTTGTCAAGTGTAGACCAAATCACATTCTAATCATGCCTTACCGAAATGCATCTAGGCATTATTTTGCAATAATTATTTTGTAAATAATTTATTCTTAATATAATGCATAGGCATTATTTGTGTTGCTAGGTGACCAGAGCTCCATTGTGCAAAGAAACGCTTACGCTTCCAAATACATTGAATAAGAAATTTGAGTTTTGAAGATCTTTTGTAATTTTTAATGTTTGAAGGTGTTAATTATTGTCATTTATTGCAATTTAAGCTCAAGAAAAGGTTAAATTTTGACACAATTTTGCACCTAAAATTGTGTAAACCCCAGGGGCTCCTTATACCTCAACCCCTAGCAAGGGCTTTGCGCCTGCAACCCACCAGGGGGCCCTTAAGCGGTCCCTTGGACCCCGTGCCGTGTCGCGCTCCACACAAGGATGGCCTTTCAAAAATCATCCCCCCCCCCCACATGTAACAAGAAATCTCCGCGCATGTTCGTGACAGGAAACAGATTTTCCTGCCGATTGTATTTATCTCCAGTCATGCGTGGCACACCATCAGCTCCATTGGAGATTTACAATAGCTTCGTATTTAACGTTTACTGCATAACGACATCTCAAGAAAATACATGCATAATCATTAATTATTAACATTTGATACCGCAAAAATATCAGATGTCGGATTGTGTGCGGAAGAAACCTGGCTTTGTCTTCTAATTGGAGCTATGCAAATACGGCCGAAGGTGAACCGCATGAGCTCGGTAAACAGATTCCAAATTCATCCCATAAGCTCTGAATCAAACCCAAATGTTTATACATGCACGAGGACATTTTTTTTACAATGTGTGAATTTGCAATCTCTTTTATGGTAAAAGAACAGATCTTGGGTTAATGGAATTCAACTTTCAACAGCAACTGTACATAAAGCATGTTTATGGCATTGTCCTGGCAAATTGCGCTCGTCCCCGAGTTGTCTGCAAGTGACATATGATCATTACGGTTGTGGCCGTTCTTTCAAATTGGATATGGCTAAAACTGCCATCACAGGTACCGGTATATGCATGTACCCGGTTATTATTTGAACAGCACGTTTGCGATGTTTTGCCCTGCAACTGCAAGTGGGACAGACGGCCTTCTGAGCCAAATTCGCCAGGGGAAGTTACAGCAGGAGGGAATTATCTAAAGAATATCAAAATACCTTATTGTGATTATACTGTTTCTGACAACGTAATAGAAAATAAACACGATCAAGTGACTTCTCTGTCAATATTTTCGACAGAGGTTGTACATTCATTTATGCCCCCAAACACAACCAGTTCCACCATTAAAAGGCCAATTTACGTATGCGCGACTTTGTCGCGCGACAATTTTCTGAACACACACTAATCAAAGGGCGTATTCAATAATTTACGTGTATATTTAGAAACACGCGCGACACTGTCGTACGGCAAAGTCGCGTAGGGTCTATGTATAAGGCCAAGGGGCCTGTTTGTTTCACACGAATCCGGATCGCGATCAGTGATCCAGCCGCTAGTTCGCTCCATCCATTAGGCGGAATCTGGTGTGTGAACCAACGTACAGATCACTGATCGCGATCCGGATTCGTTTGAAACAAACAAACATGCCCTAAATAAGCCAGTTCGGTATCTCAAAGGTCAAAGGTTATTCTGGATAAAATTGCTGACGTAATGTCACACCATGTTATGGGAACGCCCATTCTGATTGAATTTTAGTCTGGTTCCCAGACCAAAATATTCTGACTATTTCTGATGAATATTAGGTCCGGTAGCCGCCAATGTCACGTGACGAAAATTCCCAGATTCTGGCCTTTTTCGAAAATGTCCGAGGTTTTCCGAACTTGTTTTCGGTAACAATCGGCTATTAACGTTGATGTTCGCAATAACAAAATATCTGTCAGGCCCGTTACAGATCCTGGAATTTGAATTCTCAATTATATATAAAAACTGAAAAAATCAATGCCACACTCTTGCAGTATTTTGCGGACTGGATTTTGCAAGAGTGTTAAAATTTGAATGATGCCACTGACGTCACTCGGACTAACACTGTACGTCATGATCTATGATCTAAACCGCGGTAGCTACATGACCTAAGATTTAGACGTCAGGGAATCTTCAGGTCAGGGAACCAGACTAATTGAATTTAACAAGTGCGCGTTGTGCGACCACCTTTTGCGTTCACACGCGCGCGTTAGGTCACGCGGGTCATTCGGGATAACATGTCATTGTGCACATGCGCAGTTGAAATACCAAACCGGCTTATTGGATTTACGTATTGCCCGAAAGTGCCCTCCAATATTAAAGGCCACCTAATGCAATAACAAAAACACGAGTGACAAAGAGATTATTTGTTCAGCACTCGTCTGTGTCAGCCGGCATACAGTGACCAAGCTTGGGGTTCATGAAGTTCACTTACGAAGTCATTTTGGAAGCATGTTCATCAACACCCCCCAACATGTTACCACGTTGTCAAGGTGACTACCGCCCATTTCTGACAAAGTCTTGTATAGGCATATGCTTCGATGTTAAATAAACACTTTGATACAAATTTAATAATACAAAAACGTATACCTTGAATCTTTATTGCAAAGTTCTATGACTTAATGTATTCGATGTTTTTGTTGCTTAAAGTACCCAGTGGCTTCTTTTAACAGTTTCTTGATTAAACCAACAATACCTTGGCCGTTTACGGTACAGTTGGGGTGAAGCATTTACATACACTGCATCCACCAACAAATCCCCAATCCATCACAAAGCTGTGGAGTTTGTGGACCAAACCCAAGTGAACACACATGCATGGGTAAGGACTTTGGAATGTGATTTTATCGATATACTGAAACTAGGAAATTGTAAAATTGCAAGAATCAGAACTAACTCCAGGAACAAAATTTGAACGAACAATTTCCAAGTGTATGTAAGCTTTCGACAGTAACTTTAAAGTACAATATTTACTCCAGTGATTTTTAATATCCCTGTTGAATTGTATAAGTGCCCACAACATTCACGGCTAACCTTTTTTGCTACAAAGACATCGTTATGTACAACAAAGCACAATGAAATAAGTATTGGAAAACCGAGCATTTAACCGACTTAAAACACTGTCTAGGGCCTATTCGTAGTTGACAGAGAGCTGCACAATATATTCATGTATTATTTTTTTAAATAACTATTTTCAAAATGTTGTTTCACAGTATACCCAAATATACCTATGGTTGTGACTTTGCACACAATTCCTTTTACTGTAGCTTGCTATATTCGCAGTTTCGTGCATTTCTGTTATTTGTGTCTAAATAATTCAAAAATTTAATCAGTGTAGTTTGAGCACTTAATATTTTGCAGGAGCTTGAAGAAGCCCAACTGCATGAAGCATACATGCAACATAGGTGTGCACCTGCTCATTGACTATACAGGTGAACCAGATGCACTATACGCTTGTGATGTCACGATGTGGGGATCTATCAAATCTAGCTCGAGGATCAAACAAGCGAACCCAATAACCACCAAATCACTTTCCATTCACAACGATTCAGTGATTACCACTCCCGAGTACCAAAATGGACGTTTTTCAGCTGGCGAAGAGCCGGAGATGGATGAGCCAGAATGCTTTCTAAACATGGCGACGGGAGTGCAGTGGGTATGGGGTACAAAGTCCTCCGACGCCTGTAAGCCGGTTATAGCTGACTCGCGCACGACTAGAAAGATGATGCATGTTCTTGAGTGCGTGTTGTTCAAGCAAGCTAAAGCGGCATTGAGGAAAGTGAATTTTGATTCTTTGCGGCGTTGTTATTATTATTACGCAATCGCTGCTCAGTTTATAAAAAGCTGGCGAATACTCGCAGAGAGCAGATCGCAATTACGTGGGCGTACTAGACGATCATCCCACAGATGGCACGTGTAGGCCTGCATTAAAGATGCACTCTGCGGAAAAGGGCAATTTAATAAGCGGCTAAATTAACGAAAAGATGAATGCGTTCGATGTTAGTGCAGTTTGTTCCATTATTGGAGCCGTGATGACGTTTTCTTAATCGGGTCCGAGCTTTCCATTCAGCTGGGGTCTATCTCCTTACAGCGAGACACTTTTTCCATGACGCTTTCACTTACCCGCGGTGTCAACCATGTCAACAAAGCTCCAAATTTCCCTTCACAATACGTGGCAGATAACCATGCAGCAACACAGATTTTACCTGCTGACAATGATTGTATGCGGATGGTCAAGGTTGCTGCTTTGAGAAGTTGACTCTTTTGGAAAGCAGGTGTAAACGTCGGGACTGTCTGGACCATGCTGGGTCTAAACATAGACCCCTTCAAGTACCTCTGGGTCTACGGCCTTACCCATAAAACGGGCACGTTCATACTGCGGATATACACACTCAAAACATTTTCTGATTCCACGCGTAAAGCCCGGTTCATACTACATGCGAATGCGAAGCGAATTTGACGTCATGAAACATTCGCAGCGAAGATTCGCACAAGTTGAAATGTGTTCAACATTTGCGAATTCGCGGCGCGAATATTTGGCGTTGACGTCATAAATTCGCTTCGCATTCGCATTCGCATGAAGTATGAACCGGGCTTAAGAAGTATAAAATTTGGTACCGGTATTTGAGACACTCGACATAACACATATCAGGAAATGTGCGCCTATAAAAACAGCATTATAAACACTTTTTGCAAAATTGGAATTTGGCTTTTTTTCTGTGACAAAATATGACACAAATTGTGAGAGTTGTATTTGCTGCAGTAAAAAAGTAACTTCTTAATTTTATGATCAAATTTTTCGTCATTTTGTAACAGAAAAAAAAGCCAAGATGCTGATTTCCAATATTGCAAAAGTATTTCAAGAGCCTCAAGTATGACATTTCATTTACCTCTTGAAAGAAAATGTTTAGATTGCATGTGTATTCATGTATCTATTCTAATTGGTTTAATTTTTGTATTATCTGCTTGTTTTATTATATATTATAATTTGTATTCGTCTTTTTACCTTGTATATCATATAATTTTTTATTTGTAATAGATGGCCCATTGAAAATCATCCTATAGAGGTGACATGGCTACCATCAGTAAATAAAGTTTTTATTATTATTATTATTATTATTATTATTATTATTATTATTATTATAATAATTTTCCTCAATTGCCGGTTAGGGCGACACATAATCCTGGAAAAGAGTGGGTTAGGGTGACCTGGTCGAATAGGGCGACAATTTGGTGTCGCCCTATTGTGAAAGTCGCCCCTTTGGAGTGTTTTTTAGTAAGGCGCGTTGGGAAAGTGCTCTAAAAGGGCGACACTCGTGTCGCCCCAATAAGGTTATTTCGGGAAGAGTCGCCCATTTGCCGCATCCAGGAGATTTACAATTATTATTATTATTATTGTTATAATAACACGCATTTTAGGCCTCTTTATGGTCAACGCGCATCCGTCAGTCTGCTGATGACTGCAATGGGAATGGGACCACCTGTATTACGGGCAACTTCCCTCGTAATATACCAAGTCTGCCATCGGTTTGAACGAACGTGGGGACGGGTCAGTTTCCAAGTCCATGGCACCCCGGGGATAATGAAAACGAGACACTGGGGGAATTTCCATCAAACGATCAGAGCAGAAAATTGGAAACGTCGTGCTCAGCAATCTGGCAGAACTGCCAGTCAAAGGTTAAAGAGATCAAGTCCACATCAGCCTTTCTGCCATGCCTTGGTTCTTGGAAACTGAACTGAATTCGTATTTTCGGTTGAGATGATGACCTTGCCGGTCATATTAAGAACTTTACACTGACGATGACCTGTTAATGTGAACAGGTACGCCAGACCGAAAATCACATGATCCCACTTTAATGCTCCTCGTTAGACTGTGCAGAAACGCAGACATTAAATGGATGGCAATCTTTCCCGTTTTTGTTGCGCAGTACGGCCCACATCGAGAGGACAAACTCCACAAGTACAAGGCGCAAAATGATTGACAGTGACAATTACAGCATAGGCGGAAAGTGGCGGCGTTTCCTCAGCGACAAAGCAAACGTGTTTTTATCTGATTTTCCTGCGACCATGCAAATGACGATACAAGCGATAAGTACCGGTAGGCCCTATACATTTGCCGACTATATATAACAGCGCTTTTTTTTCCCCGGTTTCTCTTTGGGAAAAGTAATTTGCAGTAACAAAAATGTAGTGTCTGTTTGTATTCCAAACCGCTGCTTTGGGTAACCTAGATCCGATTGCAGCCGACTGGAGTGAAAACTTATGATCCTCACATAATTATAGCTCGAACATTTACATGGCTTCTATTGGGCATTTTAACTATAGTGGAATACACAGCCTTTTGGTTATTGTTGCATGAGGCCTGATTCACTCAGCGATGCCGTGAAATTATGCATTTATAATATTCAGAATATAAAAAATGCATGGCCACGAGCGTCATGAAAGTGCATGGTATAGGCCTACTGAATGGTACTGCGTTCGAACTGCCGGTATAGTAGAGTCATTTTCTTGGAATCCGTGACCATTTTGTTCCTACCTTTTTTTCTTGATGGATTTGGCAACCGGAAGCATTTTAGAGGAAAATTAGCTCCTATGTACCTCTGGAAAGTGATGGGAAAGTCGGCTAGAGCGCAATATTCAAAATGGCCGCTTTCCGCCATCTTGAAAAACACAAAATGTAATATCTCTGGCACCAGATGAGCTAAAAGGACAAATGAGATGTCATTTCCCACAAATTATGGCATTACAAATCCACTGGAATGGTTATTGTAGAGCCACGGTATCATCTTGACCTCTAAATCCAAGATGGCTGCTGTCCGCCATCTTGAAAAACATAAAATGTAATATCTCTGGCACCAGATGTGCTAGAAGGACGAATCAGGTGTCATTTTCCACTCAACCCATCCCTCCCCCACCCACCCACCCACCCACACAGTCATGTAAACGGGTGCAATCGTGGACCTCCCATTGTTCCTCTTTTGTTTATACTCTAACTTTTTCGGAAGGCCTCCCATTGGTTTTGTACACGATTTTCAATCGTGGACGTTAGGTCAAACGTGGACCCCTTTGTCTACGCTCGTATTCTTTTGTCCTAGGTCCACGATTGCCGGCATATACAAACTCACACATACACACAGTCGAGTCACATATCTTCTGTGTGTAGTGTCCGTGACCGAATAACACAGTGCGCATGCACGATAAAAACCACAAGGTCCTGACCTACACTATAAGAAGTCGCAACACGAATGCCACACTAACCAGAAAACTCCACGTACTCTGGCAGATCTCAAAGAGCAAAATACAAACTGCATAATAAATTGAGTCTGCCCGAGTATGGCAAGGAGAATCAATAAAAACCAAAAACACAACAAAACGAACGAAGCCAAGAAAAGATCTGTCCGTTCCCGCAAACTCAACAGAAAGCGGAAAAATGTGACAAGGACGATCTCTCTTGAGCTACAGTACAAGCCCAAACAAATATGCATTATGTGAAAAACCTATCGGACATTCAGCTCTCATACATTGAACTGATTGCACTGGGTAGGGGTTTGAATTGTATTCCAACCCCCCAAAAACCAAAGAGATCTACCATCCTTCGCCATTCCCAATCTTTCTTTAGAAAGATGAGATTACGATTAAAAATGGCAGGGAGAGTAAGATCTGTTAGCTCACATCCTTTCAAACTTCCCTCAACTTGGAATCCCCAACCTACCTTCAACTTATATCTAGAATCATACATTGAAGGTACATTGGAGGAATTATCCAGAGTAAAAATTAAAAATGTCCAATCCAATTTGACTAAAGCAGAACGCATCGCACTGACCGGCCTTAAAAAGAGACAAGATATAGTCATTAAACCATTCGATAAAGGCCGCGGTGTATGCGTTTTGAATAGACAGGACTATATACGTGAAGGGATGCGACAATTATCAGGCCCACATTATGAAGATTTGTATAGGGATTTGACAGGGGAAACAGCGCAACTGGTCTCTCAAGCCATACGCAAACTACACGTGGAAGGATTCATATCTAAGGAAACATTTGAGTTCCTAAACCATAACAACCACGACACTAAAACTCCTGGCCTTTACCTCCTACCGAAAGTTCACAAAGAAGCACCCATGGGAACACGGTTCGTGGGAAGGCCAATTATTAGTGGTTGCGGAGGTCCGACTCAACCTATATCAAAATATATAGACTATTTTTTTGCTTCCGATTGTCAAACAGCAAAGCACGTACACACGCGATTCCGGGCATGTGCTTGAAAGACTGAATAAAGTGACGGTGAAGCAAAATAGCCTACTAATAACAATGGATATTGTCTCCATGTACACAAACTGCCCACAGGATGAGGCAATTGAATCAGTTTGCGATGCACTTGAGATGGCCGATGATAAACTGTACGCATTACCCAAACCCACAACAGATCACGCACACTGTCTCCTAGAACTCATCATGCATCGAAACATGTTTGAATTCAATGGAAAGTTCTTTAGACAGAAAATTGGCGTGGCAATGCGAAGCGAATGCAGTCTAGAAATCTGTGATATAACCCTGTTCAAATAGGAAAAAGAAATAATTCTCCACAACAATCCTTCAATTGTGAGCTACATGAGATACAGAGATGATGTTCTTATTATCTTTGATGGTAACTAAAAACAAGCTGGTGAACTTGTCCAAAGACTTAATACAATTCACCCAACGCTGAAGTTCATGTCTGAAATCTCAAATCGCCAAGTCACCTTTCTCGACCTCGTCATCTACAAAGGCAAACGATTTAAAAAAGAAGGGAAACTGGATACTCGAGTAGCTACCAAAAAGACGGACACATTTCAGTATCTGGCTCGAGATTCAGCACACCCTAAGTCAGTATTTGGCGGGTTGATTAAGGGAGAAATAGCGAGATATAACCGCATATGTACGCACTCAGAAGATTTTGAGGATAAGGTTAAATTCTTCAGAGACAAACTTCAAAAACGCGGATACACAAAAGAAGATTTATCCCTCCTTCCTCAAATACGCGAGACTCCCGTGAACTCTAAGCGTCACAAAAACGAGAAAAACATCCCGCTTGTTTTCGTCCTACCATACTACCCACAAATAGAACACCCAGTTCTCAAACGAGCCCTGCTGAAACATTGGCATTTAATAAGCGAAAATGAATATCTGAATGCGATTTTTGAAACCCAACCCATCTTGGCATACAAACGGCATAAAAACATAAAAGATGACCTGGTTCGATCTAGGATTAAAACACCTCCACAATCCGACCAAGAAAAAATTCTGGATGAGGAGAATGTGCAAATCCTTTTAGAACTACTAGAAGAACAAAATAATGATCAGTAAGCAGTGGATTCATAACCTTCAAATAGAATAAGTTTCGAAATCCCCTTACTTCGATCATCTAAAAAGAATGGCTGAAATGTGCAAGATTTCTCTGCTATCATGAGCGTAAATATACAAAAAACGGGAAAAAAACGGAAAAGATGGTGACTGATGAAGTGCGAATAAAGCACAGAAAATATGCTTTGCTACCCCTCTCAAAGAAAGAAAAGCATGGGGCGCAGCATATTATCACCGGTAAAAATAAGTCATTGAGTAAATTAAAACAAGAAGCCACATGTTGTTACGCACAAACATGTCCTAGCGTGGCCAAGACCAGAGACGAGTTTTGAAACTCCCGCTCTCTGGGAAAGACATAAATAATTGGCCCCCGGACGTTTGGTGTATTGACAGTGCCACAAAACTAACCCGCTGACTGACACTCTGCAGAAACAGTGGCCATAAACCGACTCCCAAGAAGCGTGCTCCACAGATAAGAAATGATCAATAACCACGCTCTGGGTGAGTCGATTGTACAGCCACACGGCTGGCATACCAACCAGCGGAATTACATAGATACACAAAAACAGTTTCTGCAGACCAGTCACCAATATAAAATTATTAAATAGGAGAGCACCACCAACAGGGTCGTTCATCCTCCAACTTCACCAATGTTTTATGGTGGTTGTTTTAGAAAAAACAAGGAAGAATGAGGATCGGCTTTGTTGATGATGACTTTACAAACCCTTCCCTCCCCCCCCCCCCCCCCCCTCCCCCAGATAAGTTCGGACTCGCTGCGGCTACTTCTTAGAATGATCCATCAAGGAATCAACTTATTGTTCTTCTAACGTAGCCAGCACATACCGGGACTGTCATCTTGCAGAAATAGTGGCTAAAACTGACTCCCTCGAAGCGTATTCCATTTTTTTTAAAGAAAAGAAATTACGCTTTGGGTGGGTCAGTCACACATCCACACGGCTGGCATACCCACCAACCTATTCGTTAATATACAAAAACAATTTCTGCAAGACCAGTCACTTACGTAAAAACCGATAATAAGACCTTGCTCAACAGAATCTTTCTTCATCCAACCTTTCCCACAAAAGAAAAAGAATGGAAAGAGAGATTTTGTTGATGCCTTTACAAATCCTCCCCCCCCCCCCCCCCTTCTCCCAGATAAGTTCGGACTCGCTGCGGCTACTTCTTGGAATGATCCATCAAAGAATCCACTGATTATTCTTCTAACGTAGCTAGCACATACCAGGACTGTCATCTTGCAGAAATAGTGGCTAAAACTGACTCCCTCGAAGCGTATTCCACTTTTTTTAAAAAGGAAAGAAATTACGCTTTGGGTGGGTCAGTCACACACCCACACGGCTGGCATACCCACCAACCTATTCGTATATACAAAAACATTTTCTGCAAGACCAGTCACTAACGTAAAAACCGATAATGAGACCTTGCTCAACAGAATCTTTCTTCCTCCAACCTTTCCCACAAATAAAAAAAGAATGGAAAGAGAGATTTTGTTGATGCCTTTAACAACCCCCACCCTCCCTAACCCCTAAACGAACATTGACTCACTGCGGCTATTTCCTGAGATAATCAAAAAAAATAAGATAAACTGATCACTCTTTGAATTTTGCCTGCACACACCGGTTCTTTCTTTCTTGCTATTCTCAAAATTTTAAAAAGCACTTCATCTTGTAAAGAGCAAAAAGTTCAACCAAAATGAACAATCGGTTAACCAAGGCCCTGAAACAAAAGTTCCATCACATTGACTCAAAATCGTAACACATAGTCTGCATGTATGATTACGCCCCCTCCCAATAAACACAACATTACCGCATCTTTGAATGAGAGGTCGGGATGACCATGATACTCTAAAATAACCATTCCATTCACCAGTTGCCAGAGATATTACAGTTTTTACATTTTTCAAGATGGCGGACAGCGGCCATCTTGGATTTAGAGGTCACGATGGTCCCGAAACTCTACAATAACCATTCCATTGGATTTGTAATGCCATAATTAATGGAAAATGACACCTTATTCATCCTTCTAGCCTATCTGGTGCCAGAGATATTACATTTTATAATTTTTAAGATGGCGGACAGCGGCCATCTTGGATTTAGAGGTCAAGATGATACCGTGGCTCTACAATAACCATTCCAGTGGATTTGTAATGCCATAATTTGTGGAAAATGACATCTCATTTGTCCTTTTAGCTCATCTGGTGCCAGAGATATTACATTTTGTGTTTTTCTAGATGGCGGAAAGCGGCCATTTTGAATATTGCGCTCTAGCCGATTTTCCCATCATTTTCCAGAGGTACATAGGAGCTAATTTTCCTCTAAAATGCTTCCGGTTGCCAAATCCATCAAGAAAAAAAGGTAGGAACAAAATGGTCACGGATTCCAAGAAAATGACTCTACTAGTATAGGCCAAGCACTGAATGTGGTCGCAAGTGATTCACAAGGCATGGCGCGGGCGTGCCCTAGCTACACCGTAAGGTAAACTCCAAATGTCAATCCTACGGGTACCGTTGGGTCACAGGTGGTTGATTTCAGGCGTCGGGTGTGGTCAAGTTTACATGTATCCTCGGCGTCAAATTCTAGGTCCAAATGCGTGGGGCTCTATGGAGAGCGCGTAAAACTTCACTCGCGCGTACTCCATTGATTTACACTGCACCTCCCTGTCCAAATTGCATCACACTTACAAAGATTAAAACTAACTCTATATACCCCGAAAAAATTCGGTCAGCATTGGACACCCCACATTAAATTAGCAAGAGTGACGTGAACACCTGTTTGCTAGCCTATATACGACGCTGGCAACCACAACTGCACCACAGTGAAGTCAGGTTGGGCTAATGGAGCTTTCCTCGCCTTACCGCTGTCACAGTGACCCGGGTTCGAATCCCGCCCAGAGACGGCATCTGATTCCGTGGGTTTCCCCCAGAATATTACTCTGTAGTTTTCCTCCCACCTCTAAAACTGAACATTTCTTAGTCTTCTCTTCACAGGCTTCTTCAGGCTTGCGAGGAATCCTTGCTTTCCTAATGATATATAGTAACATGAAGGGCTATGGCCTGTACGGGCATTAATGAGGAGTACTACTGCGTTCGGTCAAATTGTTTGCCTATACCACAGTTATTGTTATATGTCAAGCCCAAACACACTCCTGTTCGCCAACAGTATGTGTAACCGGTAACTACCGTAACGGTTACATACGCTTGCCTGAAGAAACCTGTGAAGAGAAGACTAAGAAATGTTCAGTTTTAGAGGTGGGAGGAAAACTACAGAGTAATATTCTGGGGAAACCCTGACGGGTCACACTGAACCACTGACGGATCACACAACTAAAGAAAATTGTCCTCCAAAACTGCATGACAGACATTTCTTGATGGCTGTACTGCCACTCTCTGATATCGACGCATAAGACACACACTCATGACAAACTTTTCTAATTATCCGCTGTAGTACGTCACGCAATGTATACAACATGTCGGACAGCCATCTGGTACGGAAAGCCAACATTCTACAATCCGACGACACAGTGTGCATGTATACACCACCGATGCCAACCCACCCACTGACCTGAACGGTGAACGACGCTGAACCATAAACCAATGATGAGAATAACTTGGAGGAGAGCACGACAGATTGCAATGGAAAACAAACACGGTATAGCCAGCATTCAGCAGCCCGGGAAACATCCAAACATGAGATCCCTCGTATAAGTACTGCTTCTGCCTCATAAACCCACAAGAGAATAGGTCTCGAACGCATTCGGTAGCAGGAGGAAATTAGAAACCAGGTTCGACAAGTTTACTCTGTAGATGACATGCCAAGGCAGGCAAATTAATTTCACCGTCGACTAGGTTTATTTGTATGACAACCATGCCGCCCTCCTCCCTCCTTCCCTATATATCACCCTGCCACGGTAATTTGCAATTACAAGGATAAACAGTATTTGACGTAAAAACCGCCAGTTTCGTCAACTTTTCGCCGCTGACTGAAATCCCCGCCGGTATGCAGTGGGCTAATTGTGTTATGTTTACGTGTATAGCTTCGCCGTTGCCTTTAATTTACGACGAGCGATGTACTGTGCGTAGCTGACCCAATTTTTAAATTTTGCTGGAGGAGCCCACGGGAGGAACTGCAGCGTGGACTTCAAAAATTGACAGTCATCTTAAACTTGATGGAAGATTAGACATCTCCATGCTTTGAAATGCTTCAGGAAGTATCATTTCACCTATTTCCGAAGATAAATATTTTTCTCACGTATTCCTCAGGCATGCAACTTTTCCTCGGATCAGCTGATTTCCTCGTTTTTCACTTTACACTTAAGCCACTGAAATTGAAAAACAATGTACAAAGTCTTGTAAAGATTGGAATTTCCTCGTTTTTGTAAATCCAAGTTGCATGCCCGATTCCTATAGGCACACACGAAATGTAACCAGAATTTTACAAGAATTCAATTTTTTTTAAATCACTCCATGCATTTTAATCAACGTTGGAATAACAGCATGGCCCACTCAGACAAGACAATTTGAACAACCAGAGTATCCAACAGTCTGTAACACCTAACTAGGTGTAACAATGTGCATTCTATCGTAGAAAGCAGAAGATTAGTGTCGACAGTCAAAGGGAGAAAAACATGGCGTGATATACCCGCGAGAAACTGCTTTTCAAACCCATACAATTTACGAACAAAACAATTTAAATGTCTAAAGGGGTGAGTAAAGAAAAGCGAACCCCCAATATTTCTCTCTATTTAGGTGTTTTCCTTTCTTTCTTTTATTTTACGTTATTTTTTATGAAAGAAAGCTTATCAGCTGCGATTTCATTCCAAGACCCTTAATTAAAAATACCTCACGCAAAATATCGTTAAATTACGGCAAAAAATTGTTGTTCGTTCTTTTTTTACTTTCCCCGTGTGCCTATGCATGGTATGCAAATGCAACAGGGGACACGTTTTAGCAGAACATTTCAGGTTACCTTTTTATTAACTACTTCACCTTTCCTCGTGAACTTGCTTTAACGCAGCTTACAAAAGATTCCCACATCGTACCGTATCAATTATATGATTCAACGCGGAAAGCGTAAAATCTGAGAAAAAGAGAATTACAACACGAAATCCATAGTGTTGTACATGTACATTGTATTTAGGGCACGCCAAAGAGCAATAGGTCAATACTTAATAGATTCTATTGATCACCGAATTATACGACAGGCGTAATTCAGTCATGTTTGCAACGGGGGGAAATGGGCACTGCAAATTAGATATTTTCACGAGTCTAATATTGCAGCCCGGGCTCACATGGCGACTGGTCTAACTGTGGGTACACAAATGTTTCAACGTTGCAACTGAATGTATGTGTATAAGTATAACAAACGGACCCTTCCATTATGATTTTGTCTATCAAACCGTCTTGAAATAAAACACCAAATGAGAAGCACCGGAGGTAAATTCTTTGGTCTGCTCACTCCTGAGGTTATTTGGACGCAGTCCCCTAAAATAAAAAGATCAAGCAGAAACATCCTCCTCCGCCAAACAAGATGCCGGCGGGTAAAGAAAAGGGGCTCGTGCCGCCCTAGAAAAAAAAGCGCACAAAGGGCCAAGCAACCGGAATAACGTCATTACCTCGCCAGGGAAAGGCTCTGCTCGTGGAAACGCCGAGGATGGTCAATAATAAAATTGAACCTTGTCGCCTAGATTCACGGCATCTTCCAAAGGAAGGCCTTGCCAAAAGTATTAGGGCAGCGAGCATTCCTGGGCATCGTTGGCTTTCAAGGATCGTTCGAAACCGATTCAGCATTAGTTTGTGCGGGATGTAGTTTAAAGAATTTGTTTGGGCTTTTGTTTTATTTCAGAGGGGGCGCGAGTAAACTGTCATCTGACAAGAACCACTGGAAGAAAGCTTCATGCCACAGTGCATGTTTACAGTGGCTTGGGAAATGGTCAGCACCAGTTCTGCAGTATAGCGTTTGAGTGGAAATCACCCCAACCAGTCACCACATGCACGTTGGATGGCGGGAGCAACGGAGATTTTATGGCCTTACCCAACACAGAGAAAACGCTGTTTAAACTTTTTTAAACAACCCCGGGTTGTTCATGTGCCCTGCTTAAACAACCAGTTGGTTAAGCAGGGCACATGACCCGGGGTTGTTTTAAAAGTTTAAACAGCGTTTTAACAGTGAACAAAATAGCACAACCAGTACCACCATTCGATAGACGAATTTCACATAGACAAAAATAGCTCGGTGCTAATTAAACAACCTATATATGCCATGCCGCGTTCATTCGTGTGCAACATATACACAGTAAAGTCGTTTGAATTTTGAAAACTCGCTCACCGAGTCGTCCAAAAACAATCTAATGCAGTAAGTTTATTTGGGAATGGATTTGTTGAATAGCACTGTGTTTGTTTATAGCACTGAAAAAATCGCTTTCGATCTTGAAGTGCGCAGACGGGGTGAAATTCGTCTACGGTTCACTATATTAAATCAGTGCAGTGTGAAAGACAACTAGCAATACCCTTGCAAGATCTAATGACAAAAGACCCGAAACAGAATACCGAGGGAACTGATCACCTTTGTTTAATCGCTATTTTCAGTGTTGGAGTCTAGTCGTACAATCCGAGTACCGAGTTCTCCGAATACATTTACAGCAGAGTACGGGTCGAGTCCGAGTGCATTGATGATCGAGTCCTGGGTCAAAAATTCGTGTCCGAGTTTTTCAGGGTCCGAGTAGCCCTACGGGCCGAGTACGAGTACACCATAAGAAACAAAAATGATAAGTAATGTTCTGAACATGAATATAATGTAGCTGCATCATCAAGAGTCTAAACACCAACAATTCAGGAGACTGACTATTTCACTTTATTTCCATGTTTTTCTATTTACCTTCTACAACAAATGATGTGATCGAGCCAGAAATTTCTCCTTTTGGGAGAAAGTATGTGTACTTTCGAGTCCGAATGTGCAGTATCAAAGAAGGAAATAATCGATTGTATTCCCGAGTACAGATATCGAGTACCGAGTACAAAATGCCGAGTCCGGGTCTGAGTTTTAGTACAAAAAGCCAAATACGTGCCGAGTCCAATTTGTTTTCGAGTACTGAAAATCGCGTTTGAGCAGAGTACTTGGCGGTAATCGAGTTGTACTCGAGTACGAGTACGAGTACGAGTACGAGTACTCCAACACTGGCTATTTTTGTTTTGGAATAAAAAAGTTATTCACTTTCAAATAAGACATGGAACGAAAAAAAGAACCACACGTTTAGTTATGGAGCAATTACAAATATCGAATTATCTGCGACCCGACAATAATTCGGGCGTATCTTAG
This sequence comes from Hippasteria phrygiana, assembly GCA_037893225.1. Taxonomy (NCBI): domain Eukaryota; kingdom Metazoa; phylum Echinodermata; class Asteroidea; order Valvatida; family Goniasteridae; genus Hippasteria; species Hippasteria phrygiana. Next base: position 616,761 of record JAZGUH010000974.1, on the reverse strand, counting down.
CTTTGTGTGTATTCGATGCGAGAAAGCAACCGAGAATAATAAATGCCTTTTTGGAGGGTTGCAGACACCCAAAATAGAAGGTGGTTCTTCGTTAAAATAAAATATTTTTGAGGAAAATATCTAAAAGGGGGGGGGGGGGGCATTTTTTTAAAGAGCGGACAGTGTATCTTTAACTACAGGAAAGTTTATATTGCTTGAAACCTGTTACTCTATATACTGTGTGCCTTTTTCTCTTCCTTATTACTATTAGTATGTTTACTGAAGGAAGTGAAACTGGTGCATCCCCTGTCAATCTAAAGATTCCGGGCATGCTTAATTAACTTAACTCAACATTACATTGCTCACATAACTGATTAAGGCCTTGTCATACTGGGCAATTTTGCAGGCAACTAACAGCACTACAGGCTAAAGGAATGATTGGGAAACACAAAAGATATTTGACAGTATACTGACAGTCATTAGTAAATTATGTGAAGCATAAATATTTCCCTTTTGGGGGACTTTTTTGAACTGTTGCCGGTGAATTACCTCGTGTGATATGGCCCTTACCCTAACAAAATTTTATGTAACAGGCTGACGAGTACGGTATAGCTATACATATCTCTGCTTTTATATATTCCAGCTTATTTAAGCGCATTTCCATAAGTATATCACAACCTGGCAGCAATGAACTAGACTTGAAAAATCAGTTATTTCAAATCACACTCCGTCATGGGTTCCAGCAAAAAGAAAATGCACCTCCTTGTAGCTCTATAATAGTTACGGCATAAATATCACAATTAATGGCTCTGGATGAAGACTGCGACGACCACACTTCACCGTGTCCCAGCAACGCAATCAATTACACAACCCCTTAGCAACATCATACAGAACAGTGACACCGCACGGACGTGATCTTCTGCAACCACCCGTGCCGACGATGCCTCCGTGGGCGTAGCTAGTGGTAGCTCCGCCCAGTAAAGGGTCCATGCGGGTTCCCAGAATCCAAATAAACACTGAAATTCAACCAGGTCATTCCAATACGTAATCCTGGCTCGACGTAAGTTTACAACCTCATTACTTTTATCTGTTTCTATTTCACGGTCGCATGGATGCTTGGATAAATGGGTATGCCATGCATGGTGCAAAGCGCCATAAAAATATGGGCCTACACGTAAATGTACCCTATTGCCACAGGTACGTGCACATCGTAAACGTGTTAATCCAAATGAGGAGGATTCTGTCGAATTTTTCATGGCAGTGTCGGTTTCGGCTCGATGAGTTCATTGAATGGATGATTCATAACAGGAACTACAACTCTTTTGGGTACGGTGTGATATGAATATCCGACTCCCATGTACAATGTACATTCCACTCTTTACCCATGATGCATTGCACCACAGCTGTGCCTTTATAATGAACAATAATGTTTGGCAATGGCATAATTAACCTTTACCCTCATTCCAACCTTAACCTCAACCTTAACCCTACCCTAAACCCTAACCCTATTGCTCTAATCATCACCCTCACCTGTACCCTATGTACGTGCACTGTATATATCTCCGAGGACAAGAGGAGAAAGGGAATACAGAGAAACCTTTCAGTCCTCGCACGTCAAGTCTTATGTTGAAATCAGTCCTCCACGTAGAAGTACGTGCTTAGTCTATGGGGTTATATTAAAGGAACAATAGGAAACACAAAGCATTGTCTTTGCACGTATTGGGGAAGTACGACTGCATGTTTCTCATTGTCTTGGTATACCGTGCCTACTGAACATGCGTAGAACAACCAACAAGTCGGGTTTTCAGGGATTCTGATATTCACGCGACAACGATTTCAAGGTCTGTATAGCAAAACGCACCATTGAATGAAATGCTGTGCATAGAGACTAATAGTGGCAGGGCTGTCACTGCAATGAACAATATTCACCATAAAACTGGCCTTCAGTGAACGTTTGGGGCACCAGAAAAAAAAAACACGAATTAGTTCCAATTTGGAGTCTTTCACTCAGTAATCCAACCATAGGGCACTTGTCAACGGGAGAATCTGTGGAATTGTACTTGTTTTGATAGGCCTAAAATCACATGGGCCTATGGGCCTATATATAATCACCTATAATGCATTCTGCGTGGCTATTAATTAAAATAGACAGCTACAAAATGGAATGGATGGTTCAAATTTGTGGAAGGACACATGGTCAAATGACCTTGACGCCTCAACGATCAAAACATTGCCTATTGGCAATATTTTCAAGCAGTCTTAATATTATACAACAACCTTCATAAATGAAGAAAATCATCCAGCTGTTTTTACTTATTAAGTTAGCCGGCCATGACGTAATACACTGAAAAAAATGTGGTGTTAATCTAACACCACGTGGTGTTTATATTGGGCGAGTGGTCAAATATAAACACCACATGGTGTTAATTTAACACCACAGTTTCTGCAGTGTATAGGCATACACATAAAGAACAATAGGGCCTCAAACGGCGATATTAATTAATGTCCGGTAAAGAGCATATAATTCTAATCGAAAGCACAGATTGATCAGAAACAAAGCACCGCCTCAAGTTGGCCGACGCCCCTAAAGAACATGGTAACTAGATTCTGGAACATCATTATCGATACTAAATCATCTTTAGATATCATCTCAAATAGAAAGAATGCAAAAAGCTAGACGCAACACGAACCATTGCGGTGACAAATCCATTGCCTAGGCACACCTTCCTTTTAAACTTAACGTTTATAAACAAAACACATAAATGCTTATAATTATATAAACAACAGGGCCAATTTCATAGATCAAATTGCTTAAGCACAAAAGACCTTGCTTAGTAAAAGTCAGGTTACCAGCCAAAACTCTACGTGATTGTCATGCTAAGCAAACAACATCAAAATACCAGTCACATGCAACAACATACATCACACACAGTTTTGACTGGTAACCTTCTTTTATTAAGCAGGTTTTTTTAGGGCTTAAGCAATTTTTATGCTTAACCAGCTCTTTAAAATTTGCCCTGGACCCTTGACATGTAAGCGAGTGTGAGCTTCTCTGGCATGATATACAAACTGTGTTATGGGCATGGGGAGTGTTCCCGTTGTTACACTATCCTTCACTATACCATTTTATTTAGCTGCCGAATGCTAAAATAACCGTATCTATTTTTTCATCAATCCATTATTAAATGTTTAAGTCAGAAAGGTCAGAATAGATCAACCACTTTGAAATTGAATAGTTGTAAAATGAACCGAGACCGGATAAAACTAGAGGGGGGAATCCGTTTAGGTTAGATAATGACAGCGGCTGGATTGCATGAACTGGCAAAGTCATCAACCATCTATTATAATGTTCCACATTTTCCCGGGTGACCTGGTTAGTGTATTGGAAATAACACTCATCCTCATAAAATATTACAGGTATCATTATTGGACAGCATTCTCTGATCCCAGCCGTATGGTCAGAATGGGTGGGGTCACATGCCCAAATCTGCCGATAACAGGTATTTTCGTGTGGCGTGTTCGCTTCCAAAGTAGCATTTTGTACCGGCTGAAGAAAGATATTTCACAAACTTTCAAACTGAAGATGTGATGACTGAGACTCATTCTGCTATTTTTAGGACCAAGGTGCTTTGAAAAAGAACCAGCTCTCTGCGCATGAAGGACAGACTTCATCATAAAAGTGGGTGGGACGTGGGGAGCCGAAAGTGGGCAGTAATGCGAAACTTCGAGGGGTGGGTGTCAACGTCTAACAAACCGGTTAATACATGGAATATTATTTTGCTCGTTACTGAACTGGATATAATTATAAAATTGGGACTCATTCAAAAACTGGGTGAGCCAGTGGGTAAGCCGGGGCCAACCCCGCCCGCCTCTGGATACCTGCCTTGAGAGAAAACAAGCATGATTATTTTACTCAATTTAAAACCTATACGTACTGACATGCCTAAAATAATTATGAAAAACGTTTGTGTTATGTTGCTGGGATTATTTTATGGTATTACATGTACTAACAAAACTAAAATGGTACTCACTGCGTCCGTTGGGCTTCACGTCATCAGTAAGTATCGTCTTGATGGTGTCCGTGGTATCGGATCTTTTGATGGTTTGACTTTCTATGTAAGTCTCGTGTTTCTTAAAAACCTGCTCGATATAGCCCACGGAAAGCGCGTAGCAAAAAGCAAGCCTCTCCTGCCCCTCTCTATCGGCCGACACAACGACCGTTACGGACGTATTCCACTGGAAGGTGTGGGAAATCACATGGTCGATGGCTTTTCCGATTTTCGTGGCGGTCAAACCAATCCTCGTGATAGGGTAGCCGTCCAGGCCAGAGTCTACAGTGCCCCCGGAAGCCATGACCTTCCCCCAGTGCCCCATGAGCCGGACTATGTTAGCGGCGGCGTAGCTACAAACAGGGCCCAAGAACAGATCCACCTCCCGATCAGACTTGAGTACGTCTACGGCGAACTTGAGCGCCACGTCATGACTGCAATTCGAGTCGTACACGTTATCATCCTTGGAAAACGACAAGTCGAGGGACCTTCCAACAAGATCGTGAACTCGGGGACTCTCAATGGCCCTCAGTATTCCGGGGACGACCCTTGCACAGGAATAAGTAAATTCGTTGCTGCACGGCAAAAGCACGGCGATGTTAATAACCGGCAGTCCGTCAGCAGTATACAGCTCACCAGATGAGTTCTTGGCCCCGCTTGATCCCCCCTTCTCTACGCTCTGACATTCTACTTGCCAAAAGCACGCAAGAAACAAAACTATGCAGAGAAAAAAGATCAGAAAATGTGACCGTGTATACTTTCCTTCCATGGTGACTGCAGTCATTCTCCGTAGTTCTTAACGTGCACACGATGGCTTCTTCTCGTTGTTTATATCCGTGTACCGTGCTGACATACCCACGGTAGTAAACGCTTGACAGCCGGGCTGGCGTACTGGTCGTCACGCCACGTGGTGAACACAATAACAAGCAGTGGTCGATCCAAGCGTTGTACTCAACTTGTAAAATAAAGGAAATCCACAGTCAAAGGGTGCGTTGTGCGTCCGTTATTGGCAGGCACGACCCCGTCACGACTTAAATCAGCATTTATCCCACTCGGTCTCCCAGCAGAAGCAATACTGCTACACTCAATTCAGCCAGGAGTTTCCTAGTCGGTGGATTATCTTGCCCTCCTATCGCAAAGAGTTGAGTGAACGACTGCATGTGCATGTGACAGCACAGACACACGAAACTCAAGTTAGCCGCGTGTGTGTGTTTCTGTGCGCTCTCGATCTCGTCCAGTCATGAAACACACGTTTACGTTACGCACACATACTGTACGTATACTTTCGTACACTGCAAACAAGTATATTCGGATCACGCGGAACATAGTGGGCGTTGTGCGCAGGTGCCCAGGTGCCGACTCGTCCAATCACTGCCATTTTTAGTTGCTTGATGGCGCGCGTATATTTTCCTCATCCCTGGACGATATCAGCAGAACGGCGGTGAAACATCATGTCATAATTTGTACCGTGGTTCATGCTGTAAATGTATCGAACGTAGTGATGATAATTTAATTCCTCAATGAGTTGGGCACAACTCTCAGATAGATTCCTTTTTTCTCCTTATTTGCTCTAGATGGTCCACGGTAGGCAGGGCAGGCGCAGCAGTTTCTTGCATTCCATGCGGGTTTAATTTATGTTTGTATCAATGTATTTATTTTGTACTTAGTTTTTTTGTATGTTTTCTTCTTTGGTTTATTTTGTATATTTTATTTATTCATTTATTTTTTATTTTTTTATTAAATAATTAATTAATTAATTAATTAATTTATTTATTTATTTATTTATGTATTTATTTATTTATTTATTTATTTATTTATATTTTGGGGGCGGCATACGGTTAGTTACTGTACACCGTCAATTCGCGAAAAAATGTGTCTCGTTCATCGAAAACTTAAAAAGCACTTAATGCAGGAATGAAAATGTTTTTAAGTGGTTATAGAGTTGAAAGGATTCTCGCTCCTTGTAAGAGCCTTTGTATTCGTTGGTACCAGTTGGTATGCTTGATGGCCCCGCACTGTGTTAACAATGTAATATTCATAAACTGGTAACGTTCAAATAGCACAGAGGGAAAAATCGCCTGTTATTGTCATATTGAGTTTACACATTCCGCAAGCCATTTTTGTCCGTCACGTTGCTGAGCCACATAATGTGTATTGTTGGCGGTGATTCAATCGATTTTCTCACCGACAGGTGAGACTGAACGCGACCCCAATCCAGCACAGCACAAGAGCCATAAACGGTCATCAAAGGTAAAAACATAGAATGGAACAATGTACGAATTGTTATGCTATGCCCTCTTGTTGGTAGCCTATTAAAATGAAACAACACGGTCACCACAATATGGGTTTGCCTGCGAGTACAACATGCAACTTGTTGATTTCAATAGGGCACGACGCATGTCGCCTAAAAGGTTACAAATGGTATATGTTTAAAATGCTTGCAAACCAAAATATGTATTGCAGGCCTGTATAATTTATGTGTCAATGGTTTGAAGGTCGTGCGCCCCGCCCGCCCCGCCCGCCCCCCCCCCCCCCCCGCCCCCCCCCCCACCCCCCCCCCCCCCCCCCCCCCGCTGGGTTCTCGTAACTTTTTGAAAGTCCACAATGTAAAAACTGCATTTGGTGATGTAACAATGTCCTGTTTGTGCTACTCTACCTCTGTAAAATTACCACAGGTATATTGGTTAAAAATTGATGATCGGCCACCCCATCTCTCAGGGCGTTTCTCAAACCCTGGCTTGGGCTTCGGCTTCGTCTCCAGCTATTCCCCAGCATCTGAAGCCTTGAATATGTAAATATATCAACAGGCTCTGGCTCTGGATTAAAACATTTCCAAGATCTTGCCAAATCTGGGGACATAAAATTACGCAAAGCCGAAGCCCAAGCCCAAGCCAGGGTTTGAGAAATGCCCCTCAAAGGTAGTCTGGTTCCCAGACCAAAATATTCTGACAATTTCTGATGAATATATGGTCCGGTAGCCGCCAATGTCACGTAACGAATTCCGAAAACGTCAAAAGTTTTCTGAACTTGTTTTCGGTAACATTCGGCTGTTAACGTTGATGTTCGCAATAACAAAATGTCTGTCAGGCCCGTTATAATTACAGATCCTGGAATTTGAATTCTCAATTATATATAAAAACTGAAAAATCAATGCCACACTCTTGCAGTATATTGCTGACTCGGACTAACAGTGCACGTCGTGATCTATTTTAAACCGTGGTAGCTACCTGACCTAAGATATAGACGTCAGGGGATTTTCAGGTCAGGGAACCAGACTACCTCAGAGAGCCACTTGAAATAAGCCACTTCGGTATTTCAACTGCACATGTGCACAATAACATTTTATCCGGAATGACCCGCGTGAGTCAACCTCGTTCCCAAGGCTTACTTTATTTTCAACCTCGTTTCCAATAGTAAGCCCTGTGATGGAAATCCTTACTCGTGCCCTGATTGGATAGTGAAAATACAGCATTAGCTTATTAACATATAGAGAAATTAAAAACCGTGCAGTTGGTGATTCCACTGTATTTCTTGATGAAAGTGTGTTGGTATTTTTTAACGTTAGTGACTTTTCTGTAGTATATATTCTCGGAAATATCTGCAATGGCGACGCCCAGCCCCTCAAAAAATACACCCGTCAAATCTGATACTTGCATCTTGTATTCCAAAAGCGACAATCGTGGGACGCAGCACATCTGGAGAGTCAGTGGACACAAAAACATGCTTTCACCATAGCTTTCACACTGAGTGACACAATATGCCGAAGTTGCGGAACGAATGTCCATAAAACGGTGGAGGATGCACGGGTCAACATCGCTAAACTGGCGTGCATGTAGCACTAGCAGCAGTGGTTGTAGCAAATAATTCCTAAGATCTCCTGGTGAGAGTGCTCCAGCTGCGAAACGGCGGGTTTTTGGTCCTGTCAATACCAACGGCAACAGCGCCCACCATGCCGCAGTCCGAGGCCTGTTGCTAGCCCCGAAAGCCTGTTCTTAGGCTTTATCAAAACTAAAAGAAAGTCCGAAGACTAATTTGTCTCGAGTGTGCGCCACGTACGGAAACACCAGAGAGCAGCTGTGGTGTCGGTGAGGGCGCTGCTCGACACCATGGGAACGAGGTTGCGCGTGACCTAACGCGCGCGTGTGAACGCAAAAGGTGGTCGCACAACGCGCACGTGTTAAATTCAATCAGAATGGGCGTTCGCAACATGGCGTGACATTACGTCAGCAATTTTATCCTGAATAACCTTTGACCTTTGAGATACCGAACTGGCTTATTTGTTTGTCAGGACGGATAATTAAATGCATGCAAATACAACAGCATGCATCCTTTTTTGCTTTTCTACCGCAATTAAAGGTAGTACCGGTATGCAATATTTGCTTTTGCTGTAATTTTCAGAAATGAATGGATTTGGGGGTTAGTACCGGTATTTTAAGCAAACACTGTAACACTGACCTGTTTAAAGTTTGGTGTGCATAGATGCTGGGAAAACAGAGAAGAAAATGCACCACTTTTTCATTGGGACGTATAGAAAGCTGAGCTGTAGATAGAAGGGCTGCAATTAAGTTCAATGTCACCGTTACATTTCCCACTGAGTAACCGGATGTAGCTTATTCATCCACTGTTGGTATTGTGTTTAATCAAATTATGGGACGCGATCTTACGCTGAATGTCTGTTTAGAAACCAGGCCGTCAGAACCGGAAAGTTTAGTCACAGAAAAGTTTTCCACAAATAGAGAAATGGAGCTATGAAGAGATGGCGTCACGCGTAAATGTTAATCCATGTATTAATCAGCGTTTTCCCGAGCTCAGTGATGCCGAACTAGAGAATATGTATGAGGTATAGTAAAACAAATTATAACATGTCAAACAATCCATATTTTGACAAATATAACATGGTTTATTTCGGATGGATAGTCAATATTAGCTCCCCCCGGTATTGAAAGTTGACAAACTAGTTCCCCGACTTCGCCTAGGGAGCTATATTGACTGTCCGCCCTCAAACCATGTTATATTTGTATACTACATTTAAACACTTTAAGGTACCGTACGCCACCGTACATAATCCCGTTTTATGAGTTGTCAGTCCACTAAAAGCAAAAAGGTGAGGATGAGGAGTTTTACTTTTTACGATTTCATTTCATCAAATAAAATAATGTCATACAGTGATTGGATAACTAACAGGTGCAACGCTGCGTATTTCCCTTGGGAAAGCCAAGATCTGCGGCTGGAGACTGGCCTTTAATCTATGTCAGGTTACCTGATGCCGGGCTTCAGGCTGGCATGCAGTCATTGCTTCTACCAAGCCACTGGTGATAAATGCAAGGTAACAACAGATCAACTAAATCAGACAACCAACTTGGCCTAACCATGGCCCGACCTTGGTCACTCTTCGCGTACCACCGGTAACCTAACAAAACCAGTCAAAGCTAGCCAGCAGGTCAACTGTCTGGCCACCCTATAGACAAATCCGACCAGCTTTTATGGGCAGGATGAATGCGGCCATGCATGTTAGGGGGCCACCCGCTCTTGAAAAGTAACATACGCTTTGTATGACAACTGAGCATTGATTGTATTCGGTCACCTGAGCCTGGGGGTTGACGAAGGGACGGTAGCACCCAGTCTATGGCCACCCAGTTGGACCTACACCCAGCAAATAACAAAGAAGGTCGGATTTGTCAAAAGCCAGCTATAATTTGTACCGGAGGAAGGGGGCGTGGACTAGGGGAGATGAGCTAGTAGAGTTTTAACTCACCAACCCCTCCCATCCAGTCCCACCCCCTCATATCCAGCCCCACCCCCTCCCATCCAGCCCCACCCCTGCAAGCAAACCAAAAGCAAAACAACGAAACACAACGAAGACCCCTAACAACAAAACAATAACAATCAAACCAAAACTGACCACCTGAAGTACATATACTCAAGGAGTCAGTCACACCCCTCCCCTTCCGCCCAACCCCACTCCCGAACATGAAATTGAAGACCGAAGACTACTACTGGCAACAGCGTTGTGATGCGACACACTGAGCCAAAGTTTTTGCACACAAGGCACAGAGCACCCGAGGCAAAGTATATCACAGTGTGTCGAGACCATTATCTTGCAACCTCAAGCACTAGCCATCAAGGGGCGTAGCGCCTACCCGGTCGTTTTACCAGTAGATTCATTGAGCAATTGGAGGGCTTCAACGTTTATAAACGATTGTGGCGACAGCCCCATCGCACAGGTATGGCGTTGGTTTTTATTGCCAAGCTCCGTCGTTTTCCATCATCGTAAAATCCGGTTTTGTTGTGCCACCTCGGCACGGCACAGCACAGGATTCTGTACCGTTTCCGTCGAGATTGATTGCACCTCGTAACGTCTGCGACAGAAATTCGAGGACGATTTATTTCGAGGGAATCGGCTGCTCTTAGAAATCAAACTAGACGCGCTGCAGAGTCAGTCAGTGTACACAGGAAACAGGCCTACATACCTATTTTGGTTTCCTTACTGTTTTACACATATTGAATAAAGAAAATTAAATAGGTGTACATGTATACACAGGGGCGTCGCCTTGTGTGTGTGTGGCGGTGTACCATCCCCATCAGTGGCGTAGCCAGGCTCTTCCTAGAGGGGGGGGGGGGGGACAGGGGGCATGGCTATTTTCAAGGGGGGAATTCGACTTTGTTAAATAGGTCCACGCTATAGTAACGCATGTCTACACACTACAGATGGCGACACCCCCCCCCAAAAAAAATTCCCCAATTTTCCAGAGGGGGCAAGAGGCAAGAGGCAAGAGTTCCCACGGGGGGGGGGGGGGGGGGGGGGGCAGTTCCCCCCCCCCCTTGGCTACGCCACTGACCCCCATTAGTTGGTTTTGTCGGCAAATTCATGCCGCTGTGTCGGCAAAACCGTCTCGGTCGACAAAGTGCACGGTGTCCGATAGTACGTCAATATTCGAAATGTGTCACAAATTTAATGGCGCCCTCAACGTCCTAACTTTAGTTTGTTGGCTCCCCATTCAACATGGTCAAGCGACGCCCCTGGATACACCTATTGAAACTACTCTTGTGACGTCACTCTATTCAGAAAAGTGCCGATTATTTTTAAGAATGTAGGCCTACAGTTAACTGCACATTATACTGTATATTTTTTTTTTTTTATGTACAGTTAACTGTACATTCTTTGAAAAAATCATCAACAATTCTTGCTTTTCCCCACCAATTTTTGATCTGTTACAATGTATATGACGTTCCTTCGCCTCTGATTCAGCCGCGTAGCAATTAATTCATCATCGGATATGTCTAAAAACACAGGGTACTAACGAATTCTAATAAATTGGCCTCTGTCTCGGTTGAGTCACCTTTTACAACATTATCTGGAAACGTATTCCAACTCGGAAATATGTACGAATCGTCATCACTGGAAGACATTTTGGCAGAGCGGGTAGAGACACGTACAACGCACGACGATATATGGCAGCAAATGACTACAAACGCCATTATTGAATTCGATTGAGCGCGTTTAAGAACTGAACATATTATTCCATTGTTTCGTTACGCAACAAGGGGATCAGCGGGGTAAAGCTTTCACGTAGCTAACTCACCACTAAACAATGGACTTAATTCACTTAATTCATCTCAAAGCATTATTAAGAATGGACACTTCTTGTTTCCTTGAAATCTTGACGGTGGGTGTGAAAGGGACGTAGTTCAAGTCGTTTCTCCTTAAAGGGTGGCTGCAATGAAATTGTACCAACAATTTAATTTTGTGTTGTATAACTCTTTTACAATATAAGAAATGTGATTAAAATGTGTTTTCTGTGTTTCTGCCCATTTTTGGTGTTTAATTTTCCCGGAATAAAGTGCCCCCCTTTCTCTATTGTTTCCGCGCCCCTAAATGCGTGACGTCATCTCGGGAACACAGAAACTTAGCAAGATTAGTTTGATCAGTGTACGTTTGTGTACGTGTGGATGTATGATGTTGTTGAGGGAACCAGCCACGCGCGATTAAATAGCTTTGGATGCTGAAGGGACCAGGGAAACATTTCTCGTCGCGTTAAAATCTTCAAACAGAATCTTTTGGATCTGAATCTGACAATCAAGTGTCGACTTTAGACTTGTTGATTCAGACACTTCTTCGGAACATTATTGGGGCGAGGAAGAGGAGGATCTTGGAGCTCTTCCGTACATGTATGAGCCAGAAGGTGAGAGTAACAGCGAAACTACTGAAGACTCCGAATCGGACTCCCGATGCGGAACGCGTGAAAGACTTGAAAACAACGATTGCTAGGCTAAATAACACTCTCTGACCGAGTCCAAATAGTACGGTATTTCGGTTCTACTGGAAAGAGGTGAAGACTGACACCATCCTTAGTGGTGTTGCTGAATCCAGCAGCAACACAACGACACGGTATTATCGACGAAAAACATTCGAAAAACACTGAAAGCTTTCCACGACACAGCGAAAACAACGTGAATGTCAATGCAACGCACGCTCGGTGTACTATGGCCGACCATCCACCACAGCCAGCCGGGTTCCCGGGATGACGTCACATCGGCGTTACCACTTGATGGGCGGGGCTGACCCCCTCCTGCATTAAAAAAAATATTTTCAAATGCTTACGCGAAATAACAAAATACAAACAACACACAGTTGTGTTTCAAAAACTTTATTTCATCGATACACACAATAAATATTCCATTGCAGCCACCCTTTAACGTAATTTCCGAATGAATCGTATGGCACAAACATCACAGTTTCACAGTATCACTGCACACGTTGCTCTATTCTGAAGGGATATAATGTATACGGATAATTTAATTATTAACATCTGGATTCGTACATAATTTCACAAAAGGAAGTAAACCATTAGAATGATTCGGACGATAATATGTTTTCTCACATCAATGGTTGATAGACATGGCACTAATGTGTTCACTGTTCAAACATGGCTTTTGACAACGATACTGGCACAAATGGATGTGTTTAGCTTCAAAAATAGAAATTGTCACTGTGTTGATGTTGATGCACATAATTTTGTGTTTGCCTTTTTATCGTAACATCTGGCTAAAGTCAGGTGGTACTTTCCCCTCCTTCCACCGCTGTGACCCGGGTTCGAATCCCACCAGGGCCGACATGTGGATTGGGTTTTCAGTCCCTGCCTGATTTCGTGGGTTTCCCCCAAAATATTATTCTAGGGTTTTCCTCCCACCTCTAAACCTGAATATCTTTTCGTCGTCTTCCTACAGGTTTCTTCAGGCTTTTGAGCTACAGTGCGATATGCACTTTGAGAAATCCTTGGTTTCATTACCCGAAAGAATTACAATAAAATAAACTAAATAAATATGCCGCTGTAGCGTGACATTTTGTAGTATTGTACATGCCTTAAGTGATCGATGAATCGATCATTGGGAGAGTGGCCGGTCACGGTGAGAGGGTTTAACCAATAATAGGGAAGAGGAGTCGGATATTCATGGGAGTCGGATATTCATATGACACCGGTCCCTCTGTATTTTGCGCTTCCTGGATTGTACAAAATAAGGGACATCCCTACAGTAATAATTAGTAGTATTGGATAAACCCATCACAATGATTTGTCTGCACTTTCATCACACACATGCCATTGTACAAACCTCAGATGTCTTCATTAAGAGGATTTGCCAAGAGATTATTTCCCCCTTATACAAGAGCTCATACCTCCACCGAAATGTACATGGGGGAATATGAGGTTGAATCTACTATATCGATCACCTATTGTACCTCGAGTACATGGTACAAAACTGAGAGCGGCTCGACAAATCCACTTCCATCCAGTGCCTCCAGTTCATTTAGTAATGTTGGACATCACCTGATTGCTTGAAGCACCCCCGCGCTTCAATTCAGCAGGGCCCACACACACAATGCGCGCAGTTGCTGCAGATTTGATTCACCAAAATGGGTTTTCCTACATTTTTCGAATTAGGTATAAACCTTTTTTGTTGCTTCTTAGCGGGGTTCCTTTTCTATCAGATTACTTTGACAATTTAAAGTGCTACCGCTTCAATATTTATCTGTATACCGCCAGTGATGTCGTCGAGGCCATCACAAGGCCACACAAGACCCTGCAGGGCCAGCACAAGACCAGCACACTGTTAAAACGCTGTTTAAACTTTTTTAAACAACCCGGGTTGTTCATGTGCCCTGCTTAAACAACCAATAAAGTTGTTTAAGCAGGGCACATGAACAACCTGGTTGTTTAACTTGTTTAAACAACTTTTTAAACAGCGTTTTAACAGTGCACAAGACCTTCAGTCTTAGACTTGAATGAACACCGCTACAGCTTTGAAACTTTGAGTATATAGGCCCTATTTAAGAATATAACTTTAGGAAATGGCTGGGCGAAAAAGCTTATTGTCAGAAGATGAATTATAGCTCTAGCTGTAATTCATGTTCTGACTGTACGCCTTTTCGCCCCACTGGCTGCTGTTTCCAGTTTTCCGTTCGTGATTTTATCTGGAAGAGTCTGTCCTCCAAATGCAGATCGTGCAGAGCAGGCTCATGACATCAGACCGAACAATGCAATAATAAGGTCGGAATGAAATCGGTCTTCAGAAGTGAACAGGAATTTTGCAGGAAATCGAAATCTTACTGCTATCCTGCCACATTCTTCACAGCTTATAGTGCGATCGTTGTATTGCGAAAACTATTTTGTCTCCAAGCCAGTATATGCCGAGAAGAAAAGCTACAAATTACAAAAACCAGGAATTTGAAGAATTCTGATCGACGATTAAAAACTCTTCTTGCGTATTTCAAGTGATGATTAAAGGGAAAGTCCACCCTGAGTTTATAATAACATAATGTTAAAGAACGTTAATTGCAATTGTGACTTACTTTCTATTTCATTTTGATTGGTTTCGGTAATCGTATAAACCGAAGGTTTTTTCATAACGCGCCTGTCGTCATGCGAGCCGCCCTTTTGCTCTGGAATATCGGTACATCCGGGATACTGTGACGTAGTGGCTGCACTACCAAGCCGGCCGGCCGGGTACCCGGCCGGCCCCGCGGCCTGAGCTGTGCGAGTGCAGTGAACCATTGTCCATACATGAAACACACACGAGAACGTGGCAGTGTTGTTCCTTGACGCACGTCTGTTTTCCATATTCCTGGCGAATTTTTGCCTGACTGCTAAAGCAAAACTCGGTCGTGCTGTAGTACAGCAACATCATGACGATTTGGCAAGCTTTTGGCTGCTCAAATAAACCGAATTCTCTAAAAGGTCTCAGCGCCTTCTTCCAAATTCCCAATCCCCCAAACGACCGGATATTTGTAAGAAATGGCTGAACAATATAGAAACGCGACGACTTCGAACCAGATTGCTTTGAGGAAAATCGGCAGGCAGTTCTCCTGGGGTAGGCTAAGAATATACGAGATGATGCAGTGCCTAACATATTTTCTTTCCGACTAGAACAGACTTTGTGCTCTTCTAAAAAAATACGAAAAACCACGATAAATTGCACCACGTCAAGTCGAAGTAAACATCAGCCTTACGCATACACGCAATAGTCGGGCGCCTTATAAAACATACGTATTCATATGCACTAAGCTGCGTCTAGGTGTGATACCAGTGCATACCGCACGTAGCCAACCATGGGTTTCCATTGAGGTGCGGACACTACGTCATAATCTCCCGGATGTCGCGGGAACTTCGAACAGTATGGATGCGCCCTTTTAGTTGTACTGCTGAATGGCAAGAAATCGTAAATATAAAGGGAGCGTGTGTCGTTCTCCATAACAAAGAAAATCAAACTCTTGGTGCAGTATGTATGTTAGTGTATGTTCTTTTAGACTAGATAAAATATTATAGAGCCTGGAATTCTCCTTTAAGTGATTCGTGAACACATGTACATTTTGCCGAGAAGTAAACACTAACCCCAAACACCTGTCATTTACTGGCACATTATCACCCGTACCCCTTCCTTACCTTGTCTTGTCATTGCTTTTGTGCACTTTGTGCGATATGGTCTGACCATCAGGTCGAGTGAGTCTGTTTTCCTTCCTCCATGGTCCGACTTGTACTCTTTGCAAAAAGTTCCATTTTCCTAGACTGGTTCCCGGTCCTTCCGATTATCGTTCTTACTTCCAAATGGTGACCGGCATGGTGAGAATACACCTATAGAAAGCCCTCCTTGTGTATGCTAATTAGGGTGTTTATATTGATGTGCCAACAATGCATTGCGATGTTCAGAACCGATTAACGAGAATAAAAACAGCGTCCAGCTCCTCAAAACAAACGGCAAATTATTACAGCGCTTGCGCACACGAGGGCCCATCAAAAGCGCCATATCCGTAACTAGTTACCGGTCCCTGTATTTGTGGGCAGGCAATCAGTCTATTATTTTCCGCTTCAGGCGTCATTTGTTCTCCGGACCAATAAGGCCTACATTTTGTGCATACCTATTTGAAAATGTGAACTTCAATAACATAGTCTTTATAAAAGGCACCCTGCATAATAAATACCACTCCCTTTCAAATTGTTTTCCGAACTCAAGCGATTGCTCGTTCGGACTTGATTAATTTGGAAACTGTTTTGACTGTAAATCGCGTTACATGCAGTGGACATCGAGTGATGAAGCTACCGGCTAAATTCCTCTGCAAACAGTGTGTCTTCTGAAACACAGCAGGAAATTGAGGCCCTCGGGGGAAAAAAGTGCGTGAACTCTTGCAGGTCCAAAGAGAATTAGGGGCAGGGCAGGCTAAATCTACGGAGCAACGATC